>NNCF01130184.1:92526-131369 GCA_002313205.1 Laupala kohalensis | reverse complement strand
TAAACGGATTCCGACGCCAAAATAGCTCAGTTGGGAGAGCGTTAGACTGAAGATCTAAAAGTCACTGGTTCAATCCCGTGTTTCGTCATTTGTTAGCTCAGATATTGAGTAAACTTTTCCAAACAAGACTAGCTCTTCCTTTTTCAGTACGTATTTAAGTCCGAGAACATTATATATTATTTCGAATAAATTTTTTTTTAATTATTGTTTTGTTGTAAATATCGATTACGTAATACAGAAACAACGAGATAAACGGATTCCGACGCCAAAATAGCTCAGTTGGGAGAGCGTTAGACTGAAGATCTAAAAGTCACAGGTTCAATCCCGTGTTTCGTCTGTTGTTTGCTTAGATATTGAGTAAACGTTTCCAAACACGACTAGCTCTTCCTTTTTCAGTACGTATTAAAGTATGAGAACATTATATAATATTTCGACAAAAACTTTTTTTAAAATTATTGTTTTCTTGTATATATCGATTACGTAATACAAAAACAACGAGATAAACGGATTCCGACGTCAAAATAGCTCAGTTGGGAGAGCGTTAGACTGAAGATCTAAAAGTCACTGGTTCAATCCCGTGTTTCGTCTGTTGTTTGCTTAGATATTGAGTAAACTTTTCCAAACAAGACTAGCTCTTCCTTTTTCAGTACGTATTAAAGTATGAGAACATTATATAATATTTCGACAAAAACTTTTTTTAAAATTATTGTTTTCTTGTATATATCGATTACGTAATACAAAAACAACGAGATAAACGGATTCCGACGTCAAAATAGCTCAGTTGGGAGAGCGTTAGACTGAAGATCTAAAAGACTTTTTTTAAAATTATTGTTTTCTTGTAAATATCGATTACGTAATACAAAAACAACGAGATAAACGGATTCCGGCGCCAAAATAGCTCAGTTGGGAGAGCGTTAGACTGAAGATCTAAAAGTCACTTGTTCAATCCCGTGTTTCGTCTGTTGTTTGCTTAGATATTGAGTAAACTTTTCCAAACAAGACTAGCTCTTCCTTTTTCAGTACGTATTTAAGTCTGAGAACATTATATATTATTTCGAATAAAATTTTTTTTTAATTATTGTTTTGTTGTAAATATCGATTACGTAATACAGAAACAACGAGATAAACGGATTCCGACGCCAAAATAGCTCAGTTGGGAGAGCGTTAGACTGAAGATCTAAAAGTCACTGGATCATTCCAGTGTTTCCGCATTTCTTAGCTTAGATATTAAGTAAAATTTTCTAAACAAATCTGGCTCTTCCTATTTCAATAAATATTTAAATATGAGAACATGAAATAATGTTTCAAAAATAAACTTTCTTAGTGGTTTTTGTGTTGTAAATATCGATTACGTAATACAAAAACTACGAAATGTACGGATTCCGTCGCCAAAATAGTTTAGTTGGGAGAGCGTTAGACTGAAGATTTAAAAATCACTGGTTCAATCCCGTGTTTCGGCATTTCTTAGCTTAGATTTCAAGTAAATTTTTCTAAACAAAACAAGCTCTTCCTTTTTTAGTACGTATTTAAATATGAGAACATTATATAATATTTCGAATAAAATTTTTTTTTTAATTATTGTTTTGTTGTAAATATCGATTACGTAATACAAAAACAACGAGATAAACGGATTCCGACGCCAAAATAGCTCAGTTGGGAGAGCGTTAGACTGAAGATCTAAAAGTCACTGGTTCAATCCCGTGTTTCGTCTGTTGTTTGCTTAGATATTGAGTAAACTTTTCCAAACAAGACTAGCTCTTCCTTTTTCAGTACGTATTAAAGTATGAGAACATTATATAATATTTCGACAAAAACTTTTTTTTAAATTATTGTTTTCTTGTAAATATCGATTACGTAATACAAAAACAACGAGATAAACGGATTCCGACGCCAAAATAGCTCAGTTGGGAGAGCGTTAGACTGAAGATCTAAAAGTCACTGGTTCAATCCCGTGTTTCGTCTGTTGTTTGCTTAGATATTGAGTAAACTTTTCCAAACAAGACTAGCTCTTCCTTTTTCAGTACGTATTTAAGTATGAGAACATTATATATTATTCGAATAAATGTTTTTTTAAAATTATTGTTTTCTTGTAAATATCGATTACGTAATACAGAAACAACGAGATAAACGGATTCCGACGCCAAAATAGCTCAGTTGGGAGAGCGTTAAACTGAAGATCTAAAAGTCACTGGTTCATTCCAGTGTTTTTGCATTTCTTAGCTTAGATATTAAGTAAAATTTTCTAAACAAATCTGGCTCTTCCTATTTCAATAAATATTTAAATATGAGAACATGAAATAATGTTTCAAAAATAAACTTTCTTAGTGGTTTTTGTGTTGTAAATATCGATTACGTAATACAAAAACTACGAAATGTACGGATTCCGTCGCCAAAATAGTTTAGTTGGGAGAGCGTTAGACTGAAGATTTAAAAATCACTGGTTCAATCCCGTGTTTCGGCATTTCTTAGCTTAGATTTCAAGTAAATTTTTCTAAACAAAACAAGCTCTTCCTTTTTTAGTACGTATTTAAATATAAGAACATTATATAATATTTCGAATTAAATTTTTTTATATTGTAGTTTATGTTGTAAGTATCGATTACGTAATACCAAAACGAAAAGATAAACGGATCCCGTTGCCAAAATAGCTCAGTTGGGAGAGCGTTAGACTGAAGATCTAAATCTCCCTGTTTCAATCCCGGGTTTCGGCATTTCTTAGCTTAGATATTAAGTAAAATTTTTAAACATATATCACTAAATACCTATATCAGTAAATATCTAAATATGTGAACATGAAATAATATTTGAAAAAAAAACTTTCCTGGTGTTTTTTTTTGTTGTAAATATCGTTTACGTAATACAAAAACGACGAGATAAATGGATCCTGTCGCCGAAATAGCTCAGTTGGAAGAGCGTTAGACAGAAGATCTAAAAGCCCCTGGTTTATTCCCGTGTTTCGGCATTTCTTAGCTTAGATATAAAGTAAAAATTTTTAAACAAATCTGGCTCTTGCTATTTCAGTAAATATCAAAATATGAGAACATGAAATAATATTAAAAAAAAACTTTCCTAGTGGTTTTCTTTGTTGTAAATACCGATTAGGTAATACAAAAACGACGAGAAAAATGGATACCGCCGCCGAAATAGCTCAGTTGGGAGAGCGTTAGACTGAAGATCTAATGGTCCCTGTTCCAATCCCAGTTTTCGGCTTTTATTAGCTTAGATATTAAATATAATTTTCCAAACAAAACTAGCTTTTCCTATCTAAATATGAGAACATGATATATTTCAAATATAAAAAAACTCCTAGTTGTTTTTTTGTTGTAAATATAGATTACGTGATACTAAATCGACAAGACAGAAGGATACCGTCGCCGAAATAGCTCAGTTGAGAGAGCCTTAGACAGAAGATCTAAAATTCCATGGTTCGATCCCGGTTTCGACATTTCTTAGCTTAGATATTGAGTAAACATTTCCAAACAAAACTGGCTCTTCCTATTTTAGTACGTATCTAAATATGAGAAGAATATAAGATATTTCGAATAAAAAAAACTTTCAGAGTGGTTTTCTTTTGTAAATATCGATTACGTGATACAAAAACGACAAAATAAGCGGATTCCGTCGCCAATATGGCTCAATTGGGAGAGCGTTAGAAAGAATATCTAAACGTCCCTGGTTAAATCTCGGGTTTCGGCATTTCTCAGCTTAAATTATAAGTAAAATTTTCCAAACAAAACTGGCTCTTTCTATTTCAATATGTATCTAAATATGAGAACATGAAATAATTTTTTCAATAAAAATAAATTCCTAATTTTTTGTTGTCGTAAATATCGATTACGTGATACAAAAACGAAGAGATAAACGGATTCCGTCGCCGAAATAGCTCAGTTGGGAGACTGTTAGACTGAAGATATAAAGGACCCTGGTTCAATCCCGGGTTTCGGCATTTCTTAGCTTAGATGTTGAGAATAATTTTTAAACAAAACTAGCTCTTCCTATTTCAGTACGTATCTAAATATGAGAACATGATATAATATTTCAAATAAAAAAAATTCTTAGTTTTTTTTGTTGAAAATATCGATTACGTGATACGAAACCGACGAGATAAAGGGATTCCGTCACCGAAATAGCTCAGTTGGGAAAGCGTTAGGCTTAAAATCATAAGTTCCCTGGTTCATTCCCGGGTTTAGGCATTTCTTTGCTTAGATTTGAAGTAAAATTTTCCAAACTAAACTGGCTCTTCCTTTTTCAATACGTATTTAAATATGAGAACATGAAAAAAAATTTTGAATAAAAGAAGGAATTCCTAAATATTTTTTTGTTGAATATATCGATTTGGTGATAGAAAAACGAAAAAATAAGCGGATACCGTCGCCGAAATAGCTTAGTTGAGAGGGCGTTAGACTGAAAATCTAAAGGTCCCTGGTTCAATCCCGGGTTTTGGCATTTCTTAGCTTAGATATTAAGTAAAATTTTCAAAACAAAACTGGCTTTTCCAATTTTAGTACGTATCTAAATATGAGAAGATTACATAATATTTCGAATAAAAAAAACTTTCCAAATGGTTTTTTTGTAAATATCGATTACGTGTTACCAAAACGACAAAACAGGCGGATTCCGACGGCAAAATTACTCAGTTGGGAGAGCGTTAGACTGAAGATTCAAAATTCCTTGGTCCAATCCCGTGTTTCAACATTTCTTAGCTTAGATATTGAGTAAAATTTTCCAAACAAAACTGGCTCTTCATATTTCAGTACGTATCTAAATAGGAGAACATGAAATAATTTTTCGAATAAAAGAAGGACCTTCTAATTGTTTTTTTGTTGTAAATATCGATCGGTCTGCTATTTCAGTACGTATCTATATTTGAGAACACGATATAATATTTCGAATAAAAAAAGGAATTCCCAATTGTTTTTTTTTGGTGTAACTATCGATTACGTGATACAAAAACGACGATATAAACGGATTCCGTCGCTGAAATAGCTTAGTTCGGAGACCGTTAGACTGAAGATATAACAAACTCTGGTTCTATCCCGGGTTTCGGCATTTCTTAACTTAGATATTGAGTATAATTTTCCGAACAAAACTAGCACTTTCTATTTCAGTGCGTATCTAAATATGAGAAAATGATATAATATTTCAAATAAAAAAAATTCCTAGTTGTTTTTTTTGTTGTAAATATCGATTACGTGATACAAAAACGACAAGACAGACGGAATCCGTCGCCAAAAAAGCTCAGTTGGGAGACCGTTAGACTGAAGATCTAAAGATCCCTGGTTAAAACTCGGGTTTCGGCATTTCTTAGCTTAGATATTGATTATAATTTTCCAAACAAAACTGGCTCTTCCTATTTCAGTACGTATCTAATTATGAGAACATTAAATAATCTTTGGAATAAAAAAAATTCCTTATTGTTTTTTTGTTGTAAATATCGATTACGTGATACAAAAACGACAAATTAAGCGGATACCGTCGCCGAAATAGCTCAGTTGGGTGAGCGTTATACTAAAGATCAAAAAGTCCTTTGTTGAATCCCGTCTTTCGGCATTTCTTAGCTTAGATATTGAGTATAATTTTCCAAACAAAACTGGCTCTTCCTATTTCAGTAAGTATCTCATTATGAGAACGTGAAGTATTCTTTCGAATAAAAAAACAAATTCCTAATGGTTTTTTTGTAAATATCGATTGCGTGATTCAAAAACGAAAAGAAAGCAATTTTTAGTCGCCGAAATAGTTCAATTGGGAGAGCGTTAGACTGAAGACCTAAAGGTCCCTGGTTCATTCCCGGGCTTTGGTAGTTACTTGCTTAGTTATTGAGTAAAATTTTCCAAACTATACTGGCTCTTCTAATTTCAGTACGTATCTAAATATGTGAACGTGAAATATTCTTTCCATTAAAAAATAAATTTCTTATTGTTTTTTTTTAATATATCTATTACGTGATACAAAAACGAAAAAGAGCAGGTTTCTGTCGCCGAAATATCTGAGTTGGGAGAGCGTTAGAGTGAAGATCTAAAGGTCCCTGGTCCTATCCTGTGTTTCGGCATTTACTAGCCTAGTTATGGAATAAAATTTACCAAACAAAACTGGCTCTTCCAATTTCAGTACGTATTTAAATTATGGGAACGTGAAATATTATTTTGAATAAAAATACAAATTCCTAATTGTTTTTTTTGTAAATATCGATTACGTGATACAAAAACGAAAAGATAGTTTACTACTGTCAACGAAATAGCTCTGTTGGTATAGCGTTAGACTGAAGATCTAATGGTCCCTGTTTCAATCCCGGGTTTCGGCATTTCCTATTTTAGTTATTGAGTAAAATTTTCCAATTAAAACTGGCTCTTCGTATTTCAGTACGTATCTAAATATGAGAACGTGAAATATTCTTTTGAATAAATAACAAATTCCTTATTGTTTTTTTGTAAATATCGATTACTTGTTAAAAAAAACGAAAAGAAAGATGACTTCTGTCGCCGAAATAGCTTAGTTCTGAGAGCGTGAGTCTGAAGATATAAAGGTCTCTGATTATATCCCGGGATTCGGCATTTACGAGCATAGTTTGGTACTGAATTAAAATTCTCATGAAAAACTTTCTCTTTCAATTTCAGGAAGTATCTAAATATGGGAATCTAAATATGGGAATGGTTTTTTTTGGGGGGTTATATCGATTTTTTGACCCAAAAACGAAGAGTATACCCGGCTTTTTTCCCCGAAGTATCTCAGTTGGGAGAGCGTTAGACTGAAGATCTAAAAGTCCCTGGTATAATCCCGGGTTTCGCAATTTTTGAGCTTAGTTAGTTACAGAATATATGTTTTTAAAGAGTTACTTGCTCTTCCAATTTTAGTGAGTATCTAAATATGAGAGCCAGTACCTTAGATAAAAGATCTATAGGTCCCTTGTTTAATCTCTGGTTACGGCGTTTACGAACGTAGTTAGTTACATAACTATTTTTTTTTTCAAGAAAAGCGTGCACATTCCTTTTCAGTAAATATCTAAATATGAGTACTAGAAATAATTTTTGGAATAATTGAAAACAAATTTTTGAATTTTTTTTAATGTATATAATGATAGGTTGATACGAAAACCAAAGATATATAAAGGCTCTTGTCGCCAATTTCGCTCAGTCGGGAGAGCGTTGGGCTGAAGATCTGTATGTCTCAGTTTCAATGCAGGGTTTATTTTGTAAATGTGGAACAAATTGAAATAGATATAGGTTTTGATAAGTTAGCTGGAAGTCATCGTCGAAACAACCTATATTATCTTTATTTAGTCTCCTTTATTTTATTTAATTCTCTCAGCAAGCTGTGTTAGTTTGAGGGTGACTGACCGAATGACTCATTCGTCCAGTGCTAAGAGCGTTTTTGTTGCATATCTATAGTTCTGGAGTTTCCTATTTGAAATCATTGAATGTGGGAGTGTTTTTTCTTTTTGAACTTTCTCTATATCTCACTTTTTACATCACTGTATTTGTTTTTTAATGTGCTCTTTTTCTTGTGTATATTTGAGATATTGCCTCATAAAGATAAAAACATTTATATAGAAAGAATGATTTCATGAATTCGATGAATCACTCTGCAGGTCGCATGTAGAACTCTCTGAGCGAATATAAAACAATAAAATTGTATATTTCGCTTAAAATATTTTACGATCTTACAATTTTCTATACTTAAGCAATTTTAATTTAAATGGAAGCTATTCTATTTTAATCCTGCAAATTAAATATCAATCGGCAGCTTCATTGTTGTGGCGGATCTAGACCGTAATCAAGGAGGGGTGGCAAACCGGGGGGCATTTTTGTTTAAAAATTATGGTTTTATAACACAAATTTATATACATATTACATATCAATAAAATGCATCATATAAATAATTAACAATCTGGTATTTTTAATAACAATAACTATTATTTATTAAAGTCATTAATATGGTATTATTAATTTTATTGATCTGGTTTTATTAATAACAATAATAATTATAACTAATAACACTTATGAATCTAATAATACTTATATAATGTATTCCAATTATCAACTTAATTTTATCTGTTAAGAGTTCAGGTCCAATGGGGGGGGGGCTATAACCCCCATAGATCCGCCACAGTTGTTACTTAAATCCGTGAATTTGGGAGTGAAGCTAACTCAAGGATTTATCCTCTTCAAGAAAACCAAAATGAAACTATCTGTAGACTGACGAGGATAAATTATCCAAATCCTTTAAGTACATCGAGGTCAAAGATTACATTTTTTCTTATCTCTCTGGGGCAATAGTTTCCGCGATGGAGATAAATAATTAGTAATGTTTGCACAGCTGAAGTGTCGTTCTGAGCATAAAGGAAGCAATATTTCCTGGAAGGCCGACGGAGCCTCAGAATCCTTGTGGAACTGAATTTACTCTTATTAGATTTTAGCTGATTTGTCAGGCTTCGTTCAGATCATAAGTGATAAGATCATAAGCACGAAGGAGACTTAATAAATTTGTGAACAAATTCTTCCTTTATAAAAGAAAATTCTGTTACTTGGGTTTCTTCTATGGTTCTCCTTTGGTTAGAGATGGATTTCTTATACAGGTTTTCTAGGTTCGTGTCTAGGCGAGGTGTCTATTGAAACAATGAATCTTGAATTAAGTGTTATTCTAATACTTACGATTTATAAACACTATTTTCCCAATATTCGATAGTTCGATAACAATACGTACTAGTGAAATAAATTTGTGTGTTAAATTACAAATTTGTTGACACTCTATTAGTATTATAAAACTTAGCTAACATTTTATCTTATCTAGGGATTTTTGCTGATTTTTTTGAATCCGCCTCTGCCTTAGGGCCCTTGATCGCAATTGGCGGGATGGTTCCTTGCTTGCTTCCGGAGAGTAAATTAGTTCGATGTCCTCCTCGTGGTCATAAGCAGTTTGCACTGCTTTTTTGACAATAAATTTATTATTATTATAAAGTTGTATGTCAATTGAGTGTAATTATTGTTTTATTGCAAAGAAAACTGAACTCTTACCATGAAAAATGATTCGCGCTACCTTTCGTTTAATCCGTTATTGCGAAGTAAAAGTACGAAACTTTTCAAAAGATACACTTTTGCTTTTCATTTCGCGAGTGCTGGTTAAAAATTGAAAAGAACGTACTGTTCATTGCAGGCGTTTACGTGGAATTTACGGGTACGGGAGGCCGCTCTTGCTTGACACATCGGGGCATCAAGTGTTTAAGATAGTATCAGTTTATGTACAATTAAATCACTAAAGTATCTGAAATCGGGTAAATAATCAGAGTAACATGTTCTTCCAGTGATTTCATCTCGAAAACCATATCTTTCCGGTCAAATGCAATAATTTCAATTATAATTGATGATGGAATTGTATCTTCTGGAGAAAACAGTAATTTTTGGAAAAAAAAGACTAACTTTTATATCACAAAACTGTTAAAAGTTTCCTTTGATTTGTAGTAAATTTTCCGTAATATTCTTTACATCACTTTTATCTATAAGTCAACGGACGTTGACAATAAATTTATTATTATGATTATTATTATCATTGTTAGAATGTCACTGTGGTATATCATTTTTTAAAATTAATTTATGTCGACCTCATGATGTCTGGATTCTGACGATTAATAAAAAACTTGTTTCTTCATTATACATAATTCATATCCAAAGGAAGCTTCGTCACCCAAATATAACTGTACTGTAGATATATTAACCATTTCTTGGTTGTTGTTGTTATTATTATACACAAATAAAATATTTGTGTATAATCGTCTTCTGTAATCACATTTTCTGACATAATTAAAGAATTTCACAGATGAAAACTTTCTACATTAGATACCAATTTGATCCATTTAAAATCTTCACGTTTTTCATTCAACTGTGTCGAGGAATTATTCCTACAAGTTGAGTTATTAGAATTTATCTTGAACTAAGCTTTACACGAAAGTTTTTGTTGTTGTTGTTATTAAGTTTTTGTTGTTGTTATAATTATTTAGGTCTAAAATACATTTTTAGTTTTAAGTCAAAGAAATTTCGGCATGTACCATATTTTTTTATGAACATAAACTACTTATCCAAATGTTACGATATTAACACAGATTTTGTCATTATTTCTACAAAAAATAACGGATTTAATTTTATAAAGATGTTACTCTTATTGATTGAAGAAGTTTTAACACAACTATTTCAATACATAATGTGATTTTCCTTCGATAATGTGATGTAATAATTCGTAGAGAAACTATTTGAGGTAACGACATTTCCACACTTTGGATTCTCTCTATTGACGCTGCATTGTTTTCGACGTCGTAGGTCAACTAATTTATCCAAATTATAAATCTAGAATAATTACTTTTACCGAAATTAATATGAACTGTTAAAAAAAATTATTATCATTGTTTGTTTAACAAACAAGGTTTCAACCCTTGTTTTAAGTATTCATGCCCCCGTTCTTCAGGACTAACATATGGTAAACGTCGTTTGTTGAAGAAACTATCAGAATAAATGTCCTTGTGAGCATTCCCTGTTATGGTTGTTATAGAGAACAATTATTCTAGATTTAAGAAATGAATGTCAATATACATCAATTGATCAGAGCCTTCCCCGAGTTACACTGTATCCATAGCCTCTTTTGGCCACAAGATGGGGCAATTTTGACACACATCTCATATTTCAGTAGAAGTTATTTAAAAAGTGAATGCACATCTACAGCTCTATCGGGATTTCTCCGAGGTTGAATCCTCCTTTCGAATGATCTACCGGCATCCGCTTCACGATACCTTTGTATTGCGCAGAACCAAATATACAACAGCAAGCTTCTCAGTTTTGCGTGTCATTTTAGAGTGTCTAATCTACTCAAACTGGGATAAAAATTGACTTGGCATAAATCTGTTGCACGAAAACTTGCATAATCATGTTATATAGACCCGACACACTAAACCGCATTAAAAATAGGTAATCGCCAAGACCCATACAAGGCATGGATTGCGAAAACTATACAAAATCGATCTGATGTAATTACATTTACCGAACTTAACATGAACTGTTTACAATATTTACTGTCATAGTTTGTTGAAGTTTCATACCTTGTTTTAGACCTTCAGGACTCGTTTTTCAGGAGTAGCATATAGTAAACGTTTGTAAAAGAAATCATCAGAATAAATATAGGGAGCAGACCCTGTTAAGGTTGTTAAAATATAAAAATTATTCTAGATTTAAGAATTGTTCGTTAAAAGGGCCTTTCAGAAACTTTCATGGTAATGTTGCCTAATTTGTCCGCCATTTTGTATTATTCATCACGTCCCTTTGGCGCAGCGGATAGCGCATTGGACTTCTAATCCAAAGGTCGTGGGTTCGATCCCCACAAGGGATGATTTATGTTAACAGTATATCTTGGATTGTATGAACACTTATGGCGTTTTCCATTTGCTACACCCTTTGAGGGCCTTCCTCTTTATTGCGCTGGTGACTCCTGGATATGGAGGAAGAATTAAAAAGGTGAACCGAAGACCTATCAAGGCATAGTTCCTCTGACTGCTGCCTGATGACATGTGACTAAAAGAACGGCACTCGATTGATCACTTGGGTGGTTTCTTGACCTCAGGTATTACATTTGTATTACCTTGAGGAATAGGTTAAAAACACTTGATAACTTGCCGACGTTTCGTATGTGTTTTAACCATTCTCACGGACTGTTACAATAATAATTCAGAGATTATTTCAATATTATTTGCAGTAGAAATGTTGTAACAAACCCTGAGGGTGGATAAACTATTTGAGTTAGAGAGACCATTTAAGAGAGAACAATCAGGGGCGGAAATTTAATGCGAAATTTCTCATAAATCCGAAAAATCCTAGACAGTTTCTCGTAATCAGCTGTTGTAGGTCACATGATTGTGTCGTGTCTCCTTCACTCACTCCTTATTCCACCAATAAGAGTGACAGCTGGCACCAAAGTGGTAAGAGATCACTCAGAGAAAACAAGCTATGAAATCTGGCTGAGGCGGAACCCCACAGAACATCTAGGAGTTAAACCCAAACCGGGAGCTTTGGTGGGGGAAGTTCGGAATAAGGATGTGGGTGTAAAAGTCACCACAAGAAAACGAAATAAAAAGATAAAATAGAAGAAAAAAATTGGACTAGGGAATGAAAGATATAATATCAAGAGCTAATATAAACTATGTTTTGGCAAATTTTTAGGAAGTAAGTTTCTTTTTAATTTATGAAGAAAAACTATTGATTAAAGTTTTCTTTTATCTGTACTCAACTTTGGTATGATTGTGTACATTAATTCTATAGTCCCATCCTGGCCCGGGTTTTTCTCCGGTTTTCCTTCCTTGGATACTTTATACAGGCACTCTAGGCTCATGCCTAGGGATGGCGCATCTCGACATGAGCGTTATTTTAATATTTACGATTAATAAACATTTTTTTCGAGTAATCTATGTTTATAATAATACGTGCTTAACAAAAAACTTTTTGTGTTTTATTAAATACAAATTTCTTGGTATTCTTTTAGTCACACGTACCGAACTATTTTAATTCTTATTTTAGGAGTGAACTGAAATGTTAAATTCACCTCTGCCTTATGGCTCTTGATCGGAATTGATGGGATGGTCCCTTGCTTGCTTCCGGAGAGGCGATTATTTTATTGTCCTCCCGGTGGTCATACGCAGTTTGTAACAGCTTTTTCGACGATAAATTATTTATTTAATATATTCGAAAAATAGGAAGAATGTAGTTAAAATGACATTGCAATCTCTAGAGCAAGACTCTGCTAGTATCACCAAACCAGGAAATTCTCGGGAGTTGACCTCACCTTTCCGATCTGTACACGTCATACAAGATAAGGGTTTTCGTTTGTCAAGCGTTTACTTAGAATGCGGCAAATTGGTGATGCATCAATCCGTGTCCTTTCCCCATGTGTCATTCATACATACGACAGCTTCAGCTACACAAGAGAAGATATAAAGACATTCATTGCTACACCAGAATCATACTATAATTACGGATTGTGTATCACGAGTGAATTTCTTTTATGAACCAAGTGCATCAAGATTTTCTTTGAGTAATAAGATACAGGTAATGTACTGTCTACATATTAACATTTTATGGAGTAGAATATCTTCTACAAATTCTAGTAATAACTTTTAGGGAATTCACAAATTAAATTCGAATTGCTGTATCTTCCTAAGCTGTATGTTCCACGTGACTCTACTAAACATTCGACGATTCGACAAAAAATGTAGTTAGTTTTTTTTTAAAATTAATCTGTTTCCTGTAAAAATACACATAACAAATTCATTAAATATTACTTAATTCTCAACATTTCACAGTGTTCGCAACACTCTCAATACCAGAGTTCTCAATGTATTTAGTTTTTAACCTCTCTCCCAGGTTAAGTTAGTCTCGGCTAGATAAATTTCGGAAAAATCCGCAAAATTAAAAGTGAAAAATGTTGTTACGCCAAGAAAATAAATAACACTTCTATGAGTAAATAAAGTTTTTAAACAATCGTTTACATTAGAAACAGAATGAGGCTAAAGTCCATTTTTTTAGAATAAAAAAAATTCTTTAAAAGAAAAATCCACTAAAATTTATTTTCTTATCAGTAAACAATGTTATTAAAATTAAGGCAATCTGCATTCTTTTCAGTTACATGATTAGTGAGTGAGAGATGCCATAATTTTCGAAATAGTCAGGAATCATGAAATACGAGTAATATAAAGAATATGCAAAACAATCATATAACTTCTTTTTGTATAACTTTTTTTATTAATATTATTATCAGTATTATTATTAATGTTATTACTGTTATTCCTTGTTTTGAAACAATTATGCCAGACCGGTAAATACACTTCGGCATGTATTGAGTATGAGAGCGCCAGAGGGTGGGAACTGATTGCGCACGGCTCTCAAGCGATATAAGTGATTTAGCGATCACTTCCTCCTAAAGGGCAAAGTCGATCTTTGCACTCGGGAATGCTACTGGCCCTCTTAGTACACTGAAATTAGCAGAAATAGGGAGGGGAATTTATTGAGTTTTGAAACTTGCTAATTAGGAGTAGAATATAGAAATTTTCGGGGTCACACCCCCCTATGGTGCACGTTCCCAGTTTTTGCCGTTTTGTCGCAGGTTTTCGAGAAAGTTACATGCAGAACAAACTATTCCTCATTAAGTTTCCAACAAAATCGGCGATTACCATTTCTGTGATACGTGTATTGGTTCTCAAATTATAAGTTCTCCAATCAGGGAATAGTTTTCAAAATTGCAATTTATTCATGATTTTTCAACTTATAAATGATGCTATTTGCATATTAAGACTTTGAAGAACCTATTTATCCGAATATAGCGATATACACAACGAATCAACTGTCTCAATACATATTTTGGTCAAACACCTCGAGTCTCAGTGGGAACTGAAGGCGAACGGGTCACGTGTCCGCAGCTCTTCAATTCATCCTGTTGTATCTTATAGTTAACGCTTCATTTGCGCTTGGAAGTCTACTCGCTTGTTGTTTTATTCCGGAGCTTCAAAATGTAAATTTGTTTGTTTTAAGTTGTACATTGCACTTTTATTTCGATAAAAAATTAAATAAATTACTCCATTTCCTATCGACATTTCGAAAAGCACAACATTGTGTTCTCCGTATGCAGTATTGTCGCGATATGACCAAGTTTTTGAGAAAGGAAATATCAAAATGAAATATTTTTTGACCAATTTGATTTTTTCTTTCGACATATGGAGTGGTTTTTATGCATTAACCTCTGTATAAATTACAACGAATCCATCATTGTTCGATAAAGTCACTAATTTTTTGGTGCCATTTTCTATAAAGATGTCACTCCATAATCAGGAGGAGGTATCAATTACCTTCGACTAAATTTTTGAAAAAGTTATACTATTATCATACATTACTTTGGATGCTTTAAAACTTAATGAAATTGTTTATCGGCGGAAAGGATAGACATAAGAAAAATCAGAGAATTCAGGAAAGAGAACTGGACAGTAAATAATTGCACTTAAAAAGGATTTTTGTAAGAAACGAATTTAACGAAAATACTTACACTAAAAAACGCTAATTGTTATGAACTGTATTTAAGGAAAATATTCTTTTTCCCGGTTCAATGCTTAGTAAAAATTGTACCGCACCATTTTCTACTCGCGGTATCTAACAAAGAATGTATATTTCATATGTTTCTTTTATACCTTTGTTATTGTTTTATTAAATATGACATTAAACGTAGGACACACAATTTTGAGTTTTTATTGTAATCGATTGAAAGAACAATTGGAATGTGACATTGGGTTGAAAAAAGAAATAATTAGGAAACTAACAAATGGATTCAGAATAATATATAAGAACCCCGAGTAACACCGGTTAAAATGAGCTAAAAATCCAGACGTTTCGACAGGTGTTTCAATACCGTTTGTAGGGTAAACTATATCAATTCACAGTACTAATTTTTTTTCTAATGTTGATCGAATTTTTTTGTACGTTTCTTTGAAAATGGAAATAAAGATTTTTTATTTTTACGTTTTATTTGTGAATTGTTTTAAAATTTTGGATGTCCAGTAATGATTGTTTTACTTTTCTTTTGAAATCCACGACAACCCCTGTTGTTCTGCTAGTACCATATAAGGAAGCAAATGCTTCACTTTTTAGTTAATTTTTGTCGGAGTTATTATGCACATAGCAATGTTTGTCAAAAACGAAGAAAACATTAAAAATAAAGCAATTAACGTCAGAATTTTAACGAGCCAAAAAAAAATTCACACAAATCATACGTTATGATCAAACATTATGTACTTTGCTTGTATCTGTCAGCGATAATCCCAAAATACACGTTTAACACCGTACACGTTTCACTGTTTACGTCCATTTTATAACTGTAAAAGATCGTATGATATATTTAATAGTTATAATTAAAATGTAACAACATGAATTTGATGTATTGTTTTTTTTTCTGTTGACTCATCAAGGAATTGAATACTTTTGTCAACAACGTGGTTCTTGAGATTGGAAGATAGAATTTTCAAAGAAGAAAGTCAGACAAGTGGATTTTAAAGAAAATATGAATATTGTTCACCAACAGCTCATAAACTTAGGAGAGAATGTCAGAAAACACCATTGCAAAAAAGAAGAATGTCTAAAACATATAGGTGAATTTCAGAAAAAAGTTCAATCTCTACAAGACGAAGAAGATGAAATGTTCAAGAAACTGAAGAGTATGGATAAGAAAAGTATGAGATTCGAAGGAGAAAAGAAAGAAATAGATCAACAAATGGAATGGACAAAGAAACAGCGAACAAATATGTGTGGAACAGAGCAGGAAAAAATGGTTAAGGCATCAAATATTGTCATGGACTGCATCTTCAGCTGGATGGTAGATATTGTGGAGGATTTAAATAAGGCGGTAGCCTCAAATTCTATCACTTCTCCTCACAAACGCTGTACCTCTGCGTTGAAAAATGGAGCAGGTCCTAAAAGACCAAACTCATGGAACTGTTACTCAGAAAGGAAGCCCAATAATTTGGTTGTTTTGTCAAAATACTCGACATCTCCGATGGATATGGAACTGTATCATGCTGCCAGAGGTGGACGTATAGAAGACGTTCGTCGGATACTGAACGAGGGAGGAAGCTGCAACGTACTCATTAAAGAAGAAACCGCCCTTCAAGCAGCTTCATGGCACGGTCATACCGAAATAGTGTCCTTTCTCCTGGAATGTGGGGCAGATCCCAATTTAAAACATACGAGACTGGTAGGATCCCCTCTCCATTACGCTTGCTTCTGTGGCCATCAACAAATAGTTTCCTTTTTAATTGAGTTCGGAGGTGACGTCAATGATCAGGATGGTTTGGGGATGACTCCTATGCATTGTGCGATATTCCGAGGGAGAGTGGATTGTGTTCGCTTGTTAATGAAAGCAGGAGCGGATGTTACAATTAGAGACGAGTTTGGTGATACGCCATTTGATATCGATGATTCGAATCGACTTTTTGGTCGAGAGTAAGGATCATGGAAAGTAGAACTATTGAGGTATTTCTTCCGTGAAATGTTGGTCAAATCATTCAAATATTTTGATGTACGCTTTCGCGGCTATCAAAGTCAGTGTTTAAAACTTTCTTCGGGATATTAAACTCAACGTTTTGTTATAGTATTAATCTCAATGTTTCGTTGACACTTGCAGTCAACATTTTCAAGCGGTATTGTGAGCACTTCACAGCTCCTGAAGGTATTGGCTGCAAATGCCAACGAAATCTTGAGTTTTAATATTACAACGACACAGCATGATACCCCGATAGACGTTTAAATATTGAATATTTTCAACATCTAATTATAGTTTTTTTAATTTTTATGTCATTTACTTTGTGTTGTTATTGTCAATAATTGTAACGACAATGTAATTCACAACAAAAAAGAAGAAAGAAATATAAAATGTGAACTTTCCACACTTGTTTAGTAATTAGCCCGTTCTGCCATTAGTCTTAATACCCATGTTGGATAGGACAAACATTGCAAACAAAAAATTTAACATCTCTTTAGAATGTATGGTGACCGCCATAAAACTATTTTAAAATTAATATATGTATATGACTACTGTTATAAAAATCATAGTTGAAAAGATTTTAAAAGTAATTTATTTACGAAAAATATATTATTTTCTAAAACTTTTTTAATAAAAAAAGATGTTTGACCACTATAATAAGGAATAACCCTTAAAAAAATTAGAAAATAAATTTTTGGTACTTTATATATAAATTATTTTCTCATGAGAGACGTAGTATTTCATTTAAATATTTAATACTTTATATATTGCCTAAGTTGCAGTGTACATATATTGCTGAAATATAGTCGTACTTCTTGGACTGAATATGTTAAGAAAATATTGCATATTAGATATTGATAAAAGAAATTTCTCTCCAATAGATAAAGAGTTCCTATCACAATTACCTCAAATAGGTTTTTATGTAATGTTGTCAAGATTCATGTACACCTGTTGTATTCCGTACATTTTAAATAATAGGACTGTACCGTTGAAAAGTAAATGAATAATCCTTACGACGATAAATAATATGCGTCACATAATTGCCACTATAACTACTAATAACTATGAGTCAATATGTACTAATTACTATAAGTCAATATGTACTCATTACTATGGGTTGTGCTATGCTGCAACGAAGCACAACGAGTCACCTAATTACTATGATGCTATTTAGGGTTATAATACAAATGAGTATCATGGATCATGCAATTACGTAAGTGCTGCGATACAATTACTAGAGGGATCATCTACACGGGAAGAGGACTCTGCGTGACTGACTGCCTGTCTACCTGCTCGGTCGGCTTCATCCCCAAGAGGCCCTCCTGTCGGGTCCATTAGTATTCTACTGGTTTTCTCTAAATACTTTAATACTATATTAATCAGAAAATTGCAAACTCTTATAAATTGTCGATTTGCATCCCCGCAGAGGTAAACAAAGATAACTTTGTGCAGGATTGGTGCATTTACATCTCATACTTATATATTAGTTACATATACGAAAAACTTACATACTAAATAACTGACTAGTGCTCATAATATTTACACATATTTCAATAAAAAACTTATACGATGAGCGTTCTATTCGAACTTTTAGACATTTTGTATATTCCACTTTTTTATTTATTTTTGTAGATCTTTCTGTACTATCTAATTTTTTAAAGATCATTTAGTAATATACTGAAAAGTTCTATTGAATAGATATAGAATAGAAATAGAAATAGTATAGAAATAGAAAGGAAAAAGTATCTAGTATTTTGCGTTTTTGAACAATCACTTCATTTTGACGTAATATAAGCACTACATATTATTTACTACATTATTAAATCAATTATAATTATACTACAGTGATAAAAATGTTTTACAGTTTGAACTATATACATGATTCATATCCAAATTAATTTTAAAATATTCATTTCTGCCCATTTTATGACCAAAATAAAATTGTGATTTCCAGATATAGTCGCGTTAGTGACTTTTTATTCATCAGTTCGCGTTCTGTTGTTTAAAACGCTGTAGTGCTATGTTACACTACCATTTCATGTTTTTACCAATCAGTTAACGTTCTGAAACAGAGAAGTGTAATCCATTATCACTTGTGTTATCATACTTTGTGAAACACTTTGAATTAATAACACTGAGAACACAGTTTTTAACTTCGTCTTCAGGCTGTATGAGAGTACGCATGGAAAAGATTTTACAAAATTTGTGAAAATTATCTGAGCTAGGTGTCATTTTGATAGATCAGAATTTGAATAAAGAATTAAAAACAACAAGAATGTTTCTATTATTCTACATAGTTTAATTACCATTTAATGAAATGTAATTATTAACTACATATTAGCTAAATTTAACATATTTCGAGGTAATATATTTTTTAAGGATTATTGCACATATGTTATTTATTTTCGATGTAGGTCGTCAGGATAGCGTTCAAGGTATGATACAACTTGATTACCGTAGTACAACGCTCATACGATCGTGGAATTCATGTTATTTCTTAGATCTAACATATTGACAATCATTATTGGGAAAATTGTGGCGCCTGAAAATTTTGGATATTTTTGAAAGTGTTAATTTTATTTGTATTATTAAGGAAAAGTTGCGACGCTGTGTGGTGTAGTGCGATAAACGAACCGTTTTTACGAACTATTCAACACAACTGTAAGAAGGAAAAGATCTCCATACGAGCACTGGCTCTAAACAATTATCGTGGGTTTTGTGAACACATTTATTGTAGTAAAAATAGTGTCAAGACTGATTAATATACAAGGTTCTGTCTCAATCACACAAATATTAAAAAAATCGCAAAATAAGGAAATGTTCAAATAAGAAGAATATAGAACATTTCGAGCCCACGTGGTAACTCCTATCGGTTTCAAAAAGCAATAGACTCTAGTTTTATCATTCGGTTCAATTTTCTTATCAATTAAAGTACAATAAATTGTACATCAAATGTTAGCTAATTTAATTCTGCGTTATAAAACAAGAGTTTGAAAAAATTTACTTGTTTCTGAGTATTTTCTATTGTGCTTGGAAATAAAAAACACGATTTTCTATAGTTTTCTAGGGAAGGGTCAACTTCGAAAATTTATATTAGCAAAACTCTTAAGCCTATAACATTGAAAGTTTTACGCAGTGTTGTTGAAATAGTTATTTATAAGATGTGTTAGTTTTATAATTTCAACTTATTTAAAAAATTGTTGTTATATTTTGTATAAAACAAGATCGGATAATCATACATTTCTCAGACCTTAAAATAACCGTAGTAAAAAATAGAATGACCATAAAGAACTTTAATCTGTTATTCTATAACATATCTGATAAATAAATTGTGTAAAACTTTCAATGTTGTAGGCTTATCAGTTTTATCAATATACATTTTGAAATTTGACCCTTCCCTTGAAAACGCTAGAAAATTGTGTTTTTACATTCCAAACACAATAAAAAATTCTCAGAGACAGGTAAGAATGTTTTAACTCATACCTTATAGTTATAAATAAATATAAAGTTTGAAACTCATATCTATGTACACCCCAGAATAGAGAAATTTTCTAGTCCTCCATATCGTGGTATAATTTATGTATACGTTCATGAATGCATGTATTTATGTATGCATTGTTATTCATGAATGTATTGTTATTTGTGTATGTATTATTAATATGTATTTATCGATGGTAGAAAGGAGGAAGAGCAGGCCTGATGGATTGAGCCTGTTGAATTTTGTTTTCTCAGCAAACGCAAATTATTATTATTTATGTAAACGGAGAGTTAGAAAAGAAAAAAAATTGATGTATATTTTGTGGTTTATTGACAGATAGGAAAATTGATCCGTAAGTCCATACTCGAGTCTATTCCTTTTTGAAACCGATGGTCATTAGGTCCTGAATAATCCCTCACATCATATTCCTCCAACAACTAGGCCATCCCCATCCCTTCAGTAGTGATGAGTCAGCAACAGGTATAAATATCTGAGTGCCCCAAATCGCGCCTCAGAGTGTTATCTGCGGAGCTGGAGTCAGGTACGTTGTGACTTTTCTCTTAACATGTTCTTGACTTCCATTGTGAATATCTGTTGTTATATTATGAATGTCTATCATCCCGTTGTCATATTACATTTCTTCATTTTTTAATACTTGTCTACTTTATCAAGAATTTTCATTTGTGACCTCTAAAAAAAAGTGTTCAATTGAAATTTCTTCCGCGGATCGAATTGAAAATATTCAATTTTATTTGAACATTGGATGTTGCGTATTACTAATGTTTATAGTAATAATACTAATAGTTGTAAAAAATTCAAATGAAATATTGATGGGTTTTTTTTTCATTTTTAATATTCTGTTCAGTAATGTTGAAAATTGAAAGAAATTGATATTTTCTTTTTTTGTTTGAAATGTGTTGAGAGTATTGAACTATTTAATCAACTTCTACGAAAGTTGAGTCCAATGAACATTAATTTACAAAAATAGTTGCTGAACGTTCTCTTCATATAGTGATAAACATTACTCTATTTTTCTACCCGTATGTAATTCATTATTTTAGTGTTTGATCTCGTTCTATAATCAAAATGTGTTTTCCCTATGATTTCCAAAATAAAATTTACAGATCACTATTTATTATCTTAGTTTACAATTCTTTGGAGTCCATAGTGTAACTAGTCTATTAATAATAATTTTATACTTTTTTCTTTTAGATTCCATCGAATCCTTGGACGTATTAGAAATGTCAGTGCACTCAAGAATCTGGAATCTGCGGAGACATTGATGGAAATACATTATCATTCAACTAAGCTTGAAAATTTAATTTAACAATGTGGTATTTAAATTGTACTTTTACTTATTTCAATAAAACTTGATTTTTACCAGTAGTTCTTTGATTTTTTATTTAGTATTACGATATATTTAATAAATATGACCATATCATTTCATAAAAATTATATTCATTTATATATTTCATACAGTGGCAACAGAAAATTTTGTTAATGGTATTTAGCAAAAGAATATATCAAAATTTAATTACTATACATCGTAAATAATTTTCTTTTGTTATTTCGCTCAATAGGAAATTTTGGAATTGGAAACGTTAATACTTCGAACTATTTTTCTTTTGAAAATAAGAACATTAATTTTTTACTGTCATTGGAAAACCAATATAACGAGGCATTGCGATCAACAAGAACATAAATTCATTCTGGTTTTAAGTTTCAGAGGAGACATCAACCTCATCGCTACGAAACGAAAATATAAGTGGATTACATGCAATTTTCTTTACTTAGTGATATTATAGTTTTTATTTTAATACTTATATTACCTCGCTTGCTTCCACAGAGTAAATCAGTATCTTATTCTCCACGTCATCGTACTTAGATTGTATATGATGTTTTACAGGGATATTTTGTCTGTTTGCGAAGCAGCTACAATACGTCATAAAAGCGAGTTCATTTTGTGTAAATAGATTGAGTCAAATACTGTATTATCTTATAACATTGTTACATAAAAGACAAAAATTGCAAAGATATAATCAGTAATTAACTATTTTCTTTTTAATTCATTGACATATATAATTTCGCATTGGGTTTTTATATAAAATGATAGTTTTGCAGTACAATAAATAAAATACCATATCTTAGTACATATGTACGAATTAATGTACATATAAATAACATTTTTCTCTTAACGACATATACTCTGTACTGAGATAAATAACGTGTTCGTGTTTTACAAAAATTTTACAAAAATATATTCCTAGAGCATCACGTTTTGGGGTTATTTTACGATGCATCAAAACCAGAATACAGAAAAGAAAACTTCGAACATAATACCGTCGAAACGAAAAAAACTTTTGTTCGAGGAATTAAATATCCTAACTCTTCGAAATCTACGAGCGAAAAATATTGGGGACACTTTTTGAAATAGCCCAGCTCATTGAAACCAATTTTAAAAAATATTAATGATATTCATAAATATGATTTATTTCAAAATTTGTAATATTATTTTTCATATTAATATCTTTAAATATTCGTTTTTTCCTCAAAAGAATCTTTCTTACTGTGTTGTATGATATGCAATATGCCACTTGATAAAAATGATTAATTAGTCTGAAGTTCCAAAATTAGATAACCTCTAACTTCTGATGTAAGAATGCTTTCCTGATTTATCGCAACTAAGATTTATTCAACTAAGTGGTATGAGTCATCTAAGTGATACTGATACTTTTAAGAACTATGAGTCAACTAAGAGGTACTTACATGACTAAGTAACCTGAATCATCTAAGTGTTTAATACACACTAAAGCACTATGAGTCAGTTGAATGTAACTTGTTTTTAGGAAATAACTCATAAATTAAAAGAGGAAAAGAGGCACCATCAAAAACCTGACTTGAAGCTGAAAATTCATTAAAGCGTGTATGGATTTATATTTGATTTAGACCTATATACATACGTATTCATAGTAATTACTTCAATAATGAATTATTTAAATAACAAGTGTAACTATTGAAATGGAGAGTCGATAATTTGTTAACTTCAATTAAGATAAAATATAATTCATTCTCTCCAATCACTCAGGGTTAGCACGCTTGCTTGCCTCAGAGTATCCCGGGCTCAATTTCGGGTGGGGCCAGGAATATTTGTTAGCTTTTCACTTCTATGTCTCAGTTCATATAGGTGTGATCATTGAAAAGTTAAATTTCTGCAATCTAGTTTATCTTAGTTGTAATACTCGATACTCTATCTAGACGCTGTTCCCCCCAAAATGTTTTACGATGAAGTAGAGTTGAGTCTTATTAACATTCGCCTCCGCGGCCGAAACGAGAAATACAAAATTCATTCTGTTCATTATTGTTGTTATTTGTTTTGTAACATTGAATACAAATTCTCTCATTTTTTTCCTCTCTTTTCTTTATTAATCCACTTTTAAAGTACAAATATACTTACACGTTTTTATTTCAAAAAACCAAATTCAACTATTTAAATCAATAAAAGCGTCGCAAGTTGTAATTTATTAATACAAACTTCGCGCGTAATTTGGAGACAGATTTATCTAGTGATCCGAAAATTGTGTTTGATGGAACGATTTACAAGGGCTCTAATATTTCACTTTTACATTTATTTTATGTAACCTAACTAGATTATTAACTATATTTATTTTTCACGTACATCTTTTCATTGACTGTAACGCTATACCTAATCAAAATCATCTGAGCCATGTTTCTCTAGCAATGTTTTCTACATTTAATTGTTCAGCCACATTTCAGAGAAGACGGAGGAAAGTCTCCTGTGTTTAACTGCAGAGCCACGGCCTCCTACAATGAGTTAGCCATGGCAGGTCAGTTTTCTTGTGAGTTCACTACCTGTTTTACGTATAGTTAGTTTTGCTGCATGGATAAGTTCTAGGTAAAATTTACCTATATTAGCATAAATGGGAATTTTCAAATGTAGAATAAATGGCATGTACGTTTTTTCATGGATTCTATTTCGGTTTGTTGAATGTAGTTACATTACGCATGTCGAGAAGTAAAAGACAATTTTTATCATTATGTACAAAAAATGCACAAATAATCATTAAATAGTTCCAATATTTGTAGCTAATTCTTGTATTGTACTTTATATGAAAAAAAAGTCAAATATAGGTATTACTGTTTAATAAAATGATATCCTTTCATGAACTTCTACATAAATTTTACGTATGGCTAGTATTCATTCTAGTTACATAGGCGTCAGTGTTCTAGGATTAATCGACCGATAACTTTTTCAGACTCTTTTTGTGAAAAACAAACATTCCTTTTCTGGCAGCTTTGTTCTGGAGCTTCAAGATTTTAAACATAGGTTCATTATTTTCAGCAAATATTTGACCAACATCGAACCAGCGGCCCTTGGGTTGCCGAGTCCAGAGCGTCCTTGAGTAATATAAAGGTGACTCCACACATTTGTCATTCGGTAATCGGTATTCTCGAGTTTAAGATCCTTATAATCATTGTCTAAAAATCATGATCCACTCGAAAAGGATCAATATATTATAACTATCTTAATTTGTATCTTAAGGACGTAGTACCTAACGCGCTCACCTTCCACCTCTGGGGACGCCGGTTCAAATCCGGTCCGATCTATATCCGAGGTAGTGGACGAAGCGGTGTTCGCGGCAGGATTTCTCAGGGTGTCTCCCGTTTCCCCTGCCTATCATTCACTCAATATCATTCACCCCCATTTCATTCCTAATCACTGCTTCAGGGGAGGTGCGGCAGGAAGGACATCCGGCACCCTAGTATTCCCCAGCTCCAGTCAAAAACGAAGCATCATATATCCATTCCCATTCGCCGACCCCAAATGAACTAAGAAAAGGCCAGATAAGTAAGTAAGTATCTTAATTTATAACCCCATAGCACCTCTGTTTATTTATTCAAATATCATTCATTACATTTAAGTGTTATATTTATATTATTTACTATTATACTTTTTATTTTCACATTTTTTTTATTTCCTGAACATTTCGTGTACAGGAAATATATGCTAATACTACTTTAAAATATAGATAATGCTAATGATGTCAATACACGTTCAATACTGTGAAATTTTAGGACGCTTAATAAAAGTAAAATAAAGTGCATAAAAATGTTTGTGGTTTAAATCTTTCATCAAATAAACTTCATAGTCAAAAAGCAGTTGCAAACTGCGCACGACCTCGTTGGGGATATTAAATGAAGTTACTCCATCACTACTTCATTACTTCCAATTTCTCTATTTTATCACTACTAAAATATCTATTTTCTTTGTACAAAAAGGAGAAAAATTACAAATAATTAGTTTTTTCAGTGATTACTCACTCGTAATTACTCACTTGGAGTCGTAATACTCGAATACTCTCAATCTTTGGTATTCGTAAAAACACGAATATATCGACAATACCATGAACAGGTCACTCGCGAATATTCGCCTACGCTCGGTTTCCTTTGATGTGTCTCAAAAGACCGACACGCTGAGGGAAAGGGTAAGTACCGGTATTCGCGGTGCGACGAATAGCGAGCAATCCATCCCCACTATTCGCTATTCGGCGAACGGTTGCTCGGAGTTCGCCGAATGACGAATGAGAGAGACACCTTAAGACGCGCAACATAACTTCCGCTCTCGCTCGTCGTCTATTAACCAGGCTGCAAATTATGGCTGGGTCTACTAATGTGGTGGGAGGGTTGTACTTTCTTCGGAAACGATTTCGCCATCCCTACGACGAGCCCTGCCTTTCGACGTACTTCAGCAGATGGTGGGAAATACAG
The DNA here is from genome assembly GCA_002313205.1 of Laupala kohalensis. Classification (NCBI taxonomy): domain Eukaryota; kingdom Metazoa; phylum Arthropoda; class Insecta; order Orthoptera; family Trigonidiidae; genus Laupala; species Laupala kohalensis. Next base: position 105,055 of record NNCF01130184.1, on the reverse strand, counting down.
AAGATGTGCGTCAGGTTAGTGGACCCTTCCCTTTGAATCACAAAGGTTTTCAGTAGAGCGTTTATTTTCCTCCTGCTTCACCCCCGCACCCTCACTTTCGACTCGGCACTCAGAGTGGGAGTTATGTTGCACGGATAATAGCTTTGAACGAGGGGGGAAGCTGGTTTTTTTCTCAAAACATCGACTCACTATCGGAATAAAAATGACGTGCACAGGTATAGAAAGTTGTCCACATACGGGTTAGATACTGTTACAACACACCGCAAGCCCAGATGCGATGTGTGTAGGTTTTGGGTAGAAGCGGGATTCAACCATAAACCACAACCTTTATGGTAGAGTTCGCTGCCACCAGCTTGGTTTCCCCAAGCAATCAAACACTCGTGTAATAACAAGTAAATATTTAATTCAAATTAAATAGAGATCTGAATATTTACAAATGTAGACAAACTCGCAAATCATAAATACAAGTTTGAATTTGTTATTACAAAGATATTGCTATCTAAAAGCAACAATTACACACAGATATAAATACTGGTGTTATGAATTAACTCGGAAAATCTACTCAGATTATCCGAATCTCAAAAGTCTCCAAGTTGCTATCCCGAAATAACTAACTGTTCCAAGCTAAGTCATTCGCGCCTATAGCAATGTAATAGAATTACCGCAGCAATTCTCAGTGGTCTGACGACCAAAACTGACCAAGTTACATGTCAAATAACCTGCGTACTTTCATACACTTCCGCAGAAGTCTCAAGTCTGAAAGTCTCCAGTATGAAAGGCACTTAGGATCTGCAATCCTTCCAATTTATACAGGAGTGGAGGTCACGTGACTACACCCTCGCCACTGTACTGAGAATACGGCGTCCTTTCGGCTGACCATTAATTTTGACAACTCCCGGAATATTCCCTCCACACTCTCTCTTCTTTGAGGGCGTTCTTCTCAGTTTCCAGAAGTAGATGGGAACTGTTCAATCTCTTCACAATAGGCGTCTTAGTTGCGGTATTTTTCCTTGTTTTGGCGGCGACGGGCCCGGCCCTTAATCGCCTTAGGAATTTCTGACTAGCCAATTACTTGAAAGTGTTAATATTTTAAAATCTATATTCGGCACTGGTCCTGATGTTACAACATACAAAATTAATTTTATTTTATCCTCTGTTGACTAATAATAGGTAAAAACGACATTGAAGTGGAAATGTCTAGTAGCAACTGACTCGCGCGCAAAGATAAGAGGGTCAGCAGTATAGTAATGGAGCGGGAGATATAGCAGTTTTAAACTTATGAAAAAGAAAGTACTCTAAACTTAAAATGCGCCCCAATAGTGGTGGATGCTCTCTCCCCCAAAAGGAAAGAAAAAGTTTCTTGTTTTTCGTTAAAAAATAATTTTTGGTTCAGAATTCTATTATTTGCATTGGGTAGAATAAATACATTCTTACAGGATCGTAAATTTCTTTCAAATTGCAAGATTTTGCACGAAATTTTCTTTACCTGCAGATCTACCCCGTTTCCTCTAAACAACCTAGGATCCACCACATGTGCGAATTACCAGGAAGAAAAGTGACCAGAATGAAGTACAGTCCCCAATTATATCTGGTTTGTAGTAGAACACAATAATAGAATTATGAAGACTGGGTATTACCTACCCAACATAACTCCCGCACTGAATACTGAGCCGAAAGTGAGGGGGTGAAAGAGGAGGAAAATAAACGCAAATCTGATAACAATTGTCATTCAGAGTGTAGGGTATACAAATTCGACGCACTCCTTCCAGATTTACCCATCGACTATCGAAGTACTACGAAGGAATGTCGAAGCACAGATTATGGAAGGTACTGATAGTTCACTCCCATAAGCCCAATGGTTACCTTAGATGCACCCCTGCGCGCCACGGGGAAGGCCGAGAACTATCGTCAAAATTGTACTCAACACCCCTCGCTCTTCCTCGTTTTACGTCGCATAATTTTCATCGAGTACCCGCTGCCATATTCTGCAAAAAGCCTAAAAACAATAAACCTGCAGTGGAAACTCAGAACCAGAAAATTCTAAATGCGTGATTCGAACTAAAACACCCACAAATCAACACCAAGCAGAGCTCGAGTAGCTTCAATTAGTCGCAGTTGCCACATGCAGACCACGCCGCCAACGTCAACACTCACTACGCGAGCAACCAGTTGAACGGGTGGTGGGGGCTTGTTAGTTCTGCGCCGTGGTAGTGAAGCGCTGCGACGAGTGATCCATCTGTACCTAATATAATCTGTGTGTCGAAGTTGTTTTCGAGGAAAGTACGACCATCCCACCCCAGACATAGTTTGCAGCCTGGCTAATAGACGCCGAGCGAGAGCGGAAGTTATGTTGTGCGTCTTCTCTCTCACTGATATCTATCTCTCACTGATAACATTTAAGGGATGCCAACCGAAGTTGAGTAACTATGTAGTAACATCAGAGCAATGTAGCGATAAGATCTTGTCATGTTATATTGCCAAAGATATATTCATATTGTAATGGACACTTTCAAATGAAAGTGAACATAATGTTTCAAGAAAATAAACAGCAATGCTCGTAGAAGTGCGAGTATAGTTTCTTTTCAACCATATCACTGCGAAAAGGGTATCTGTTCAACATACAATATCAATATTCAACATACGTCAAAGGAAAATAATTATTTTTAGAAAGGCAATAGGAACTCGTGCAACAAAGAAATCAGAATGCCTCCCTCACGCCACGAAGTCCCCCCACGAAGATATTCGGTGCTTTTCATCGAGTTGCATGGAGATAGTTATGTCACTGATGGTAAGTGTTCAAATATTTGGTCACTATCCACTACAGAAAACTATACTACGTTAGTATTTGACTTCTGGAAGACGTCATGCCAGTTGGAGGCGAGGCAGAGGAGAGGGTTTCCAAACAATAATTGTTATTCACAAAACATATCACGAATTACGAACTCACAACTTCCGAGTACCTTCTCGGGGAGTGAAGTTGCATCTTCGACTCGCAATGCAACTTCCCTCTTCAAGTTGGTACTCGGAAGTCGAGAGTTCAAAATTGCATCCGGCACGTGGGTATGTGGAAACAGGGTATAAGTGCTTCCAACATAGGGAGTCGGCTGTGGTGACATCTTCCAGAAGTAAAATACAATTGTAGTATGGTTTTCCTCTGTATGGGGAGTGACAGGTTCACCATATCTGGCCAGATAGATGTGTGCGGGCTTGGGGAGTCGAGGCGGGTGGTGCAGTGGCAGCGCACCTGCGACCAAAGCATGTGGTCGCGGACGCGACTCCTGATCCGTCACAATTTTCGCTTGGTCGTAGACGATGCATATCCTGAATTACCTTCAACTTCCATTTCTAGACATACAATTTGGTAAATGTTGATAAACCGTACGTCAAAAAACAAATCACCTGCATTTCCGTCCCCGCATTTCTCCTCCCTTAAATGTTTCCGCCCTAAGCAGTAGCCTAACTTCTCTATATGGACGATCCGACACCGGTTAGATGGCATATTGTAAATGGTTGTTTGTATAACTTGGAGAACTTATTGCCCTATTCAGAAATTTTGTTATTTATTATTCTCATGTGGAACAGTTAATTAAAATATTGAAGCTTAATGGCATCTAGGTGATTACGTATGGAAAATTTAATTCTAGAAATTACATAAGAAAAATATAAATATTATTTTCGAAACATTAAAATAAAAAGATCCAAACCTTTATATTTCTGTGTTTGCTCGCATTATGGTGAAACTATATAAATATAGTTTTTTATTTATTTTTTACTTCTCTTCTTTCGAACACATTTAATCATTGATGTTATCGAAATATACGCCGTGTTCTTTTTAACCTCGATATCTAACTAACTATTAAATTTTTGCGAGTAGTTTCTGAAATATTTGTATGTTTGTCACCGTGTGAGATAATTAGTATCTTGTTTAAGTTATATTTTACAAACGAAGAATTTTTTTACAAGTGATAGTAATATATTTTAATATAAAAACTTCATTTGGAAAATAAAGGGAATTGACAAAAAATCACATATCCTGTGTACTTTTCGATGTTAAGGTGACGAAAAAATAACAAAGAAAATAATTTACCCACAAAGCAAAGATGTTGCATTCGTTTTCAAAGATGGATATTAAATTACGCAACACTGCTTTGCTCAAATATCACGTCATACTCACCCTACATTAGTCATCGTGGGCTCCTGGTATAGATGCAGACTTCAGCATATCAGCCATAGATCGCCTTACACTTTTTAACGAAGAGGTACGCTTCGGCTTTCTTAACACTGGACGAAAACATTTATGTATGTATATTTTTCCTTTATTTCTAATATAATTTTATTATTATTAAATTATATTTTAAAGAATTTTACTTTCTCAACAAAGCTATACTTCTTAATTAATTTCATGTAGCCTTAGAAATAAATCTTAGAAGAAATTCCTGTAGAACAAATACTATTATATATACGAATCAAAGGAAACATCATATCTTTCATTAAACGTTTTATGAAATATCGCATCCACAAATTTGTTAATGAATTTAAAAAAAATGTCGTTTCCCTTTTTTGAAAAAAAGCAATGTAGTTTTTTTTCTGCATGATTTGTTTTTTCTGCACTTTTGTAATTTGATCATTAACAGAATACGAAATAAATATAATTCATGTACGAAAATGAATCCAAATAGAAATGACTAAATATTATGTATGTGAATGAATGTTGTCTAATTATCTAACGTAACAGAATTTGAACTTTTAAGGTAATTGAAAATATTGTTGGCAACAAAAGGAAAATTATGTAGAGCTTTTCCTTGGGTTAAATATATGTAGTGGATTTATAGTGATTTCCTACGTCACTGTTGAAGGTGGAACCCGAAACAGTTTCTCGTCTAATATGAGAGCGACTTTTAAGTGTACTTCTTTCTATACATTTTATTATCTGTTAACGTTTTTAATTACTAGAAGGCAGTGTGTAGCATTATTTTCAAGATTACCGTATTAAATATCCGTAAAAATTATATATCTGTACAAATGTTTGATGATTAGTTATTATTCTCGACTGAAAAAAATGATATTAATATAATGAGAACCCAACAATTGTCAAACAACATAAACTATATGTCAATTAAAAGCAACCTCGCGGGGGGGGGGCAAAAAGGGCACAAAATGATCATCAAACGAGGAAAAGGAGACGCAAGCTTTTGAGCCCGCGTACATTACATACCTTAGAAATGATTAGTCATTTTTGTTATCAACGTTCATTTGGACACTTTTCTTTTGTTATTTCAACGCGATCAATAAAACATTGTTAATGTATTATTATTTGATGGTTTTTCGCGGTGGATGTATGTGCATGCATACTTGTGAAAACAAAGATGTCGTCCGGATGTAGTTCCTACGATTGGCAATCTGAATAAGATAATTGTTATTAACAGTAAAATTCAAAGCTCAAATTAAGCTTTTTTAGAGTGTCGGATTGAAATCTACAAAAAATCATAACTATTGCAATGGATGTAAACTCAGAAACTTGTGATAGAAACAGTATCGGATACAGAACGTTTCTGTGGCAGTGGCGTGCGAAGGGGGGGGGGGGCGAATGTGTCGCCGCTAGTGGGCAAAGAAGCTCTGCATTCCATTACAATGAAATTCTCACTCGTTGCTGCACCACTGTTTACTCCGGATTTTCTTATAGGAGGATAAACGTCAAAACGAATAATTAACGAAGTCTGTTAAATGAGAAAATGGAGATGCCGGTAATTCTTGTTAAAACCACTGTCCTACGATATCAAACACTGTAAATATTGAATGCCAGTTACTTTTGACCCTGTAACCACGCTGTTCCATTTCGGGACACATCTCACACTGCTGTGTCGTATCCGTTGCATTACCTTAAACGTGCTGTTTTGTAGAAAAAGTAATTTTTTTTTTTTGGGGGGGGGGATAGGAAAATATGTAATTTTTAGATGAGTGAAAATTTCGTTTTGTTACACCATCATGCGTAATTTCAAATGAATTTGATTCAATGCAGAGAAACGTGACCGCAAATTATGAAGTAGAGTAGACGGTGTTTGCATAACGTACATGTTTCCTAGCGTATGCGTTATGTTCATGAAACTAACTGCTTAACGCAGATGGAAAGATCTAGTGTAATCGATGCATTTTGCATAGCGTACCTTCGGCTCAAATCATACTAAAAATTGTAAACCCAAATAAACTACTTAATGGAAGCGTACACAATTAACCTGTACACCTTTGGGTACACCAGAACGTGCTCACAAGTCGTACACAACCAACAAATCTCTCGCATAACCTCTAAGATATCAACATAACCTCAAATCCGAACCACAATCCGCCCACTAGCATACCGCTAAGAATTATATTCTTTTTTTTTTGGGGGGGGGGATAGTGAGTATATACAGAACAAATATCGGTTTCTCTATATTGCTTCTCCATCCCTTCCCGAAACAAAATTTCTGCCGTAGTTTTCGTAAGGACGATCCCCACCATGACCATCGAGGGCACATCACGGTCACTAAGTGGCTTCTCATCCATCACACAATCGTCATTCGATAATAAATCCTTGTTTGTTTCACACTCACCTTCTTTATTCTGATCAAGTGGACGAATTAAAGAAACATATTGACGTCATGGAGACCCTTGGAGAGTCGCAAAATCACCAACCATATGAAAAAGAAAGTTTCTAAAAAATGTATCAAAATCACACACTTTCCTCGCTTCCGACACCTGCATGAACCTTATCTGCGAAAGAATAGAATAAGTTGACTTAACATTTTGTTCAGACAAGTGGTGGAACATTAACAGAGAGGGTAATTGAACCTCTCAACCCTAGACATCCCACAGCAGGTTGTGCAACAGCTAGAAGAAAATGGCAAGTGCAACACAGGACTGTGGTATGAGTGGTTTGAACTATCCAAGTAAGCATTACTTAAAAACGTCTCGGGAGAATTCAAGTTTGTTATCATAATTACCGATTTGGACCTCCAGAGACAGTAATTGCAAGTCACACACAATTTTGACCACCTTCTCAAAATCCTGTAGTCAAATCGACCGCATCCGAGAACTACCATCCACGCTGGACGTCTAGATACTGTGATGATTGCTTGATCCACGAAGTCAACGAAAACGTTGTGTGCTTACTTACTGAGTTAATTTGGATCGTGTGGTTCAGTAATTTGATTCAAATTACAACACCGGTAGTCACGGACACGTTTCATGAGGCATCGTTACGGTCCGATGTAGGGGTGGTGATCTCCCCCTCTGATCCCCCCATACGCAATAACGTACTAACTAGAATGAAATATTAATTACTTAGCAAATCTCATTCTCTTCTTGGTAAATCATTATCTCACAACTTCCGAGTACCTACTCAGCAGGGAAGATTGCATCGTCAACGACCAAAAGTGAAAATTGCGACGGACCGTGACTCGATTACCGAAACCCATACGTCACTTCCACCTGACCTGTTCCGGTAGCGGTAGCGCACATCTGCGGCCAAAACAGTAAGTCTCGGCTTCGAGTTCCCGTCCGTCGCAATATTTTACTTAGCCGTAAATGATGGACACTTTCCTCCCCAAGTAGGTACTCGGGAGTTGTGAGTTAAAAATTGCATTCTACACGTAGGTACGCGGAAACCGGGTACAAGTGCTCCCAGGATAGGGAGCCGCCTGCGGTCACCAAAGACTTTTTTATACATAGACCCAACAGCCTTATGCACCCATTGTTCGGAGGGGAAAACGATGAAAGATGCCTCTGTCTCTCTCGTACATCGTCTTAGATGGGGGAATCGAGTTCTGAGAACAAGTCATTGTGTTTCTTCCCTCTTTTCCTCCTCCGAGCGGATGTGCGAGAGAAGGTGACTCCTCTCGGTATCTTCGGTCTCATGTTATCACGGACAATCTGCAGCAGAGACAATTGCCTCTAATTATATTTAACTATATAGTGGTCACGCGTGCGATGTCACATACGGTCACCGGAAATTGTGTATGGGCTTCGGGAGTCGAGGCGGGTAGAGCAGCGCAGGCACACCTCCAGTCAAAGCACTTCGAGTCCCGGTCCGTTGGTTATTCTCTCAACATATCAATGGCTTATCACAATTTTCCTGGAGATATTGACTAAGAATATGACATCAAGATAAATGTGACATAATCGCATAATATTCGTCTAAAAATCTAGTAGTAATGGGAAAAATACCAGATTGCAACTTCATTGACACCAGATCTTCGAACGTTTAACCAACCACTCTCTAACCATAGCTCTTAAATTATACATTTACTTTTTTAAGTTGGGTATTTTTATTCTTATGATAAAAATAGGCAATAATCAGTACGAGTTTTTATACAAAAAAATTAAAGTTGTCGCTATTACACTGAGAGTAGCGCCTTCTTTAGGAAATACAATTACGCCGTGTTGAAGACCTCTTCAAATTGATCAAGTTAGCTCTTATTCTTTTTCTCATGGGATGTTTATTTTGCGTGTTTTTTAACTTTAAATCTAATCTAACCTCAAGCGTCACCTTAAACCTTCTTGTAAGCGTCTCATTTGACCTCGTGATTATTTTCCGTTCTTCTTTCTTTGGATTGCTCTGGTGCCTCATTTGTATTAAATGCTCTTTTTGGAGCATTTTGCGCAGCATTTTGAAGTTCCACATTGTATTCTTGAAAATTTAGGTACGCACACGTAAAAAGATGGTTTCCAGCTTTCGACAGCAAGCGCCGACCAGCGGCTGAAATGATTGGTTTATTGATTTATTTAATGATTTATTGACTTACTTATTTATTTATTGACTTATTTATTTTATTTATTTATTTTATTTATTTGTTTATTTATTTGTTTGTCTGAGATGCTGTCGCGCGACATGTCAAAGAGTAACTATATGCCACTAGCTTATGCAAATTGACATTATCTGAGAGAAGTCGGTCATACATGTATACAAGAGTAAACGTAACGTAAACGTCCTTACAAATGAAACATACAAAAGGCAACCTGTAATACCAACGGGATCATTAAATAAAACATCATTCTGAATATTCCAAGCGTGTTTATTGAACGCCATACTCCGAGATCCGCATCGCGAGGAACAAACCACGAATTTCATTACGTTGATTTGTATCTGAATATAAAGGTTTCTGAATTTCGAATGTGATAAGTAAATGCTCCACAGAATATATTATTATTTTGCTACTGCATATTATACTTCAATTTTGAATACATCATTACAAAATAATTCAATTTCTTTCTTTAATAGTTATAAAACATAATACGCCATCACAGATTTTATTTCTTCATTAAATAAAACGAGAATGGATTTAAGAAAAATATAATGGATCCAACTCACCAAAAGTATTAAGTCTTCAATAGTTGTCAATGTAAGACAGAATAGTTGAGTACGTATCGTAAAATTCACGAAAGCAACCCGTGGAATATAATAAGATTATTTTCATTCCAGGTTTTGCTCGCCAAAATTTAGAACTCTGAACTCTTTCTGTGGCGAGACCGAAAAACAATACAGCAATGGAAATGCTAGACGCGTATTATTCAGAGCGCATCAAAGCAGAGTTTCAAGTCCTGAAAAAACGATTTGATCTTCTAAAAAATTCAATCGTCAAAGGAAATGATGAAGTAGAGAAGGAAGATAAAATGCCAGAACTGATAAGACAACTTGAAGAAATACGACGAATGATCACGGACATCGGCGAGAAGTATTTTGAGTTAATAAAGCGATGTGACTTCACACAAAATGTACTCAAGGAAGAAGCAATGATGGCAAAAGCTAAAAATGCACGACTTTTAAAAATGATTGAAAAGCTCTTACAAAATCAGGGAATTGAATCAATGAGAATAAATAAATCGCATGATTTATTATCCAGAATTAACTGTATACATGAAAGATTGAGAAGGCTAGATGCAATAGTTAATGAGGCATTCTTTTCAATGTTCCCTGGAATTAATAATTGCATAAGGGAAAACATCACAATTTCTAGTTTTCCTTCTCTTAACCTCTCCAAGTATTCATCTCACTTTAAAACTATCTCTACGCCTCCAAAACCGTTACTTTTTAAATCGTTCTTTACTACGCTGAATTTGAACTCTTCTGAATTAGACAGAAAGCTGTACTTTCAAGCCAAGCACGGAGGAGCTCATGAAGTCCGCCATCTTCTTTTTGCAGGAGCCAATTGTAATTTTGCACACAAAGGCTTCACTTGCTTGCAAAGAGCCAGTTGGTACGGAAACGAGGATATAGTTGAAGTCCTCCTGCAAAGTGGAGCAAACCCTAATTTGATGGGCTCTGCGTCACGTGAGACTCCCCTTCATCTCGCGGTGTTCCAGGGCCACTCCACGATCGTCTCGTTGTTCATTCAACACGGCGCTGATGTTGATGCTCCTGATCAACTTGGACTGACCCCGTTGCACAATGCGGTCTCCCAAAAACGTACAAGTTGCATTCGAGCATTGATGCGCGCTGGTGCCAATACGTCGGTGGTAGATATCTTTGGGAGAAAGCCAACGGAGATTCCTCCATCACAAGGGACATATGAAGTACTTCAGTGAGTTGGAGGTTCGTTTCTTGGAAATCAGAAAAAGTCATTTTGCATCCGACATTTCATAGGTCGTCCATTTGCCGATGAGTACTGAGTCTCTCGCTACCAGTGAGAGCGATACACGTAATCCGACTCTCGATTGTACTTTATAGATGGGATATATGAGGTTAAAAAAGCATTGAAAAGAATACCTCCGCGGGACTATTGAGTAGACTCACAAACATTAGGTGGCAGAAAGAGAACACAGGATTTACGAGACGATAGTCATGTAATGTCTCTTATGATGTAACCATAATTATATAAATCAGCAAATGAAAAATAAAGACAAGAAAATTTTCAAATTTAGATTTAATACGGTAAGATACTTTACGGGAATTTGCTTTGAGGCACTAGTTACCCATTTACCAACTTATCTGCTTTAATAATAGTGCTAACATTTTGAGTAGTACTAAAAACATAACTTTCAAAGGAATTGCTTGTTTAAAATCAAAACCAAAAGTGATAGTTAGCCGAAGTCAAATACGTGAGTTTACTCAAGGGCATTTCGTACTCTATTACATTACGCAATACGTAAGGAAAAATAAATATTGTGTTAGATATAGAAACTAAATGTAGAAAATAAGCCTCTTATAGTCATTTATTTACTTAGTTTTAAAACAAGATTAAGTGTCTTTACTTTCGCCTGGTGTACGCTTCCACACAGTCATCCAAGTTGAGGTCCATTTTATCAACGGCCAACATTGACAAGTACGATAGACGTTCTTGAAGCAACGTGAAAAACACTTAGTACTTAAGGTCCAGTACCTAACAACCAAAATTTACAAACACAATACGAACTATTTTTAATTCTGTAAAGTTTAATTCGAGGAATTGTTATGGGAAAAATCATTGACTTCTCATTATTTAACCAAACATTTGATTCAACTTTTACTTAAAACGCGAAATTATTTATTGACTTGAAGTTAATAAAGTTAATTAAGAAGAAGAATTAAAAAGTATTTATGAAGTACATTTACATAGTTGGATATATTCTGGTGTAGGGGTTGATCTCATTCTAAAGATCCAAATATTAGGTGGGGTGTTCTCTGACATTTTTTATAGAGCAAACAATCAATTTATTCAACATCTAAAAAAATAGATTCAATTTTATCCATAGTTACATTTTGACAAAATTCTTTAAATTAAAATCATTTCTAAGCTGCCATGTAAAGAATGCTTTAATTTCAACAAAGATAGTGGTGATTTCATTTATGTAATATTTATAGTTTACGAATGACTCAAATTTAATATTTAACTAGAGAATATATAACTGAACGAAAAAATAAGTTTCAGTTTTTACAATACTTCGAAATTCCTGGTCTTTGGTATATTCCAGTTAAAGGAAAAGTTTTAATCAATTTTCAGTTCAGATCACTGATATAAGTGTTGGTAAATATGGTTCAGTATCGTATCCAGTGCGTTAAGTTGAACCTTAGCATGAAATTATGAAATATCTTATGCCTATTTTTTATATTTAAAGAAATTTTACTGGGTACTGTTCGTCAAATCATTCAAAAGTCTAATTGTATGTTTGTTAATATTTAATTTATTTAGTTTTTTGGTTTTATGAACATTAGAAACGAATTAATACAACATAATTTGTATCACAGATGTTTATATAAAGAACGTTATTATACATTTGCTTTTGCTCACGCTGCCATCGCTCGATTTATCAAAAACGAGAAAAAGAGCTTTTAAACTGTGTACTGTACAATACGTAGAGTTTATTTACAACAGTGTCGAAACTGAACAACAACTCCGAGATGGTGCTCACACCCAAGTAACGTTATCATCACATCTGCAGTTACCATGTTGAAAATTGAAAATGCGACAAGGGTTCCCCTTGCATCACAATTCACGGGGTGTTATGTCCCCGATGCATCGTAGACGGTCGACGTCCACACCGATGCGGTTCTCTGGTGGTTTCTCCTCCCCCCCCC
>NNCF01130184.1:81358-92521 GCA_002313205.1 Laupala kohalensis | reverse complement strand
CCCCCGCCCTTCCCCTCACTGAGCCACGGAAAGCGCCAAGGGTCAGAGCTAGGGTATCTCCTTTCTCCAGACATTTCCTTGACTGAGACCCAGTCGTGGTGGACGGAAGTCAGTTTGCGGATCTGCGTCGTTCGGAATAAAGGCTACCAGTGAACGGTGATTTCATTGACTGCACCACGCGTGCCTCTTTCCACGACGTTTGGACCGCCCAAAATTTTTCAGTGATTTCTAGAGGATTTCACCCAACATGGGCAAGGTTAATACAGAAAAAACTTTTAAAAAAATGAAAAACTTTATTTAAAAGTAACCAGAAAAATATCTAAAAGAAAATAAGTTGTGATGACCATTTCAAATGTGTAAAAGTAGTAGAAAATAGTGTACAAATGTTTTTTTCAATCTTGTTTTCTTTTTAAAATAAGTGGGCAAAGATTAATTTTTTAAAATTTAAATTTGATATTAAAATAATCAGTAAAAATAATTTTATTCGCTTTCGTGTTTTGTAAAAATAATAAAAAATTAGACAAAAAAGATTTCTCATTGACTGATCAGAACCACTACGTTAGTCATTTAGTTCTATTCCAATAGACTCGTAATTTATGTCGTCATCTGAATCAAAGCCGTCAGAGTCATTGTCGAACTCCAATTCCCTGAAAAGCACTGAAGAATTTCATCAGATATGAATTTAATTTCACCGTTTTTGATAAATCGAGCGATGGCAGCGTGAAAGTCCCTCGGTCATTGAAGAGATGTGAGATCCTTTCTGGAGGAGTCGACAACATCGCCGTCGTCTTTTTCCTCGTCAAGTTCACTCAACGAACACTTGGGGCAGAAGTAAAATATCACTTAAACCCTGTGCTTCACTCGAAATCCGCTAGATGACAATTTTTTCCGTCTTCAAGTCTTAACATGGAAATGCGATCTCTTTTAAGATACAAACTCAATGTTAATACTAACCACTTCTACTAACCCCTCCACGTGGGCCAATTAGTTGGTAAACCCTGCTAAACGGCTCACCTTCTAACAATGGCCTACCACCCAACTCCTAACTACTATCGCTCCATGTAGATGAGTTTGAATAGCACTTAGCTACATTTCCCATTTACAAAAAGTACAACTGCGGTGATCCGCGACCCACGTGTACGAAAGACCCTTTTCACTTCGCCAACATCGATCTCGTCTTGGGCAGTAGGACTTGTCTTCTCGCGGTCCTTCGCCAAGCTCCTTCTCTGTGCCTGAAGGAAAAATCGTGGAGGCTGCAACCAAATCATCAGCTTTTCCTCCTTCACTGCGCAATTCGTGAGCACCCAAGTTCAGAAGTAACTCACAAACTACGAGCGCCGCCACTCAACATGTATATCAACTCCAAATTTGCTTCATCCCGACCGTTAAGAGTATCATCCACCACTAGCAATATAGTTTTCTTCTGTACGACGTCCTTGACGATGTTGAATTATCATCTCTGATACTAAAACCTCAAATAAAACACAGAGAATCGTAGAACACCTCTTTGGAATATTGGGAATGTTTTAAAAATTAGTTTAGGTTTTTGAATAAATTTAAAAAAATATTTATTTAAAGATTAGGATGGTATTTCGAAAGTATATACTTTTCTCACACGAGACATTTTATCCCAATTTTATTTGTATAGTCATTGTATAGTTTAAAGCGTGTCTTGAAAGATGAAATCGATAAATTTTCTGTATTCTCCACTAATGTGAATTTACCGTGTTTTCTCTTATATTATCGATTTTATCTCGTTCAGCAGTTCCTCTGAATGTCAATATATTGAAATTGTCTGTGACTAACCAGGTAAGTCATGAGTCATATTTGATACGGNTATCTCGTTCAGCAGTTCCTCTGAATGTCAATATATTGAAATTGTCTGTGACTAACCAGGTAAGTCATGAGTCATATTTGATACGTATAAATAGTGGGAAACCGTCTTGACCTCATTTATTCCCTTGCTAACTTTGGAGTGTATTGCAGAACAACCGTAAGTAGCTTATGTGCTAGATACCAGGTTGACTCAAAAATACGTGACTTTCAAATAGTGTTTTAGCTGCATAATTGTTTCATATTTTTAATATATCATTTACTATTTAAAGAAATACGTCGTTTGGCATTAAAAATTTATTTATTTATTTCATTATATTTAAAAATATGTTTTACTCTAGGCTATTTTTAAATTCTAATTGTATTATTTAATATTGTCAGAAATTTTGCCATAAATGTTTTTGTCCAGAGCCAATAAGTGTAAATATAGAATAAAATTATTATTAGAGATAAATGTCGATTGTAAATACCACGATGTCATGTAACATACTTTATGGTTTTCGTAGTGGCTGCATATCTTCGCGATGACATCTGTTGGGTGTCACTGCGTCTGTTGTAATATTCCACAACGTTTCGCCTGAAGGAACCTGCAGCAGTCGGGGGAAGCGTTGAGTGATATTACAACAGACGCAGTGATTGATACCCAAAATATATTTTATATAAAAGTATTGTATCTTATATAAGTTAGTACATACTTAATTTGGATCATATAGGTTTATTTTAGTAATAATTACTATGCCTAATCTTATTTTTACGCTGCAGGTGAGGTATGACTCATGTTAATACAAATTTTAAAGAAACCACAATAGGAGTTTTTCGGTAATATTCATGTATAGTACGTTAATTTTTATGTTCCTCGTTACCGATCCATTCCTTATTTCATATTTTTCTTACGTTTTTAATATATTGGAATGAACAAAACTCTCCATATTTCGTGACACGTAATTCAGGATATATCGATATTGGATCTACACAAACTTTTAAATAATTCGAAAAATGAATATTAATCTGTCACATTTAATTTTTGTTTATGAAAGCATTTAGAATGGAGATAAAAATATTTCATAATTTTCTAGAGCTTAATTAATTTTATTCTGCTTTTCAAATTAATTAATGACTCATACACATTTTTTGATAGATATTGCACATTCACTCATAATTTATTTGTGTTATGTTTACAGGAAACAATATCTCAATGGAGATTAAATCTCTAGAACAAACAGTAAAGACTCGCAAAACATTTGATGAGCGTATGAAACAAGAAAATGAAAACAAAAGAAGGGAAGAAACAACGGAAAGAAACATAGCGAAGCGATTAACTGAGATGGGAAGGCGATTGGGTTTAATACATCAAGACTATCAAAAATTAAACGAGAGAATAGACAGAACTGAAAAGAGATGTAAAACACTTGAGACAAAGATGTTCGAAACAAAGAAGCAACTGCTTCAATTAATGGAAAAAACGAAGGAAGTCAGGAAATGTAGTAATATTTGAGAATCCTAGGATCAATAGTTATTCGCGGACACTGAGTTTTGGAGAAGATTTCTGTGAGGGAGAAACTGTCTCCAGCAGGGAGAATTATACATTTCCCGGTAATAGTGATGCATTCAACATGAGGAAAGACAATCTTTGAAGTAGCTAATATTAATGTAACTGCATAAATATACTGTACTAGAAATTCAATAATGTTTATGAATATATTTCACTTTCATTGTTTATTATTTACCGTAACATTGTATCCTAGCACAATAAATAAATACTTGTATTACAAAGATTGAAGTGTTTTTTGACCCATTCTAACCCCAGATTTTCTCCAGTTTTCCTTCTGTTAGAGATGGATTTGTGGGTGTCGATTTATAAATTGGAAGTTTGTAATTGTTTTTTCCAATAAATTCATTTATGTATTATGTAAACAAGTTTAGGTTGCCGCCTAGTGGCGGCAGCAGTAGAGAGCGGATGTATCATATAAATTCGAATGTTGACTAATGTTAATAATTATGATTTATTTACAACATATGCGAGAGTTATTGGCCAATTTATAATTAGGAATGTTGTTTTTTGCATTAAGATAAAATAAAGCCAAAAAAATTAAATCATGCCGACATTTCGAGCTTTAATTTGGGTCATCATCATGGGGCTGAATTAATTACTTAAAAATACGTCAAACAACATCCGTCCATTCCAAACTCCAAAATCGTATACACATGTTACAAATCAACTTTGACCACTACATACTACGAATACCACATGTTTTGTTAATTTGGAATTTTTAAATGCATTTCAAGTACTTCATTAGCTCTGATGATAACCAAAATTGAAGGTCGAAACATCAGCATGATTTTTAAAATTCATTTTTTGTTTTATTTGGGCTCGATTAAAAAAAAACATCTCTATTTATTCACAACGTCTGCGGAGATATTATAAGAATTGATTACAGTTCTTATTTGTTAAATAACTGTTCATTTAAAATGTATCAAAAAATAAATTGTTAACATAGATAAAAAATATTAACCAAGGAGTTAACTTTTTCTTATATATTCCCTCAATATATATATTGAGGTCTTCAGTTGCAGAAATCTTAAATCCACCTCTGCGTTAGAGCCATTGATCGGAATTGATGGGGTGGTCCCTTTCTGGAGAGTAAATTAGTTTATCGTTCTGCACATAACTACTTTATGACACTATTCTAAACTAAAGTGGAAACTGGTGGAAAGACCTATAGTTTGTCCCCTTTTAATTTGTAAAGGATCATTTTGATAATAACATATCTGCTTTTTAAGTCAAAAAGGTGTATTTTCGGTGCTAAACAATTTAAACTGTCTCCTCCGCTATTAGTTGTTAAAATTGTCAGTTTTGATAGCTTCATGTCTGACATATTACGCAAATATAAAAGAAACAAATTTTATGCCACAATGAATCGGAGGTAAAATATTTTTGTTTTAGAAAATCGCTGAGTCTTTGTTTATGAGAAATAGGAAGGTGGTTGAACAAGTTTCTATAGGTTATAAGTTGTAATATTTGATATCGGTTGCAATTCTGTGAATAATCATCTCTAAAGTGTTTTAAAATGATGGGATAAAAACACATATTATAATTTTACAGGTTTAATATCGATTCTAGGAAAAAATGTATAAAATGCAATATTTTGTGCTTTTTAAAAATAAACAACTTTTATTTCAAACCTAGAGTCGAAACATAGTGTTCTTAAAAACACAAAATATATCATAAAAACACAAATAAAAGATCGAAAGTCTTAAATTATTTATTTATATTGATTATATAATGGATACTAATAGTAGATTTTTTATTTGAAGAGTTTTTCCAGTTCAGTTTAGAGCCATTTACAAAAATAATACAACCATTTTTGGTGTGACAAGACAATAATTAACAAATGCGTTGGGATAAATAATTATACATGTTTCAGCAAGTAATAAATGTATAGCAAACATTGATGTATCACTGGTTTTGTTATCACTAGGACTATCATTTGAAATCATGGAATGTGAAATGCGTTGACTTTTACTATAATTATTGGTAGAAAACAAAATAGTGGTTTTAAAGATTTTTTTGCAATAACTATTAAACGGATTTTAACTTCGAAAGTCCCCTTTTGTAAGTTTTATTAAGACCAATAGCTCACTAATTTTTCGTTTGTGTCTAGGACCAATACGTAGATCATAAAAACTTTAAAAAGTGCAAATTTCGCATTTTGAGGGTTTATTAGAAAAACGATCTTCTCTTCGATTTTTCAAAAAATGGGGTGGGTCTTAGATTTTTGTATTTTACACAATAGCTCTATCGCCTTAAAAAATATTCGACTTAACCATTGGGTAATTTCCCAATTGCCTACTGGATATTTTTTATGGAAATATAGCGCGACATAAATCATTTGTTTGCTTCAACGCGAACAAGATAAGAGAAGAGGTTTTAAGGGTAGAAACCCTGCTGGTTATTCACTAGGGATTACTGTTTAGAGGCCAAGTTGTGCATCAACGCAAGCAGGTAACGCAATTAGGTAAGCATGTTGACAGGCCATGAATCATCCTCACGTTGCTAATACTGTTTATGCAACGAGTGAACAATTTGCTTACGGTGCTGTCAAACCCTGTTGTGCAATTGGAAATCCAAGCAACACTAACAACAACGCACTGCTAAGGGAGCAGTGAAAGTCCTCCGTGAAGTAAGAGACAGGAGTTAAGAGAAAGGGCATTTATCCTATACTCTTAAGCTAGTAATAATTTTTATCTGTACCGATTATATCTAGATTTTTCTCGGGATTTTGATAAATTACTCTCCAATGATATTGATGAAATTCACAAAATAGAAATTTTGATGTGAAAAAAAGCGATCTCTCCTACAACTTCGTGTGTCTCATTGCGTCGCGCAATAAAATGAAAATATAAATGCAGAACTGGAAATTATTTTGGTAAAACCTTAAACTTTATTGACGTAAAATACGAAATGAAAAAACTACATTACGTAAATCACCTTATTTTAAGTTTAAGTTTATTTTAGATTCTTTGATGAATTTACGTCGTGTTTGGTATCCTTTTCTCTACTTTGTACTTTGATTAAAAAATACGAGAATATCTGTGATACCTTTATAAATGAAATCATTTTTAATTTAAAGTGGAGCAAATACTACTGCTATTAACATCCATTATTTAATTAGAATAGAACAGTTCATATTGTAGTATTTATAAATGGAAAATATAGCGTGCTATTGAAACTTATATACATGGAGCGATAGGAGGTAGGAGGTAGGTTATTGTTAGTTGATGGGCCGTTTAACTGGGTTTACCAACAACTAGGCCCACGTGGAGGTTTTAGTAGGAGTAAGATTTAGTAGAAGGAGTAGTAGTAGGTGGACACAAGAAGGACGGGGGTTCGCTTTTCAAGAGTCACAGCTATTTGAAGCGGGACATCAATGTGAAAAGCTACAATTTTTTTCTTGTCCCACCGGGTATTGAACCCAGGATGACTTGATGGTGAGCAAGAAAGCTAACACCTTAGCCGCACGGCGACGGCGTGGGGGTGGGGGGCGGTAGGACAGTTGAGTGTAATGGGTCCAATATCTGGGCTGTGCTAGGTTCTTTGAGAACGGGGGTTGGTCGAGCAGGTAGCCAATGACTCATCGCTCTTTCCTCACTAAACCAACTATAGTGTACACTACATCAATTTCATCAGGTTAAATCCTAGGAAAACTGGACCGTACTAGGAAACGTTATATTTAGTTACAGATACCTTTATCAAGAGTTGCAACAGATATAAAAAGCGAGATCACCGGAAGTCAATTTCAATCGCTGATGATGTAAGCACCAACTCTTCGAACAATTTAATAGCAAATTCGAGGAGCTTTTTAGTTGGAACTCAGTGAAGCACAATCTTAATATCGTAATGAATTGATTGTTTGAATTTATTTAATATTGTGAGAACTGAAATACGTGTAACGTTTATAATTCTTACATCCAGTAAATACATACGAAGACTTTTGACTCTGTTTCTATGTAATCTAACATATTCATATTGTTGTCAAGCATTTATTGAGGGTGTAAGAACACACTAGTTATTTCATTAAACACATTGAATTATTATGTATTTGTCTAGGCATGTTTAAATCATGTTTCAATCAGTATTTGTAGTACGGATGTATGTTTAGTGTTATTTAGTTTAGGTACACATGTACGTAAATGTTAAGACATTTATAGTTTGTCGTATTTGTTTAAAAATTTCTAATATAGATATTTTAGAAAATTCAGGATTGATATCTCTGATAATATCTGAAACCGTGAGTTGAAATGTGATGAATAAATCAATTTGCTGTGTTTTTTATATTGATCTGATTTTTGCTTCTCACTTATTAACTGCAATTATAACGAAGTTAGATGAACGATAAATGAAGTTTTATATGTAAGAAATATTTTTATGATACATTTTTATTTGATTTGCAGGTAATCTTCTCACTTTAAGGTTCACATTAATAACTTTCTTTTGCTTCAATAATCTGGAATTGAAAGTTATGGACAAAGAATATATCGAACAAGAAACTCGTAACGACAACATAAAGAGATTGGATCAATACGAAAACCGAGAAGTAACATCAGAAGCAGATGAAACTAAGGAAGATATGTTGAAGCAGTTAACCGAAATGAAAACCCGAATCCGGTTTTTACAAGAACAAAACCATAAATTGTGGGAGAGGTTCGATAACCCAGAGGACAAATGTCGAAAACTTGAGGAACAAATGATTCACGCTCTAAAAAGAAGAAAACGAGAAAACGGAGATCACGCGTCATTTTTTAACAAACGGCTTCAGATGAACATGTTAGTGGTAGAAGGGTCAGATCGAAACAGCAGAGTTATCGATTGTATTGTGCCAGCGATCACAGCTCTCGATCTAAGAGAGGGAGATCCTTAAGACCGCAGTTCAAACTCAGCTCAAATATAATTTTTAATATCCATGGTGATAAAATATTTTTTGTTCTAGGAGACCAGAATTAGTTAAACATGAGGATATTATTGCATCGACAGAATCCCAATAAAATATATTTGTCACAAGTTTTCTTTATTTGGTTCCAAGATCCTGCGGTATTTTTCTGATTCTAAATTATTACGTTATTTATGTTAAACATTACTAGCAAATTATTTTAGTTAGGATGGTTTCATTGTTATTGTATGGTCTAGATCACATTTTTAGTATTTTAACAATTATTTTAACTTATTATACAATTATTTTAGTATGTTATAATAGTACAAAAATTTATAGGGGGATTTACTATTTCAGTAAGGATTGTTAAAGTAAACATGGTAAATATTAATAATTCATTTAAATTACATTGTGTCAGACCTAAAAAATACCAAAATTTTATGTGAACTCTAATATATAATATTGCCTAATGTCTTCGAAAATTTTTATAGTTTGTTCTGTCACATAGTTGCAGAGCACGTCGTTGAAATGCGTTTCACGAATACTCATATTTTATAACATCATTTTATTATATTATTTCTCATAGTTGAAATTAATGCCAAGTTTTCTCCGAAGAATGACAAAAATTTTATCGCGCACAGGTCCTCGAACTACGGGTGGGCGTTCGCTGATTCAGTCAAAGTAGTATTTTCCTTAATAATAAATAAATAATTTTCAAGAAAAGCAATTGAAATACTTCGTACAACCACGTGGGGGGTAATAAGGTACCCTCCGGAAACAGACGAGGGCATAAATAAAGAGAGTGATATGTACTTATTGTGATTTCAACTTGAAAAACATACCTCACCATTTAAATGAAATAATTGAAGTTACAATTGATTGTGTATTACATTGCGTCTTATGGAGGAAAGCGTCTTGCGTCTTCTTTTTTTTAAGACCAACTTTTAAATCACGAAAGTGGTGAAAGTTTACTTAGATTTGTTGTAAATTGTCCATAAATACTTTTTGTATAACTTTCATCTAAATTTTATCGGATATTACAAAAATCTATTTCACTTTTTCTGGGGTGTGATGCATAAATCGTTGCACACACCGCCATGTTTTTACGTGCTCCTGTGCACTTCAAACAAGTCCAACTAGTTCCTGAATATTGTTTATACAATACTATTAACTGACAGAACTTAAATTATTTTTTTGTCATTGAAATTCATAATGAATAAAATTTGAAGACACCGAAGAAAACCAAGCGAAAAAAAAACAATAGAAAAAATAATAAAAATATCTGTTTGAATTCAAATCCACTTTAAGCGAGTAGCAAAACAACTCAAACAACACCCAGCGACATATCCTACAGTAAACCGTTTTGCCATATTTCCCTGTTCAAAATTAAAAAATAAAGACTATTCGGAATTTAGTTCTAATTTAGCATTTAGTTCTAAAAACTGAAAGAACACCATAAAAATATAGTGTTAAAATTCAGATGTATGTTAACTCTGAATTGGTTTAAATAGAAACAAATGGTGTAAAAATTGAATGAAATGATCTAACGGTTTATAAAAGATTTAATTTAAATTCAAAATTAAGCAGGAGTGTACACAAATGAAAAAGTCAACATAATTTATTCGTTAATTCACATTTTGATGTTTGACCAAAAACTGAATAAAGTCACAGAAATCCACACGTATTAGAAGAGGCCAAAACAATCTCTTAGGAAAATCATCGTTATACACTACTCTGAGTTTCTTTCCAAGGAGCAAAGTAATATGATTCCATGTCGGTACTTACACACAGTGGTATAGGAAAAGCACCCATCTCCATATTTATTAATTTCGTAC
Organism: Laupala kohalensis; assembly: GCA_002313205.1. Lineage (NCBI taxonomy): Eukaryota > Metazoa > Arthropoda > Insecta > Orthoptera > Trigonidiidae > Laupala > Laupala kohalensis. Next base: position 82,425 of record NNCF01130184.1, on the reverse strand, counting down.
TCACCTGAAATTTAAAAAAAGAAGTTTTTATAAAAATCTAAAGAAAAAAGTCATTAAAATGTTCCTCTTTTTATTCAATGGTAGAAACAGTAAATATTTTTTTATTTTATACTCGACCTTTTATGGTTGTATGAGCGTGCAATATGCTAATCCAGCACAAAACTAATTGCAACTTGCAATAATATCATTTACTTTCTTTATACTAAAAAGTGTCATTATAATAGTTATTTATAAATTATTATATATTTAAAAAAAACTGCGAAATATTAATTAAACTGTTTAAATTAAAACAATATCTTTGATAAAGGACTCTAGTTCTCTAGTTCTGCGACAGTTTTCGTAGAATAACTTACTTAATTGTTCGAAAATAAGGAAAATGTCGTATCGTTCTTTTCTATATTAAATTCTCGATATACACATTCAAACACAACTGGACTTTTCAACCATCAGCAACCTGTAATTGATGGTTATGAAAGCGAACATTAAATGAAATTAATTTTACAGACTAAAAATATTAAATAAACTTTACACCATCGTCCGTTCACATTAGTCTTCTATTTTACTTATTTTACATCTAAAGCGTCTTTGAAGCGTGTGAGGTACAAATACAAAAGAATTCACCAAAATACGTGCACATGGTTGGTATTATAGTATATTAAACTATGGAAGGTAGAAGGTAAGGAAACTATGGAAGGTAGAAGGTTGACATTATTGATTTCGCTGAGCCAGTTTTTAATCTTTATACAAAATAATCTGAAGCTATTAATGTCTTTAATATTTTTTGACAAAAGGTTATAACATTTGGATATAAAATGTTTTACAAAAAATGATTTCTTTAGTCCTGGTTTAATAAATACCTGTTTATTCGTACTCCTTGTCTACTACCACTAATTTTGTAAAAAATGTTTCAGAACTTTGGAAATAAATTAGATTTTTATTGGTAAAATCCGTAATTGTTTGAAAAGATGATCGTTATATTCTCTCGAGTGCTTAAAATTAATAACTCTAGTAAAGTATTTCTGTGTTACGTGAAGATTTTTGATTAAAATAGTGCAGTCCCCCCCCCC
>NNCF01130184.1:69876-81313 GCA_002313205.1 Laupala kohalensis | reverse complement strand
CCCCCCCCCACACACACACACACACGAATTCAATTCCATATTGTAATCTGAGTTAATTAGCGCAAAATATAAAGAGTTTACAAATTGAATATTACGTGTATTTCTTCAAAAACCTGTGCATTATTTATTTGAGTGTCAGTATATTATCAACACATAAATACTTAATTTCGGAGACTTGTTCTATTATTTGACAGTTGCATGTATTAAGGTTTGTACAATTACTATGGTACTTAAATTCTTCTTGAAATGTAATACCTGTAAAATCAAATTTCAGAATTTGAGTTTTAGACGCATTAATAAAAATTGCATTCTTATGACACCAGGTTCTAAGTAATTTGTGATACGTGACACCTTTTACAGTTTTCCTCAAGACCTTGTTTCAAATTATTCGCAATTTCTTGGTAGTGTTTGGTGTAGCATTTTCTACCAAACGGAACAAAGGTTTGTAGAAAAAGAGGCCGAAATATCGTCTTATACTGAAGTGGGGCCAAGTTGCTGAGAACTTCAGGTAAGAACCCCACACCCCTTCACCGATCACCCCCCCCCCCCCTCCAATGAAGATAAGCAATAGCACGCCAAATGTTTAGCTGTCTGTCTGTTCCTGTTCGTCTGGGCTTCGAGCAGCACTTCACCAACAGCATTGCTAACAGGTACTTAGTACTTATATTCTAACTTATTTTTATTGTTGTATTTGTAAATGGGAAATATAGCGTGCTATTCAAGCTTATCTACATGGAGCGATAGGAGGTAGGAGTTGGGTGGTAGGCCATTCTTAGTAGGTGGACCGGTGATCTGGGTTTACCAACAACTTGGCCCCCCTGGAGGGGTTAGTAGGAGTGGTTAGTATAGAGTTATAGGAGGTGGATAGAAGAAGGAGGGTTTGCATTTCAAAAGTCATAACTGTACGAACTAGAACACTTATGTGAAAAGCAAGAATTTTTCTGGCTTCATCGGGAATTGAACCTGGTGTGAGCAAGCACGCTAATATCAAAGGGACTACTCTAACTCTATGAAGATATCCCAATAATCCAAAACTCGGCAATCCGAAATTTCGGATGATTGGAACGTGACAGAGGAAAAGTAAAATATCATGCGACCTTCTTTGGATGATACTCAATATTTATTTTAATTATTTAAGCAACAAGAGAATTTAATGCGGATATAGATGGTATGTTTTGTGTAATGCTCAATTGTTCTACCGGCATATGAATATTTGTATTTATAATTTGTGACACCAAACGAAGGCTCAAATCTTAAGTCGAAATTCTGTGTGAAAACAAAACCCACAATGTTATGTATTATCCAAAGAAGGTCATATGATATATTTTAGTTTTGTACATTATATAATGTACATAAATAGCGGAATGGTCGATCAAATTTTATTCTTGTTAATATCAAGCTATAATTGTATGTACTTGTATGGGTACGTTTCTGTATTCTTATGAATCTATGTATCTCACAGAATTAAGGTATTTTGGGATAAAAATGCGATATAACATGATTCGATCTAACATTTACGAATAGTATCGTTTTAGTATTTCGAATACTAATTACTAGCAGACCTACCCGGCGTTGCCGGGGATTTGAAAAGAAACTTAAATCAATTATTACTACACATTCAAAATTTTAAAACAATTCACAAATAAAACATGATAATAAATTTTATTTATTTCCATTGTTAAACAAACATACAAAATATTGCAAAATATTAAATGAGAAATTGGTACTGAGAATTGATAAATGTTACCCTACAGGGGACATTAAATCACCTGTCAACAGGTCTGGAAAATTTTAGCTCATTTGGCGGGTGTTCCCCGGGGTTCTCATATAAATCTAAATTCATACGTCAGCATGCATATTTCTCTATTTTCGTGATGTTAAATTAACATATTTGTTAATTTAAAAAATATAGTACTAAGAAAGCTTTCAAAAATTGACACAGTTTTCAGTATTGCGTGCAACCATGTGCGTAATTACGAATTATTTTAAAATCCCGCCAGAAGGACACCTAAAGCAATGTTCTTCAAAACCTTTATATAATTTTCTTCTCGATTCCGTCTCGAAGATTATACGTTCAGTGGATTCAATGTCCTTCCGCCCGTCGTAACACAATTGAACTCTGGCGGATACATGTGTAAGCTTCATGGTCAATAAGCGTGAGAGTGAAGATTCACATTTACTAATTAGCAGCCAATTTTAATTGTTTTTCAGCTCTTGTAATTCATCAACATTAACCAGACCTTGCCTTTTAGTTTCAATAACTCTACGAAGAGTCCTTTAAAATTTTAAATAATTTCAGCGATTCCCTTTTCTGCTTTCCGTACCACAGACCTCTGCCAAACAATTCACTATCATTGGTGTTACGTATTTCGAGCTGAAAGCATTGTTTACATTACCAACCGCAAAGTAACACAAATTGCGTTTTTACCTTTCAGCATACGAATTTTTATCTAACTTCTAATTTTTGTTGTTAATTTGCTTTATAAGTTTACAGCAATCATGAAATATATAGCAGAAATCAATCCTACAGATGTGAAAGTTTGATTTCAATTAAGAATTTCACGATAATGACTTACACCTTCTTGAAAATGATGTAATTGTAGGGATAACGAAATCTCATAAACACCAGAAGGATACCGATTCACATCTCACCAAGTGCACATTTTGGTTTCTAATACACATAGTACATAAAAAAGTATGTACATAGCATTTCTAATACACATACATATTGTAATCGTGAAAAAATTCGGAAATGAGATTTGGACGGAAATGTCTGTTTTGGTCGTCCGATATTCCGAAAACGTGATTTTTGGCGTAACGTCCGTCCGCCTGTCTGCACAGCGATTCTGACGAAAGGGAAGAGTAAATTTAATTCAAATTTCGTATTTAGAATATACTTTACTTGTTGTCGGTGCACGTGCTCTAGGGACTTTCACATAAAAGTCTAAGTACTTTTTTGAATACTTCTCAAAAATTCCTCCAACGGTTTTGCTGAAAATTTATGTACGCAAAGTACAATTAGTAAGCATTACAACTGCGTTAGCGATATTTCGTTTGTAAGTTTGGTCTAGAAGTAATAAAGTAATTTCTCTCTTATTATTTAGCAATGTAAATGGATAGAAGCCCGAAGAAGTCATTTTTCAAATAACTTCCGAGCTCGTCGAAGAAACCTAGTTTTTTTAATTTATTACTTTCTGTACGATTGATCATACATTCAATTTTTTACTCGACAGAAATTTACATTTCTAATTTTCCAAAAAAATTCTTTTTTACTTACTTACCAAATTAAACAAAGATTTGAATTGTCACTTTGCTTTGTCTCGCATGAATAATTTCGTAATAAATAATTAATTTATGTTTTGAAGTAGATTGTCTATCCTAATTAGATAACCTCCTCCCAAAACCATATGGATTTGTACCGCTATTCATGGTACAAATCTAGTAAGTAGTAAATAATACGGTTTTTATTTTTTGTCATTAATTAAAAACATGTCCATATTGTTTTATCTATTCATTGTTGTCATTTGTCCTATTAACTCGGTAAATCAGAAGTTTTTGATAAGTTGGTTCAGTGTAATCGGGTATACCGGACTGTATTATTGTGACACGATTTAAAGAATTGACCTTCATTGGAGGTAAGTAGTTTTTTTTCTTCTAAAAAGGTATCTTCCACCTCTTTCTGCAGTGGAAATGATATATGAAAAGAACTTTTTTATTGGGGTTTTAGGGCTCGCCAATGTGTGAGTCATTAGAGCACTAGAAATCGAACTAGCACGTCGTTCGAGTTTGGATGTTATATTCTGCAAGAAATTGTCGTCAATTGTGTTTCGTTTTATAGCCAAGAATGCGCAAGTCACTGTTCTCTCATTGCACAAAAATTCAACTTACCTATTGTTTATGAACTATAGTGAAGCTTTGAAAAATATTTTATCTCACAATTTATTAACAGAACGCTATATAACTTTAGGGTGAACCCCAAAACCCCAAGAAAAAAACTCTATAAGACTGTTGAGTTTAGCAATTGCATTTGGTAGTAGCGTACGTGTGAATGAGACGATGGATAATGATCACAGATACTTGAATAAGAATGAAATACGCAAAAATATAGGACTCTGCCAAATATTAGTTTCGATTTTTTTCCATTCATAGTGTGACTCGTAGGAAAACTATGTGATACGTTAACTTTTGGTTCTTTTCTTCTACACAGTTTCTTGAAGCTTCTCTCAACCATGTTCTATTGTTTCGAAATGAAATACTTCTCATTGTTGAATGCATCGTAAGGACTGTCGACCAGAAACATTATTAATGTAAGAATTACTTTTTAACTTTGGACTTGGACCAATATAACAAACAACTACCGTTATCAGTGATTTGTATCAGTACTGTCCAACTGGGGACCCTGATGAAACTTCTTTTATGACCCCGAGTTACAGTTCATTCTACATTAAATTTTTCATCAAACGTTGGAGGGAAAGCTCTGTGTCATAAATCTATGCTGTCGGAATTAATATTTGATGTAGCATGTCCGGTGAGAAAAAACACAAAATTGTGTTCAGAATTACCCCGTCATACGTTACAATATGAAAATATATTATTATAATAACAAGTATTGAAAATACTTTAAATAAATAAACAAACAAACTATTTAATTTTTCCACCTGAAAATAATAAAACAAATTGTTGTTACGAATGAAAATATCGCGTAACAAACGAATAAATACGACCCGTTACTTTTATTCGCCGATCAACATCTTCCAAACCGTCTCCACTGCCGGACTCATTGATCGAAACATTATAGAAAATGACCCACGGGATGAGATAAGTTGAGCAACGCTGAGTTATATTATACTATCAAGACCCAGCAAATGACACGCGAGTGCACTTTTTAATTTTAAACTAAAAATATTCTTCGACCACCGTAATTTTACGAATTTTTGAGAACTATTTATTATTTCAAATAATAATAATTACTGAGTAGAATTATTATTCACGCTTCTAAAAGTTTGATGATAGGCTTTCAGTCAGTGTTGGAGTTGTTTCTAATTGTAGATTATTAGAATTGTGCACTTAGAGCTTTATTGCAAAACTCATGTTCCATGGATGAGTTAACATGGAGCGGGTTATTCTTTCCTCATTATCAATTGTGTTGCGTCTAGTACCTGCTCAACGGTTTCTTTTCCCCCCCTCCTTACTAGAAGTTATTTTTCCTCCTTTCAAGTCACAGAACATATAACTCACGGTGTTCCAATTGTGTTTTCCTTATTAACTTGCTATTGCTGCATAACCGGCACAACATTGCTCCCGCTCTGGCTGTCGAGGCGAAAGTGGTGGCGCGGGGATGAAAGAGGAGGAAAATAAATTCTATTCTGAAAACATTTGTCATTCAAAGCGAAGGGTCTACTAATCCGTATTTCCCCACCGACCACCGAAGTACGTCGAAGGGATGGCGAAGTCGAAGGAACGTACAACCCTCCCACCCCATTAGCAGAAGCAGACACAGTTTGCAGACTGGCTAGTAGTTGCGTTTTGCGGTTTGTACCAGGATGATCGCAATGACCGACAGGGGTGGTCTAGTGGTACACTCAAAATCATGTTTCTTTGCTTCAAGAAATTAAACTTACTCAAGAAAAAAACATGAATGGAACGCATTGTGTTTAATAGTCTATTATATATTTGTCGCAGTAAATTACTTTATTATCCTCAACGTGGTCATAGGCAGTTTGTAACAGCTCTCTTGACAATAAATCATTCATTTATTTCTTTATTTATTTATTGTCAGTCTAACTGGCTTGATGTTGGTACAGAGCTAGTGCTCAATGTAGCCAACACTTTTAATTCGCCATCGACAATAAGAGTAACTATATTTGTACCTCACGTCATGTTGGCAGGACATTCGTATTTCTGAAAACTTAAATCTATCGCCAATATCGGACATCTATTCAATGCACTTGCACTTTATTCTGTTCCTTCTGCATGTAGCGTGTGGAACGAATATTACCTTGTGTCTTAGTTTGTGCTGTTAACTTTTATTTATTTATGGTAAATAGTCGCTTTTATGACAACTAGAAATATTTATTCGGATATAACTTGAATTCGTAGAAGTTGGCAATTCGTGTTAGGAAGCCATATTACATAATTTTCAGCAAAGTCACGTGGTTTGGAGAATAGCGTTTTCGCATTACACGACCCCTGAGCGGAAAGCGCGGGTTCAAACCTTGCTCGGCCAAAGTTGGCGAGGTTTTCAGCTGGTATTTCACTCACCTACTCCAGACAAATGTTCCGTACCATGAGTTCCCCAGCAACGGAACACCCTCTCCATCCCAATTCACTCTCCCAAGTTCACCGGTTAGGTGGAAGAGTAGGTCTCATAACCAAAAGATAAAAATTAAATAATAGATAAAGTAATGATACGGATCTGAATATAAACGGACTCGTTAAAGATACATGTATTTCAGTTATTAGGGGACGTCATTGCCAATTTTGTCCATGTCATACCTTGAAAATTATTTCGGCTTCGAGATTTAATCAATTTATCTTCATGAATATAGGAGGTATTCAGTTTCAGGAGACGGCAATATAAACGTGTATATATATNTATATATATATATATATATATATATATATATATATATATATATATATATATATATATATATATATATATATATATATATAGTGTAGTAAGATGGAAAGGGACTTTGGCCAGTCAATGAAATGCAGACATGTTTTGAGAGAAAAGTTAAAGCTGTTGTACAGATTTATGTAATATGTTTGACTTTGTTATTGATACGATTGGCGAGAAGCGATATCCGAATACGTCCGCTCCGAAAAATATCTTGAATATAAGAATGACTTGCACTGCGCATGCTCGGGACGGGCACACCTTATCTTATTGCACTACGTATTGGAATCCGTAATATAGTCCACTAGCCAGGGAGTTTTGCATTGCAAGAAATTGGGTAATTCTGATTTTTTAATTTATCTTGAAAACTATATGTTTTCTACCTTGTAGCCCTTGTGCTTTCGACGCCATTATGAAAAAAAAATCTTGTCGCAAACAGATTCTGAGATAAGGAGCTCAGAATTTTGAGTGAAATTTGAATATTTGATCCATATCCTTCGCGTTTTGAAATTTTTAAATGTCTCGTATATTCAAAACTATTTGCCGCAAAGAGTTGAAATTTGTAGCATGGTCTTTAAATGTTTACGAGCATCAATATGACATGCAACTGGATTATATTGAAACATAACAACCATGATTTTAAAAATTCTTCAAAAAAATTATTTTTAATATCTCAAAATAAAAAACTTCAATTTTGTTAAAAAATACTGTATTTAGCATATTTTAAAAACATATGTGCCAAATTTGAAGATGGGATGAGAATGGTAACATATTGAAATAAATAATTGTTTATAGCAATGCACGTTAAATTGAGCAAAGCTAGTTGAAAGTGTTCGGGTCAAGTTTAATTTACTGCCATTATATACACATTACCATGAGCTTGAAAGTACTATTGGAAATATACATTTATTAGTTCAATAATAAAATTGTAGTTATTTTTTCAATCATTAGAACCAACTTGATATGCGATTTTTGACATTTCTTGAAATTTTACTCTAAATTCCTAGCTTCGTATCTCAAAATCTGTTCGTGACACGCAAAAATTATATTTACGAAACTTATTGAAAATTTTATGATCGAGAACATTGAAAATATATATCATTTCTGTAAATCGTGCTGGAAACAAGTTATTCAGGAAAAACTAAATTTTTAGGTGATTTTTTCAGTTTTTTCAAAATGGCGTCGAAAGCTCATGGACGACAAGGTCGAAAACTTAGTTTTTATTAGAGGGTCCATATATGTATGGTATATCAAAAAATAAGAATTACCCGACTTCTTGCAAGGTAAGGCTCATTTTCAGTCCCCGGCTACCGGACTTATATACGCGTTTTCTAATATTAATAATAACAAAAGTGATTCTAATCGGAGAAGAGACCATGTTAGGTCGGTTTTTTTATTCGAAAAAGGCTCCTTTCTGTAAATTTGACAAAAATTGAATTGTGCCGTTCTCGAGAAAAATTCTACGTACAAACATATGAAAACTAATAAATAATTTAAGAGTTACGACTTTATTATGGACGAATACCATGTATTATGTACCATAAATATAATTTTAATGAGGTCTCGAGTTTTTACGGCAATGGTGAGTGCCTTAAGCGTCACCGTCAGCCAGTGCATTCGCGTTTTTAGTTTGGAGCAAATAAAGTTTATAAAAGGAAACTGGAATCATGTTTCGGCAGTTGCGCGACTACTTCTTTCATCCCCTCTAGTAGCTCAAGCCTAATACGCTTCTTTGCCTCTGAGTCACTTCTGGTTCAATTTCCGATGGGCCAAGAGAAAAATTTATGGCTTTTCCCTGTTCATATAGCTCTTACAATTGAAAAGCGACCCCTCCTTCTTCCTCTATCCACCTCCTACTTCTCCTAGTATCACGAACTCTTACTATTACTAACTTCTCCTACTAACACCCCAATGTGGGCCAAGTTGTTGGTTAATCCAACTGATCGGCCCACTTACTAACAATAGTCCCTACCACCCACCTCCTATCGCTCCTTGTAGATACGCTTCAATAGCACTAAGCTACATTCCCCATTTACAAATACTACATTGGAAGAAAAAAGCGATTACTTTGTTTTATTTGTTCTCTGGAGTTGATAAAATTATGGTCCCCTTTAAAAAAAAATAATTTTTTTTTGAAAGTAGCTGAATTCCCAAGTCTTCACTCGCGTCAGGTTTTGAATTTTTGCGCGAATAGTCTTTCTTGGGACTCCATTGAATTCTATTGAAAATGTTTGTTACATTCAGTAGACTGATCATAAAGAAAAGCTGAATATCTCAGATAACCGCATTATCTATTGTGAAACAATTGTGTATCAAACCATGCTTCATACACAAAGAATTTCAACATAGAAAGAAGTTGACTAACTATAAGTTTCAATGCGTGCGTATTAGTAGAGCAAGAAACATCGAAATATGAAGAAAGACAGTTTTAAATTTGTTTATCGAAAATATACACTAAGCTTATTTAATTACATTTTGAGGACCTTTTTTTTAATAGTCCAGCTAATATTTCAGTACCAAATTAAGTCATAATTCTTATTTGGTGGTTTTCTCCGACTAAACGTATTGTTCGTTTTTTCGTTTACTGTTGAAGGTTTTACGTTCACTCGTCAAAAAATTAAAATTTCTCTTTATATTCATACATTTCTTCCATAATCACTTCTCTTTATACAGATTATTTCGTGTTTGATTTTTTTTCGCTTAAGAGATGTCTCCAATACATATTTTGTTTTCAGGCATTATTCGACGATAAAAGAGTGGACTCTAAATTCAAAACTCTGGAAGAAACCATTTGATACATACTTTGAGAAGACATAAAAGTGATTTATCATCTTTGAGAAGAAAGAATTGGTTCTGATATTCCCTCCATTTGAAACCGCCAAACATGATCGTGTGGGAATGGATTCTGCCGTAAAAATGGATTCATCTTCTCGAACGGAACCTTCGAAACCATCCTCGATCACCATAAACTTCTTACGCTCTCTGGGAGAACCATCGTATTGTAGATGTGGATCACGTCATCCTTCACACTTGGATAAACTACTGCATTATGAGTCCAATAATGGAAGCATCGACAAAGTTCGTAACCTGCTCTTAGCTGGAGCCAATACGAACTCGATTTTCAGCGGCTACACTTGTTTACAAAGAGCTTCCTGGAATAATTACGTGGAGATTGTGTCTTCTCTTTTGGAAAATGGGGCTGATGCGAATTTGAAAGGTCCAGACTCCCATGGGACAGCACTTCATTGTGCATCGTTCATGGGACATGCTGCCATTGTGAACTTGTTAATCCAATATGGCGCGGACGTGAATGCACAAGATGGCCACGGTATGACGGCGCTGCATAATGGAGCTCTTTGGGGACATGTGGAGTGCGTGCAACTGTTAATGAAAGGTAGGGCGGATCCTTCTATCAAGGATCAATATGGCGCTACTCCGTTGGAGATAAGTACATCTCATGAGGTATCAGATTTGCTACAGCAGTCTATGGAACACAGTTGTGATTAACGTATCGGAAAAAAGTGTGAAAAAAAGAAGAAAAAGAAATGAGAATGATAGTTTCCTTTATTTACAGAACTTTGAAAACAAATCACTTCAATTATCTGACCCTCCCGTAGAAATTTAACTAAATAAGCGAGAACTTTTTCAATATAATTTGATTGTTTGAGTCAGTTATTTGTATTGATCGGAAAATTAATTGATTTGTATTTGACATGATATATAAACACTCAAAATTCTATTATTTTAATTTCCACGGACATGTTTGAACTCAGGTATTTACATGTTGATGTATACCGTCTAATATTGTAACTATGTAAATGTATGTCATAATAAATAATTGCAATAAGAGTTTTGATGTTTCTCTCCTAAATGAAAATCACCAATAAGTGGTTTATATGCGGTAAGCTTTCAGCGAATAAAATAAATCACTTTTAAGTATTTTTTTAACAAAAGGAGGGCTGCAGCAAAAATGTAATAATAATGAAGTTACAAGTATAAGACGTCCTTATTTTCAGAGAATTTTATTCTTCTTCACTTATTACATGTGCATACCAGCAACGCTTGTAAAAGATATAAAACATTTAAAACCTTTAAAACTATATATAATGTAAAACATTTAAAAATCACAACGTTTCGTCTCGTGCGTGAGAGACTTCGTCCTCGCCTCCCCGTGGCATAAGTCTTTCGTCATGTTGCTCCTAGAAGTGTTTTGGTTAATAATGTCATTTTATACTTATTAGCGTTAACGTTATTAGTAGTAATCGTATAACAAACTAATAGAAAGTAATGAAGTGGAAACTACTGAAATATGAGTTTCTTTTTCATAAATGCCACTTGGGAATGCTAATTAAATTGAAACTTATTCTCAAGCTAACATAGGATTGAATTTTTAATTTTACTTCATTCGCTTGCAAATAAATCTGTAATGCTCTGGTGTTACTGGAAATATAGTATCGATTAAAAATTAATTTATATAATGGCATTTTGAGCATCAGTAATACAAATAATGTTAACCCATAAATGCATTCTTGAGGTATATTTTTACCCCACCCGTCAGTTTTTGGTTTCTAATTCCGTTCCTAAGACAAGGTCGCTGTTTCGCTTCCAGGAAACCTTAGTAAGGGGCACATACACGGGACCACTGATTGGCGATTTTCAAAGCCTCTTCGCGACTCCGCATAGTGAAGTACATCGGGGTGAAACCTGGCCAATTTGGTGAATTGTGGCGAAGAATCAATTTTATGTATATAAACAAATGTTACGTCCATTATTTTGTTAAGAAAAAATATATAGAGTTTCTTTCCAATTGTTTAT
>NNCF01130184.1:53055-69870 GCA_002313205.1 Laupala kohalensis | reverse complement strand
ATATATATATATATATATGAAACATAACGTGTCGAATCAAAAATACATAAATGTAACCATGATTATTTATACACATATAAATGATAATTTGCCATAATCCATCAAATTCACGTGATAAAATACTTTTGGCCAGGTTCCGCCTCGATGTGGTCCACTGTGCGGCGTCACGAAGCGGCGTTGAAAAGCGGCGTTCACTGGCCCCGTGTATATGTACTGACTGTGCTTCCTGTGTGCGAATGCGCGCCAAGCAATGATCATTATTATCTTAGTTACTGGGGTCGAAATCTATTCCACGAAGTTATAAAATATATTTTTTTAATTTGTCAATATGAATTGTTTTCATTAATCTCAGACAAAATTGAACATTTAGAAACAGTCACATTTATAATGTATTGCCAGATGAATATGCGATAATTGCAAATAAGTGCCATCATATAGAGATAATTTTATGTCCAAAACAAATTTTCTTATGAACATACCAGTCAAGTTTTAACAACCAGTGATACCTGTTATGTTAAAGATAATTATGTTCTTTTAGTAGATTCAATCATTTGTAGTTCTTTTAGTAGATTCAATCATTCAACCTATAAGTATTGGGCAAAAATAACTGTTGTCATTATTTTTATAGAAAGTAATTGTTTTTCTTTCTTTATGGTTTACTACATATTTTTATTAATCTCAAAACACGCTTTTTAGTATTATAAAAATAGATTTTCTTTGTTTTTGAAACAAATTTTATAAAGAAGTTTTGAAAAGATAAAAATTTTTATCGATAATGTATAGGCCTCAATGATTGGAAAGTATTTGTTCAATATCAAAGAGAGTATGATTTCTCCGAAATAAAAACAGTGCTCTTATCACTTAATCGAAAATAACAAAACCAACAGAAGTGATTATGGAGTTTTTTTTCAACGGTTTTTGTTTTTGACATCGATGACTAATCCATGAAGTCACTAACGTTTGTCTAAATTGGAGCACTATAAACCTACCTTAAAGTACCTTAGCCTAAATAGTGAATGCAATTGAGGGTTAATAGGGTTCAAAACGCAATGTGTGGATTAAAGAGTAGAGCACTACAAATATGAGTATTCTCACGCTCCGTTTTGGTCCAAACTTAGCTCTTGCATGTTGTGAGATCCATGAAAACGCATCGACAACAACTTTACTTCGGATTTTGTTTTCAGAAGAAAGTAGTAGTTTTTAATAAGAAATACTGAGTTAATACCAAATGTTTTCTGTTATTGACTCGGGCATAAAAGAGAATTTCATTCGTGTTCGTAAATACATGTTCATAGGATAAAAACGCCGAAACATAACCTCAAATGAATATAATTCACCTTGAATTTCACATTTCAAGGACTGTTAATTACTTGTCCATATAACACGGAATGAAAATATTTCTCCAAGATTCAAGAATAATTGAACACTTCATAATGTTCACAAAGTAAACGTGTTGAATGAGTCCTACATTCGGCCTTTACGTGCTGGTTGGTCACATGTCAACTGCTGTCAATGTCTGCAAAGTGGCGGCATGATAATACTTATTCTCATAATGTCTTTTTAAAGTAGTAGTACTTCACAAAAGAACTCGAAAATGCAAGATTTTGTTTATATTTCGTAAAATTATTTTTATTATGACTGTTAACAAGTGTATAAAGTTTCATAACCTTCACAAGAATAGTTTGCGAGTTATTGCAACTTTAATTTAACCTGGTCTCTTATGGGATTTCACGAAATTTAAACATTAACTGGGAAATAACTATATAAGCAAGCGTAGGAATTTCTTAAAACTTTGTGAAATTGTTCACTGATATTCTGAAACTATGAAAACCCAATGACAATCATAGGTCACGGGATCTAAAAATGAAATATTTGATAAAAAGTAAAAGAATGTCAGGCTACTCGACATTACGGTCGTGAAACGTGACAACGCCGTACCACATCAACCGAACCACATACTTCGTTTTTCGCCACCAGAGTGCGAATACCAATGCCACGGTCTTTTAACTTTCCCGATACATAAAGTTCCGAGAGATGAGAACACTGACGTGTAACTTTTAATTTTTTCAAATTATAATTAACCTATATGTTGATGGAATACTTTTTCGGAGACTACATTGCCTTTCCACATAAAACGATGATTTTAAAGACATTCTACGAATAAACAACGGTGGAAGTAACCTCAAAAACTTTCATCTATTTGAACGTTTACAAGTAACAAGCTCAGCTATGAATTAAATACTGTGCCACCAACTTCAAAATGTAAAATACAACGTTGCCGCGAATAAAGTGTAAAATAACACGTATTATTTTAATTCGTATTTTTCTGAAATTCATGGTTTATTACATGTGACTTATCCCAAGTACTCTAATAACTTTTAAATAAGTATTATTGTAATAGTTTGATATCTTACGGCGTAGTTTAAATTTAATTTTTTTTCTTCTGTAACTTACAATCCAGGTACAGTCACATTAAAAGTTTGAAATTTTGAATGCATTTTTATCATTTACGACCATACTGTCTAATTTAGAATGTTTAAACACACTTCTCAAGCTATTTTGAAACAAATTTTACTATGTGTGTGAGTAATCTAAATATAATATGCTGTAATGCTGTTAATGAACTACATGAAGTCCATTAACGTTTGACAAGATCTTACGTGAAGTACTACCTTAAAGAGTAGTTAGTAGAACGATCAAGTACGTTGTGTTCCGAACAGTTGTAGTTCTATCTTCGCCGCCCACAGCGCGGCAATCAGTTGGTTTTTTGTTTAAAGTACCGTAGTGGTATTAGTTACAGCCCTCCGATGACCCTCATTTTGTATTCATACTCGTGATAATGATTATATTACGGGTGGTCGTGTTTCTTACTATACAAGTCGATCCCTTCAAGAAAATAATATTAGACGTCCAGTGCGTAAAGCCCGTTCTACGCCGTCATTAATAACTACTATTTCGTGCCATTCACATCAGACTGGATACAGATTGTATGGAAATTTGCAAGAATGTCCAATTTTTCAGTAAAACTCTTACTAATTGAGTCCTAGTGGCATCTCTGCTTACTAGTTGCTTACGTAGTTAATAGCCTACGTCTATTTTCACTGGAGGCTGTTGTGTGGTTAAAATATAATATGCAGTTATGTCTTTTTTTTTTCTTTTTTTTTCGTTGCGGACTTCTCTGGTTAGTTGAACTTCCAATGAAGGCTGTTTACATGGCAGAGATTTGGTAGTCAAATGAGGTTGGTTGCTTGTTGTGTTTCTCAGGGAGTTGAGAGACAACTCATACTAACATATCCATTTCTCGTCCAATACCTTGTAAAACGCTCATTTCTGAACGTTCATTTTCTGTTGACATCAGAAAATGGATTTGAAGTGAGTGACGTCGAGCGTGACGTCATCCACTTCACATCCATTTCTTGTACAGCAATTGGACACAAATTGTTTTAAAATAGACCGCGTAAAGCGGGCTTAACGCAATAGGTAGTTCATATCTTGTCGTTTGACTTGAATTGAATACTGCTCGGCAATTCAATTTCTCACTCAAGAACTCAGGTAAAATTATTTCAATGCGCAAGAAAGTTCTACCAAGTTACATCCCTTGTTGTTCTAAATTGTGGCCTGTATTTTGACTCCAACTGCACGCACATGAGGGAACATATGTCGACTAGTGTCAAAACAACACTCATCATTGTCACATTTTTTTTCTAGAATCTTCCCTTAAACTATGAATATAATTTTTCTTTTCAAGCGTTATATGATTCAGACAAGTGTCTTTCAAAAGTATCAAAGTTCTTAACATCTTATCACATTTTTTAATAGGTTTTTGGATGTGTCTTATTTTGTAACAATACTTCATTTGGATGAAAGTATGTTGGGTTTATCTCCGTATCTTCATCTACTTGTCATGTTTTGAAACTAAACCTCCACTTCAGCATTTAAAAACAGCATCATGCCACCTGTTGTTCCTCTCTTATCTAGAGCCCACAGGATTTGCAAAAACTGTTATGATATCAAAATTGCAAAAATAATTATTTGTCTTGTTTGATATTAGACTACTCGTATAGTAATTCAGCTTCATGTAACGATTAGAACTTCGAGAGCAAAGAAATGCAGCACATCAACAAGATGGCACTGGTGTCACAGGTAAAAAGCAAGGTTACATATTGAGACCTTGGTATACTTAACCCCGCTGGACTCTGAGAAGTTAACCGAAATGGATCTTTTATTCTCAACTCAAACGTCCATAATTTATCGAATATTTTAATTGATTAACTGTAAAAAAACTAAGGATGAGGAAAGTATAAAAATGTCTTAGCAAAACTCAGCTAAGTCGTGCCTTTCATTTACGCCCAAGCACATTCGAATTGGTTGAGAATAAAAAATGGATTCCAGTTAACTTGCCGGGGCTGATGCATGAGTAATATGATAACAGGAGGGGAAACTCTAGCAGTTGCGCGACTCCACCTTGAGGGGGCACTGGTGTCGTTTTACTAGTGGTGACGTCCAGGGCGAGTTCCTGTAACTACAGTTCTGTTAGTTATAGCATGCTTTCAACAGAGGGAGTTTATGTCTCAAGAACTCGTGTAATCAGTTGTCACCGCTATCATTCAGGAAATCACCGAAATTTATGACTGTCGCTTAATGTGCAGATAAGTTAAAGAGCGTGAAGTAATCGCGACGTTTCATAGTCTCATGTTTTTATATTTAACGTTTCAAAACTAGTTTCATCATATATTTTACAATTTTTTATTTCAGTTCTATATATTGATTTAATATTTTTATACATTTTACTTTCTTATATTCTGGCCCCGGGCAAGAGCCCCAGCGCAAGAGCGTCAACTGCATTAAAAATTACATTACTTTATCATACTTCTGATTATCATGTGGTCGTCTATTATGGATATAAATTACAAGAGAATCCCTATTTGGGATGGGGGTTGGAAACTGAACCTCTTCGCGGAAGAGCTTGGTTTCAGCACCATACAACGGATAGAGATGACACTAGCTGTATCTAGAGTTCTTTATACAGAACACCAGTTGTATCTTGTGCTAACCTTGAGTTCCTACACTCTTTAATGGTTCAAATTCTGACCATAACTCGACGCGAGATTCAAAGTGATATGGTGAGGTTCGATAAGCAGCGAGGTCAAGTAGGCAGTGGAAATAATATATAATGGTGAACAGTGGTATAGCCTTTTACACTAGCAAAGAAGGCTATGTCAGTGGAGATCATGCGAATTGAACAAGTTAGCGAGTATACCTTTTTCACGTCGTACAACTAAAATGCAAAGTAAGAAGTATTTGTTTTCAAGTTGTCCAGTGTTATGTTTCCCCATAGTTCATGTTTTTCAATGTCATAGAATCTATTTCAGTTTTATTGTGTAAGTTTCCATATATCTTTATGTGTGTTCTCCAATGTCACGGAATGTTTTCCAGTGTTATTGAATATGCCTTGTAGATGACGTTGTTACGGTCCCAATCTAGAAATTCGTGGCAACGTCAATTTTATTATTTTTTCTTTCTTTTATTACATGCAGTCATGATTATTTTTATTCGAAAGTAAATGACAGCAACTCCAGCCCCACAGTAGCAAGCAGGGAACCTGAATCCTTACTTCCGCCGAAAGTGGGTCAGCACTTCGAAGGTCGTGAGAACGACGCTGTCACCAACGATCTTACTTTCCGACTTATGTTCCGACGACGGTTCTGATGAACCAATGAGAATGGCTCGTGGTTCGCTCATTCTAAAAATAAGATTCCTTTGACGTCAATTTTTGAACGAACAAAGAAGCCTCTAACGAAGTGGCAGCGAAGCGAACTCTGCTAATCAGTGTGAGGTGAGATCCACGCTCCGTAGCATGTATGCCGATGCGTGCTCCGTATTAACATTAATATTATAACTTTAATATGTTTTGTTTGGTATATCATTAAGTATCCTCCAGATATTTTTAATTATTGCATTTACTTTAACTTTAATATGTTTTGTTTGGTATATTGTTGTGAGGATTGGTAACAGCTGTGGCCAATGGTACCTTAATAGCTAGAATAAATAGTGTTTAATGGTTTCTATAATTTTTCTTAACGTCGTTACAGTAGTAGGGAAAATGATCCTACCATATTTCGATCCTAGTCGAACCGGTCTTCTCGTAATTGTGCTTGTTACGTCACAAGCCAAGCGAGTGAGCTCAGTAAATGGATAAATAAATAATTTATTAAATCAAGTCTTTAATTGGAGCCTAAAAGAAGAGCCCAAGGATTTCAATCAGTTGCAAGTGCTTTAAGAGTAAAGCAGAGAGTAACAATTTGTTGGAGAGTCGCCGGCAGGTACCTTAATAGCGCCAGAACTTAACAACGTAATATTAATCGGAATTTTTAGAATACATTTGGGATATTCATTGCAGAAAAATCCTTTTTTCTTTTTGTTACTTTACCTCGCCTCGCTAAAACCATAATTTGGCTGATCTATTTGAATTTGGATGGTAAATAACAAAACGAATGACAGCGAACTATTTCCACAATGAACGAAGAATGTTCATGCAGAAAGTACTGCTTGACCTGCTAACTTATCGACCAAGAGATATTGCTATCGGTCACTCGTAGCGTGGTAGTAGATTTAGTTGATGGAATTCCCCATAGAGGGCGCCAACCTACTTTCCTCTCCTATTATTATTTACTTCATGACTGATGCCCCTTATTTTTTACTCATTTTTACTTATTTATTTTATTTATGTAGTTGTAAATTATTTTCTAAACTATAATAGGATTCATGTAAAAGCGGCAATCCATAGGCCACCTTAACTACAAACGTATGGAGTGGGGGAATGTACGAAAAACTAGGTCAGTTGGGAAGTATGAACCCGTCATCAGCGCCGTCAGACGGTGACTTTCAAACTAATTCAACTGGTTTAAAAGATCTGATTCCCTCAATCCGACGCATATAAAATAGCCAAAGGTATAACTCTTGTACCACGAAGTGGTTAAACTTTACTGTAAGGGAAATGTAAACGTAAACAGTTATAATTAAGGAGACTATATATTCTCCTTAGTTCCAATACATGAGTAAGATTGAGAGAATCGGATCGTTTAAACCAGTTGAATTAATGTCACCGTCTGACGGCGCTGATGACGGGTTCGTACTTCCCAACCGATGACGTTTTTTGTACATATCGAACCCTACCCCAACTAACGTAGTTTCCACTCCTATATATAGTCTCCTTTACTACAACAAACTACATGTGGAAATCATGGAATTTTTTATCACTTTCTGGATTTATAGTGGCACGCAACATAGGGGGATAACACAAGGTGTGCCATTACGCATCGAGATGGAGGGGACGTTGGCCAGCCAATGAAAAGCAAGACATTTTTTGAGACGGAAGTTAAAAGTGCTGTACAGTTTTATGTATTGACTGTGTTGTAGGTGTGAAGCAGTAACCTAATACGTCCGTTCTCAAAAATGTCTTTAATATGATTCGCTTGCACAGCGCATATTCTGGACGGGCGTACCTTCCTTCTTCCTCTAAGTGTACGCCGTGTTGTCACCTATTGGAATATTTTGCGACGCACCAATCACATTGCCACACTATTAATTATATTCCAGCAAATTCGATGAAATTTTGATTCGAATTTTCTTTTGTAACTTTCTTCCCTTATCGCTGGGTGACATCTTAACACACCCAGCAATGTTCCTGTAGAGTTCTTGTCTCGTATTTGTTCTTCTTATAATTTGTGATTTATTAAAACCCTTGTAATATTTTTCAGCATTACCTACAGTTAGAGTTCTTTGTTGAGTAGAGAGGCGACATGGACGTCGCGATCTGATTGGGTCCTATTAAATATAGTCATTTTGTTCACATTGCAGAGAGAAACCAACGTAAACAATAACAAAGGGCGGCCATTTTGTTCACGTCTTGTGCTCATTAGATAATGATGCGCGCTCAGAAGATCCGACGAAGTCCTCCTTGGAATTTTGCTCGAGTTGTCGCCACTCTACTCTATGAAGAATTCTACCTGTAGCGACTCACCTTGGATTGTAAAAATTTGCAATTTTTTTAACCACAAATATTCTGATCAGTGGCCGTATTCGCGGTGAATTGTGAAAGGGCGAATTTATTTTGATTTAACGCTCAGAAGGAAAAGAGATCAATTTATTTCTTAATTGTTCACGCGTTATTTAGAAGGTCACTAAATCTCCGGAAATGAAAATTACGCGTTGGATATACGCAAGTTAGAGCGGTTCACGAAATTGTAGTTTCTCTACTAGTTAAGGTTCATGCAGTTGAAGTTGGCATTATGCTTTTTATATACCCGGGCAGCCATTTTGAATGTTTTCGTTTCATTTATCCATGAATATCCCTGTAAAATAATAAACAATTAGCCAATGATAAAGAACTGAGTCACTTTCTCAGTGTGTAGAGGGGGCTTTGGCCACCACGAATTATACAGGCAATTTTTATTAAACCGCAATAAACTCGCTAATCTTACGAGTAATAATTACATATTCTTCTCTTCAGGAAGAAGTGGTGAGTCTTTTCATTTTTCTTTTAAATTTCTAATGTTCATGAGATTTTTAATGGTTTTCTTACGTAAATCGATTCGTGATTAAGATTCATAATTACTTCCTGGCTTCGAATTACGAATATAAATAAAGTAATTCCAAACCTCTTAAAAACATCGTCAGTCATTGATTTATTTAAATCAGTTAAGTAGTGAGTATTTTCATTCCGAATATATCTACAATTGATCTTCAAGTGAGTTAGTAATTGACGACAAAGA
Organism: Laupala kohalensis; assembly: GCA_002313205.1. Taxonomy (NCBI): domain Eukaryota; kingdom Metazoa; phylum Arthropoda; class Insecta; order Orthoptera; family Trigonidiidae; genus Laupala; species Laupala kohalensis. The sequence goes on along the minus strand of NNCF01130184.1, from coordinate 61,096 downwards.
TCACCAATACACTAGATGTCGCATTTTGTAAACTTCTCCTTCAAACTAATATCTTACCCTACAAACCCTCGTTTTTTGACATTGGTTTGACTTCTATTGTATGATTACGTATGTTTATAGCTAACAATTACGGTAATGTCCTCAAAATTGATAAGTGCATACCATTCGCTCACTATTAATTATTTTCATCCTCTTTCGAATAGCTTTGCAATGTAGTTCAAGAACAATAATAATGTTTCCCTGATGTTTCGTATATCATCCACAGAGTGCTGCTACCACCACTGTCACCAACTTCTCTCGAGAACTGGCATTCCCATTTAACCATTCAAACTAGATAAATTCTTCCCAATGATACTCAATTTAACAATTGTTACTATAGTGTTAGAGAAGAACAAACAATATGCATAATTATTCTTTATAATTTACCTTATTTATTACGAAAGGCGAAATAAAATGATGTATAATTTAAGACTTCCGACCTTATTGTGGAAAAATAACATATATTTTGTGCTTTGAAGAACACAACTTTTCGACTTTCGATTTACGTCGTCGTCAGATGTAAACTTACAGCAGAACAATTGAACATAATATTAAACGTCAATATAAACTCAAAATATGTTTACAAAGAAGCAGAATTGCGCAAACATGTTGTAATATTGTATGATGAATACCTCATAGCATTTGTTGCAGTACGTAAAATCAAACTCCCGCGTGAATTTTTTATAAATATCATTTTTGACATGCTACAGTTGTAAACGTCTTTGCCTAATATTAATAAGTCATCCCAATCCATCAAGTGATAATTATTAAAACATTGTGAGGTTACTACACTTTGTTGAACTGATTTTCAATTTTGTTTGTGCCCCTGGACCATGGATTATATATATATATATATATATATATATATATATATATATATATATATATATATATATATATATAATATACACACCTATACGTTTTATTACGTATTATATTACATTAATAGTATACATATAATATTTCTTATCTTTCCCTTTCGTTATCAAATTCTTTCCTTTCTTTTTAAATGTTAAAATCAATTTCATATTTGTAGACTTTTCTAATCTTTTTAGTGGAGGTGTTACATAATTGTTATAAGGAAATAGAGCTTAAATCATTTCATCTTGTTTAGTTTCGTTTGTTGTTGCTTGTTTTAAAGGTAATAAAACTTTTAAAATGTTTTTATTAAGAAATACTAGGGGATAGTAGCTAGCTAAAAGTATATTACGCACTATTTGTAAGTTCTCCCTCCGACGTTGTTGATCCGAAAGTACTATTGCTTTATGCGGTAAGTTATAAATCATAGCTCTCTTGTGTGCAAAAGATTTCGCTACGTAAAAATTTAATTCGCGACCTAAATAAGTGTCCTTCATATAGTAATTAAAAGATATTTTTGTGTTCTCACAATTATTTGGTGCTTCAAGAAAATTTAATAAAATATTAATTTCCATTCCTAATGTGAATCATGGGGTGGTAATTATTAATTGCGTCCAAAATGTTTTCTATTTCATTCTCTGCTTCTAAACAGAAGAATAACATCTATACATATCAGGCATAAAGTACAGATGTAAAATTTGGTTTCTCAAGACCATCAATAATTCGTCAAAAATATAACAATAATTCTTCAAAAAATATTTTTGGATATACTGAAAAAGTGGCTTTTTTAAAATGGAAAATTAGATTACATGTTTAATTGATTAATTTGAGAAAGAAGAAAAAAAAACCTTTCAAGTAACTTAGATATTTATGACCTTTAAAGTGGGTCAATGTTTCTTTCTGTTTGTTTTGATTTGGCTTTACTGTGTTATTTTTATCCCAATGTTAAGAATGTAATTCTTTAGAAAATTAGTTTTTATGTGTATGTAATTAATATAAGCTTATTACAACGAGACAGTGAACATCCCGCAATGAACTACCGAATCAAGGGAAAGTTATGAGATGTCGACTGACTTACTATGAACATCTAATACTCCAAGCTGGCCTTCATTTACTGGATACGAGGACCAGTATTATTCCATTATTCCTTTGTAAATTATATTGTAAAAATAGTAATAAAGGTTATTCTTATAAATAAATCAGAGAAAAACAAGAACATAAAATAACTTGAACCATTTCCCCCCCCCATTTAGATAATTCTAGTTCTGTTATTAATTAATTTGGAACACTTACAGGTTTGCTATCCAAAACAATATCAACATAAAAGAGGAGAATACACGTATTTTTCTCAATTCTGTAAAAAGAGAACAATGGAAGGCGATAAAGTTGGCGAGATGAAGGAGGAAGGAAAAATAATGGAAGGTGATTTCGAGGACCTGTTACGGGAGGCGGAAAATGAAGAAGCAGTTCGCTGGAAATGGTTCGAGGAAAACGAGAAGAAGAAACGAGAAGAAGCAGCAGCGAAAAATAATATAAGAAGGAAGGCGATGGATATAAAAACGCGGATAGTATCGATTTTCAAAGAGATGGAGAACGTGAGAACCATAATCAAAGAACAGAGGCAGAACATAATGGAGATTTCGACCAGAGGCACGAGATATGTCGGTATGCGACCTCGTGCCAGGAAAAACCGAAGCAAACTGTTCCCTGGATTTTTAGCGCGCGAAGGAGGATGAAGTAAAAAGTTGTCCAAATCACTTCTTTTCGCACTCACATTCCCTTCAACGTATTTCGGCAACAATAGGTGTCTGCGAAAGAAGTGAGGCAGAGTAAAACTCTTGTAAAGCGAAGAGCAATGGGTGATTATTGGTTTAATGTTACCCAGCCCACTTTTGACATTTTCAATCCAAGAAATTTCTGCTCCAAAGTATTAATACATCTGCATCAAAGTCATATAAATAAAATATTTTGATCTAAACATTGCTCTAGTAATAAATATATCTGTATAACTGATTTTAATCGTACACTTCTTTATTCCTTCAGTTCTTTTCAGAACATAGGGCTTCGGCAAAGGATCTCCATCTCACTCTGTTCTCCGCCAGCGAGATGATCTGCTTACACGTCGTTCCAGCTTCCCGGATCTCTCTTTCCACTGTCCTTCTCCAGGTTTCTCTTGGTCTACCTTGGCCGCGACCACCTTGCGGGTTCCAGCTGTCTGGCTTTCCTTCCAGTCCAGCGAGCGGCTAGTAGCTGGAGGGGCCAGACACAGTTAAGGAGGAAGGAAGGAAGGTGGTTCGTCCGAAAGAAACCCTAGTTGCGATAGTAGATGTTTAATACTTACTCAAGGTAGACCTAGGCGGTTCAGCGGAGGGTAGCGGGTCTGACGGTGCAAAGCCATGGCGATGGGTAGAGTACGGTGTACTTGGGCCGGCCTGCGGCGTGAAGTCTGTCTAGATGATCGAAGCTAACGAGAGTAACGAGAACGAGCCTTTTCTGGGCCAAACATTTTTATATGGATCTAATCCCTACGTCATGCGACCGCCTGACCTACTCTCCGTTTAGACGCGCTAGCTCGACCTAGTTACAAATGCTATGTGCCACTCACGACACAGCAGAGTGCTTCTCTGTCAATTGCGTTTCTGGGTTTTCGTAAGGTGTGACCGATTCCATTCCATTTTCTGCGTTTGATTTGGAGATTTATTGGAATTTCGCCAGCTTTCTCCAGTACTTCCGTATTTGATATCTCCAGCGGTCATCGGATATTAAAAATCCTTCTTGAACAGCGATTTGTGAAGACTTGCAGACGCTGTGTTATCTGATTTGTGATCTTCCAAGTTTCTGCTCCAAATAGAAGCACAGATTTTACATTTGAGATGTATATACGGAGTTCAGTTTTAAGAGAGATGTTCCTACTCTTCCAAATATTTCTCAGTTGTATAAAACTGACATTTGCCTTTGCAATTCTCGGCTTTACGTCTTTTTCCGTACTAGTAGTTTGCGTCACTACACTTCCCAAATATGTAAACTCTTGAACTTCAATTTCTTCTTGCTGTATTTCAAAATCTCCTTGTATTCAATCTCATAGATTAAGTTTTTTTTGGAATTCATGGATAGGCCAGATTTACGCGCTTCTTTACATAGGTCTTCAAGTAGGTATTCCAGGAAAATCATGCGAAGATCAAATTAACAGCTTAAGGATTATTTTTTAACAAAGCACAGAATTGAGAGGTCCACGCATTTATGCAATTTTTGTGGACTTCAAAGGATCTTTCACTCCCTTAAAAGGGAATGGATTTGGGAGTTGCTTAAAAAGTATAAAATATAAAGAACACTGATAGGTTTAACAAAAGACCTATACAAGGATTTCGGATGTTACATCGTACGCAATGGAGAAACATCGAGGTGGCTGCCTGTCGATTCTGGAGTGAAACAGGGATGTGTCTTGTCCCCTCTGTTATTTATCATAGCCCTAGATGATATAATGAAGAAGGTAAAAGCACAAGCAAAGAGAGGTATAAGATGGGGCTTAACGGGGTCCTTGGAGGATTTGCAATATGCGGACGACATCTGTATACTGTCAGAAACATTTACTGGAATGAAAAATTAACTTAAAGTTGAATCGTACACTACTACTAGTATATCTACTTCTTCGGCGTTATGAGACATGTTGTGAATTATGAGCAAAATTTCATTATTTTGATTTTTTGTTAGTTCTGCTATAGCTTTACATTAATGTAGACCTATTTCTACACATTAGTGTAGAACATTCTAAAACAGATGAGTATCTGATGAAGAAAACGTTTTGTAATTTGATGATGTTTCGAAACGACGATATTTTTGTTTTTGAAATTAGAGGAATCAAAATTCCGGGACGTGACAAATCTATTCACCAGATTTTGAACCGATTCCTATGAACTCTCAACCAACTTTCTACGACGCTGGCAAGTACCTCATGGCCCCTCTGGTGGCTCAAGTGGTAACGTTCTTGCTCTTCACCAAATCCGGGTTCATTTCTCGGTGGGATCAGAAAAATTTGTAGCTTTTCACATAAACGTTCCAGTTCATATAGCTGCGACTACTGAAAAGCGAACCCTCCTTCCTTTATCCACCTCCTGCTAGTATCAATAAATTTAACTATGAGTATTTCTAACCCTCCACGTGAACCAAGTTGTTGGTAAATCCCGTTAAGAGACTCACGTACTAACAATAGCCTTCCACCCAACTCCTACCTCCTATCGCTTTCTGCAGATAAGTTTTAATAGCACGCTACATTTCCCGTATACAAATACTATTGGGAAAAAAAGTGCCTTGTGATTGATCGCAATGAGTGTCAGGACCTTACTAGCACAACTACCCGTTGTTGCCCGGTATTTCAAAAGAAAGTTAAAACAATCATTACGGAACATTCTGGTATTAAAGCACATGTCAACAGGTCTGGAGATTTTTTAGCTTTTTAACCGGCGTTTTTACACAATACCCTGCATTGTTAGATTCCATATTTCTATACTTTCGTGATATTAAATTTTCACTTTTGGTTATTTCAAAAATTCTATATCTCGAAGAAAACCTCAAAAAATACCCACATTTTAAATTATTTCATGCTAATATATATGAAATTACAAAATATTTTAAAGTCGAGGCAGAAGGAAAATACACTTTACACAGAAGCTCAACATACAAAGCTCATTGTTAAGACATTTGTACTCTCTAGTTTTCGTTTCACTTTTAGGTTATGTACTTGCAAACAGTGGTCTTCGAGGTACATAATTTTGCGTGTAATACGTTTCGGTCACTTAGAATATATTTTCAGTGGATTTGTCCGCCTAACGTAACACATTCCAACTCTGGAGAGCACATTAGTAAGTTTCATAGTCAACAGTCATGCCAGTGAAGATTCGCATTCACTGATTAGCAGCCAATTCTAATCGTTTCTGTGCTCTTGCAATTCATAACTATTAACCATACTTATCATTTTAGTTACAATAATCCTTAAGAAGATTCCTTTGAAATTTCAATAATTACTTTTTCCGATCTCCTTGCCAGACATTCCAAATAATTCACTTCTTTTTATACATTATGGGTTAATGTAAAAATATTGTAAAGAAAACCGGATTCGAACCATGGGTTGCTAGCAATGCTACGGAAGTTAATTCGTTGATTGGGACTTGCTTGATAAAGAAATATACTGTAATAAGATTGAGCTGACGAGTTCTTCTAAACATAATAATGATTAATTCACATTAAAACACTTAAGATACACAAGAAAATGTTTTAGAGCTTTGTGACAAGTTTAAGTTTAACATACAACACAATGATGAGAATCAAAAAATAGTATAAATTTAGTTGATTAGCATTATCCTTTCACAAAGTTAGTGCAATAACTATTTCATTACAGAATAACTTCTCTTCGTCAAAAAAAAATTATATTTTTATAAATATTGAACTACTGCAATTAACAATAACCAATGAAAAGTTTATAAAACAGTAACAATTTTTTAGAAAAATCGTTTAAAAAGCTGTAATAAAGGCACTATAAAGCAATTTTAACGGCTGATTTTCGAAGAAGTAGATGTCTCGAAAAACAATTACTATAGCACTTGGCATTAGATATCTCTTTCTAATATATAACATGCTTCGCGCAACAAAAAGATGCTGTGGAACGAAAATGTTTAAACCTGCAAAGAGCTTATAGCATAGTTTCAGACGGTTTGCACCTTATATTACAATTCTAATTATTCTCTTTGCACAAGAGCATTATACCAGAAAAAATTCTTGCGGTTCGGCCAATTATTTATTATTACTTTGCCAACGTTTCGTTAATGAAAGTTACCTTCATCAGGGCTTAGTAAAGTTTATAGAGTCACACACATTCTCTCCAGCTACCAACACTTCGATAAAAATACCACATAATAACCCTCTCCATGAATTGAGCATTCAAATCGCCCAACCAAGCCCATATTGTTAAGAGCAAGTTATAAGACAACACTCATATTAAAAGAACATAGAAGCTACATTTAACTTGGGTACACCTCATTCCTCACCGTTAAATTACTATTTGTTAATTTAAATCAGGTAGTAATATTGCATTATTTACGGTAAATTTACATGACTTTGAGTATAATTTTTTCCAGCGGAACTTGTTGACTCCAAGGGAACCTCTTCCTCTAGTTGTCCAATGAAGTAAGATGACGTGATTGTTAGATTACTTCGGACGACGTGTGGTCCAATGTCGTCACTGAGTAGAGAGTGTTCCCGATATCGGACACAACAAACTAAGGCACACGGTAATATTCCTTCCACACGCTCGATACAGAAAACACAAGGTAGCGCCACAAGAGCAAGTGAATTGAATTGATGGGTGATGTTGGCGATAGATTTAAGTTTTAAAGAAATCCGAAAGTACTGCCAACATAACGCGAGGTACACGTATCATAATCCTTATGAACGATAGCTAAGTGTACATGCCCTGTACCAACATCAAGCCAGAATGACAATAAATAAACGAAATTTACTATTTATTGTCAAAGGAGTAGTTACAAACTGTTTATGACTACGTTGAGAACAATGAACTAATGAACACAATGCGTTTCCGTTCATGTTTTTTTTTCTCAAAGGTTACACTTTCTCTGAGTACAGTTACATGACCTTGAGTATATTTTTAACATGGAGGCATAACACACAATACCGATCTGATTGGTCTTGTAGCGTTTCCTTTATCTCAAGGCCGTGTAGATGCCACAACGCTCGAGAACGTATTGGCAAAAGTCACTTGGTTCGAGGTCGATTCAACACGTTTCGTGTTAAATTTTTATCTGCAGTCCTTGGGTTGGGTTGCTTTTTAAAACTTTTATGTTTCCTTTTGTTTAAAATGATACGCTGGAAGGAAAAAATGTGCTAAATTAGCTACACAGCAAATTCTACATAATTTGGCTTATTAGTAATTTTTTGAAAGATTTACTGGACATACTTATTTGAACACGTCGACTATAAAATTACCTTATTTCATGTAAACGAGCACATCATTTAGCGATGGTTCAAGAGAAATCTACTTATAGGTAGGTGCTTGCAATAGTATGGGGATGTTATTTGTTGCATTGTAGAGACTCACTAGGAAAGATGTGATATGAATTCCGATTTTAAAGAT
>NNCF01130184.1:35583-53040 GCA_002313205.1 Laupala kohalensis | reverse complement strand
ATATACGAGATAGAAACTACCACAGGTGACACATCTTTAAAATCGGAATTCATATCACATCTTTCCTAGTATATAAATTAAATAATATTTCCCGTAAACAGAACGACTCTAAAATACTTTTTCATCCCCCAAACCCTCTAAAAATGTATATGCAATTTTAACTCTTTGAAAATAAGGCGGTTAAAGGAAAAAATGAGTGAGTATTTTGTTTTAATATTGAGTTAAGGTCATCTCTATTCTAAAATCTATTAGAAAAGACGGAATAGTGGAGCCTATCACAACAGTTGTATTAGCCGCATAGTTGACAGCACTTGTTTGGCTGAGAAGGCAAATGTTGTGGTACTGGGAGCTATGATGCGAGTCTGACTTACACCACATTTCCTTCCACCACAGAGGATAAAGCTAGTTCTCATTGCAGTGTATACTGTTAAAGTGGATAGAAATGATGAACTTGATGTTACGACGAATTGTTTAAACGAGTCTAGGGAGTAAGACACGGCAACTATACTTTTTTTATCTTCCTAAATCTTAGAAGGAAAAGTAGTGTAATGTACAGATGCACCAACTTTCCATCCAGAATATCTATTTGAATGTATAACCCATGGGAGGGGGGAGTCGGGTAAAACCACCCTTAAAATACTTTTTTATTCAAGATAATTTAACACAAAGTAACTAACTTATTACAACTCAGATTTGACTTCGTATATTGAAAATGTTATATTTTTTTTATTTTTACAGTGCAAGCATTGTTGTTCGAAATAACATTTCATTAAGTTACACCACTCTTCCTTTCACTACCTCAATTATAGGATTCGCTAATTTCCTTTTTTGTAATTGGACATGTGCATATAAGATTGAAGATAACAATTATCTGACAATTTACTTACTCCTTACGCCTACCAATGTCCCTGTCCAATGTCCAATGTTTAATGGCGCTGAAGACGGGTTTGTACTTCCCAACTGACGACGTTTTTCGCACCCTATCCTCTCCTAAAGAAGTTTCCACTCCTTTGCCCAAAACACATGAAATCCCGTCTTTTGCTTCGCTTAATAAATTTTGGAAGACGTACTACATATTTTAAAAATAATGCTCCAGATTTCTTAGTAAATACCAGCAATGCGTCAGTGGTCTACAGAAGATACGTAAATATCAGCATACGAAGAACACTGGTGGATATTATCATAAAACTGAGTAAATATTATCCAAGGAGACTTCAGTCCCTTGATAATAGCCATGTCGTCAGTGGCTATTATCTTGTGGCGCGCTTGAGAATGGCATTTGTTTAACATCCGAGGGTTCTTGCGCGTTCAGATCCTTCGATTCGTGTTGAAGTCGTAATTGTGTGGTTGTACTTGGAACACATGTACTGATTCCGCCCGATCGTAACGTTGTTTTTACTTTCTTCCGTTACTAAATCAGGTATTATATTTATTTTATTGTTCTGACATAATTAATATTGATATTAACAGCATTTCCGTCTACTATTATAGTAATACTTTGTTTTATATCTGACTTTTTATGTAGACACAAATTTTATTTTAATTCACATATAGCTTTTAAAGTACAAAATAAATTTACAACAAAATCTTTCAATTTACAAACGGGTGTTGATAAGATGTCTAACATTTAAAAGTATCTTTATAAAATAATTTATATTTATTTAAATTATTCTAATTTGATTGTTTATTTCTTTATTAATTATTTTTCAATCGAACTGATTTTATTGTGTAGATTGTTTGTGTTATGTTGTTAAGATACTTATTTATTTTCTGACAAGTTTATTAACATGATGATGACGGAAATAGCGGTTGAAATGTTGCGATTAAATATAAAATTTAAAGAATCAATATTTATACTGTTTTGGATATAAGTTTTTTTTCCCTTTACGAGTAATTGTGCGGAAACAACAAAAAATTGTGGAAATATTCATTGCAAAAGAAATATATTGTTCATGAAATAAACATTGATAGTAGATTATATCTAAGACAAATCAATTTTATAAATTTTAGACGAAAAAGTAACAGGATTATATTAATGAAAAGATATAAAATAAATTTAAAGCAAGGCTTAATCCTAGATATACCAAAAGCTTTTATTACAAATCAAATGAAAATTCAATAATCAAGCTATCTCATGTCATAATAACAGTTATGTATCTAATATTTATTTTAATAAATAAGTAGTTCGTGTACTAAAATATTGAAAAATCGTTCAAAATGGACTATATAGAAACATTGATGAATCAGTTGCTTACATAATTAAATATTTTGTATTCTGTATAATTTTAAAAATATTTCATTTGTTTTGTATATGTTTTGTCACTTGTTTTCATTATTTTTGTGTTTGTGTCATTTCTTATTGATATTTAAACTTTTGAAAAACCTAACCTAAACATTTAAAATTTTGAAAAACAATTAATGTAAATGAGTTGACTGTACTGAGTAATTTAAAATGAAATACGGTAATTTAAAGTAGTTATAAAGTCGTTTTTAAACGATCACAGAACTGATTTAATTTGGAAGGGAACTTCAACGTTTTCATTTTATTGTATCACTCATATTCCACATGATTTCCTCGTGCCACGTGAACGGTGTCCAGACGATGGCTTAGAAGTTACCAAACTCAACATAGTATGAGTACCGTCCTACAAAACTGTCCCTGAGCTCGATTCCGGAAATGGTGGGCCAATCTGTGTTACGCACTAAACCAAAAACATTCACATCACAACATGAAGCATAGGGTTACAAACATATTTTTACAGGCCGCCTGCCCTTCTGTCTGCAGTATTTCCGCCGGACATTCACATTTGTTTGCTCTATGGAACGTTTTATGCTGCGAGGCAATGCACGACACTTGCACCGTATGATTGTGAAACGAAAACTGACCCATTTCCCAATAGCGCGAGCGTTGCTCCGTAACATCTGGATTGGGTCAGGTGAGGGGAAATATAAGCAGGTTAAGGGTCAGCAGAGAACGATGTTTGCAAGATAGGATAATACCTCCGGTGCATGCGCAGACTGCATGAGCCTTTTAAAGATAGGAAATCGAAAGGGTAATTTCACCAGGCAGGTACTTGCCTCGGAAAGTAGAATTGAGGCAGAAACCTGCTTCATCCCACCTCTCAAAGCAGCTTAAAGTGAGGTTAGGTGCATAATTGTTCGTGTGAGTTTCGTTCCTACTTTGTGTTATTAATTTTTTTAAATCTCCATTTTCCATGTTTCTAATATTTTGAGGAGCCAATAATCTACAGTGCTCATGTTCAGAATGTGAATTCTGTGTTAATGGTTTTTCATACTATAATAATATTTTATGTAGAATTTTAATGAAATTTTTAATGCGACTAAAGCTCATATGGCCGACGAGCAAACACGTCATAATTTACAGACAAAGCTACCAAGGTTACTTGCCCCGTGTAAACAGATTTTGTAGGTACGTAACCTGCCTCGCATCTTGGCCTTTGTAAACGGGCCTTTGGTCCTTCCAAGCGGGTGAGCGAGTGAGACAGAGCCACCTCTCAGAATCTTCTGTCTCATGTCATCACGGACAAACTACAGCAGAGACAGTTGAGTCTGTTAATATTTACGTCCATGGGCCTAGTATGTGTGGTGTAACGAAGTTCAGAGCATTCCATACAATCTGTTCTAAATACATATTTTGTGTCTGTTCACTTTACTGTTGATGTCAAAGAAGGCTTCGTAACTGAAAACAAGACGCGAAAAAAAATCATTGACATTTTCACATTTTTCTGTATGTTTTCGGAAAAATCAGATCGCGTTGTCCTATACGTATGTAGAAGAAGCTTGAAGCAAATGCTGTCGGTGCAAATTTTCAATCATATTCTGAATACAGGCCACACAGGTGTTTGCGATGTGACCAGCTGAAGACTCGCATTTTTTGTTATTTTATTTGAGTAACTTTCAAACGCCACTCGTACCAGGTCAAGCTTCTTCTCATTAACACGTGACCACTTTGTGCTTTGTGCCTTAACAAAAAGAAAGTTACTTCGAATTATGATTGTGATTGTCTTCGTCATGTGGTCCAACTTTACCGAAATGATTACGAAACGCGTTGCTCAAAAATAGCAGATTCCTTGTAGTATATTTCAGGACACAAAAAACTTTTCTTGCTGAGGCGCCATAATAGTTACAGCGATAGTAGTGCCACAGCAACTTACATTATTTTACGGGACGTAGGGAATGGGATAATATTTGAGTTTTCCTTCGTTAGAGTCCTTAAAAAAAGAGAATCTCCAGCCGCGTCCAGCACATAATTTCTTATTACAGACAAATTTACTATGCGCAAATTCTCATAGCCTCTTCGGCGCCAGCTGTTACTCGCCTCTTATTGGAGGAGTAGGGAGAAAGGGAGGGAGACTCGACTGCAGCTGATTTAAAGCCACCAAGAGAGAAGCGCGTAATATAACTCGCAGCTAACTTTTTATCTCTTCTAGGAATTTTTGCTGAATTTTTTGAATCCGCCTCTGCCTTAGGGCCCTTGATCGGAATTGATGGGATGGTCCCTTGCTTGCTTCCGGAGAGTAAATTAGTTTTTTTTCCTCCACGTGGTCATACGCAGTTTGTACTGTTTTTTGACAATAAATTTATTTATTTATATTCCGGAATTATGAGAAATCCCGCATTATATTTCCTCCTCCGACTGTTCTCTGTTGATTAAGAAATCTAGTTCTCGTAAGAGAATACTTAAAGATAACTCAATTATATTAATTTAAAATACCGAACAACATTTTGATTATAAGAAACAGGTATCACTGATTGATATGGTATACAAATCAAATTTGCCTTATTGTGTTTTGAACGTACACACACACTGAGGTTATGAGTGTTCCGGTAAATCTGTTAACGACCTGATATACCTCTTAGTTTTAATTTCTTTAGAAAAGCTACCCATTTGAGGAGCCGAAACTTCGATAATATTAATAAACTTGACTGATATAATCGTGAGAAAATTTGGTTTGGGTATCATTTTGAATGTTATTTATGAAATAATATATTTTTTTTGCGCAGTCAGTGGTGAATGAAAATCAAGGAGCATCCATCTCGTTTCTTCATTGACTGAGTTCCGCCATTGAAATGAAGATTGAAAAGGGAAGTGAAGAAGAAAATGAGGCACAGAGGAAAGAACTGGAGGAAGCAACACAGGAGTTGAAGACGAAGATGCAGAATGAGAGAGAAGAACACAAGAAACGGCTTGAGGACATGGAAAGGAGAGCTGAGGAAGTCAAAGAAGAGAGGACGATTCGATTTACCAAGTACAACGCTCAGATCACGTTGATGAGCCATAGAAATAAGGATTTGCTGAGCAAGTTGGAAAGTGCGGAACAGTCTTGCCGAAAACTTGAAGAGAAGTTGGGAGAAATACAAGAGAAAATAAATTTGTGAAAAATAAGAGAGATTAAATAGACAAATTCAGGAATTATTTTCTTGACGAAACAGGCGTGAACAGAAAGTGAGTAGGGGATGTGTACTGAATCTATGGGGCTTGAGTGGATTCAATATCGATTTTGAATAAAAAGTGATGATTAAATTGTGTATTTATTTAACGTTTTAATTGATGAAGCAATAAAATGCGTACTTTACTGAGTAGTTTATCTAGGTATAAAAATATGTAGCAATCAAAAAGTAGCGGTGGTCTAGTTGCAGAGTCTTTGTTTCCACGATATCTCTGAGCGGTCGAACGTGAGTTCAATCCCTATTCGGCCAAACTAGGCGAGGTTTCCAGCAGGGGTTTGCCTCGCGTACATCAGAAAAAGGTTGGTTTGGTATCACAAATTCCCTGATAATCCAACATCTGTCCTCAATTCCCTGTCCCAAGTTCTCAGTTCCCAAGATGGAAGAGCAGACCTCATGGTCTGAACCTCACCATTAAACAAGAGAGAAAGAGAGAAAGAGAGAAAGAATAAGTAAGATTTTTGGCAAAAAATTTGTTTCAAAAAAACATGTTAGGGATCTTTGGAAAAACAATTTTTAAGGAACTTATAGAATGCCCTTAAGTCATGGTAACAATAACGGTACAATACTCTGTAGTGACAGATTCACTTACATTTCAGTTGCTTTCAGTAAAGTTACACTAAACAGCAATAAATAACTCGCACAGAAATGGTTCTAAAATACGTCTACTTAAAACCAAACTTTTCTGGTGAGGACTCCCAGACTCTTCTCTATTTTCAGGAATATTCCAGATTCCCAGTCTCAAGCGAGCCCCCACCCACCCCAATTATTTTGTTCAAGTTGGTGTCCATAGTTGAGGTAGTAATTCATATCCTGGGTGAATGTTGGTAGTTGAAACATTCTGAGAACATTTATAGTGATTGCTGATAGGAATATAATACAAATTAACAGACTGTAGATAGAGTTGGTCAAGGGAGAGAAAGTCTGCACAATGAAGAGTCTGGAAGACATTCTACCCACCCAATTACATTCTTCCACATTAATTGTGACGCCTTTGTTTACTTGATCACGATCAGTGCAAAAAGAATAGAAATAATTTGCATAGAAACGAATAGATAAGTCAGCGCTAGTGAAATAGGACTTGTCTCTTTGTATTGTCGTTATCTGAGCTGAGAGATGACCTAAGGACCTGTGAGTGAGGAGGAGGGAGAGAGGGAGGATATCGGCATATCTACATATGCAAAAGGTTGATAGGGAGCCAATTGCAGAATATGCGATAAATTCCATGTCAACAGCGTTTCTTTATTTACCCAATACAAGAGGAGGCAGGAGAGAGTCGTCTTCACACCCGAGAGGGATGACAGGCGAAAGCAGCGGTCAGCAGCGCATATACCGTCGTTCAAGCAACGAGTAGTTACTGCCGATGAAATTACTACTGAATGTGGAAAGTACTTGTTAAGGAGTGGTAAGTAGCAACTGTTGACAGACCTGCAGTGTGGTCAGTACCCAACATGAGTTAAGGAGTCGCTGGTCGACCTCGTGTGTGGTCAGTACCCAACGCGGACGGGAGTGGCAATGCGTTCAGCGGTAGTCGCTTCGCACATAGGGATGCCCACCCCTTCCATTCCTGAACAGCTGTGTTTTATGCGCTGCCGACTCGTCATCTTCCAGTGACGTCTGATTCTCCTGGCCTCAGCGAAAACGAGGCTCGTCGCTAACACGACAGTATGATGAATATCGTTATGCGATTTCAAGTAAACAATGTCAATATTTAAAAACATGAGAAAAAGTAGCTGGCTGGGGAAAACATTTCTCAGTCTCTTTATTGTAGGGTTTCTGCGGGAGAATATACGCACAGCTGGAAGGTCACTACAGAGAAATTTGAAATAAAAGACCCACATTCAATTCAAGTGGTATGAAAATGTATATATCGAGAGGCTAATGGTACCCAGGTATTATAAAATAATGAAGTAATTTTTTTTATTTGGGGCTTTAGGGCTCGCCTACATCAAGGTCATTAGAGCCCTGATAAAGTCATGATGACATAAGATGTCATAAGAATTCAACTATTTCTTGTTATAAATCAGGAGATATTACAATAGAAAATAAGTATACCAACCAGCTATTCAACACGGCAATAAGGAGGTCAAATGGGGTAGTTGCTGGCGAGTTTCCTTACTTTGGTCGTGGACTGTTGTAATCCTCTCTCGCTATAACGGAAGATTAGGCAAAACATGACGTAGCTAATTTGCATTAAACATAGGAGTTATCAAAGTCCTTGACGTGCTCGAATACACTTGAAGGAAAACCATAGGAGTGGGGGTATATACGACATCCGGAACACTAGTGGTGGATCTAGGATTTTTTTTTGTTTTGAGGAGGAAAAATGATAGATAAAGAAATTTTGGTACTAAATAAACAATCAATTTGCGATTCTGTACATGACAGTCGTCTCATGACCGTCGTCGCGTGAGCATCTTCCTCCGAGTGCTCCCGGATTTGCAGGTGTTTACTTGAGCAGGTAGTCGACGGGCAAGCAGTGTCATAATCTACCTTTAGTAATAAGGTAAGTACACATTTTTCAGTAAATACTGTTTTTGTCAGCTAAATTGTTTTTTTAAATTGACTATAGCAGTTTTTTTTAGTGCGATCTCTTTGTTGTGTTCACTTGTCCCATCTATTGTTAAATCAGTTTTTCTACCTTTTTTCGCTTTTCTGAGATAAATAAGTTAATAATGCATCCCAAAACTGCAAAGTCTGTTAGCGGATCTCAAGTTTCTTCTGAGATTGCCAATGCAGTGCAACAGGCCTTACAGTCAGGAGATGTTCTAAATACGTTAGCCAACTTAGTGACGGAGCTAGTGTGTAAGCGACTAGAAGAAACGATAAATTTTAATATCAATTTGGTTTCAGAACTAAAAAAGGATCTAGATACTTCTAAAAAGGAAGCTACTGATCTGAAACGCCAACTCGAGGAGAGGACTGACCAACTCGAGATGTATACGCGTGTAACATAAGGACCAAGACAGTCTATAGGTTTGTGAATTGTTATTTTTACGCCTTTCACTGAGTGGGAGCGCCATTAAGGAGCTTAGCCGAAAGCCGCAAATGAGGAAATGTGGCAGTGACAACCACTAAAGCCTATCCATTCATTGTGTTATTGTGGACCGTTCCCCTTTACCTTCTGGGAAGTGGATAGGAATGCCCTTGAATAATGTCGGCGTAAGCATGTGACCAGCGCTTGTCTCTCCCTTTGTCTTATACCATTTCTTTGAAAGTGCATTTTCTCGCCAGATTTGACCGGGGCGAGGTCCCTTAAGGAATGTTGGCCGTATTATACTTATTTCTGTGAAAGAGACTTGCTCGCCATGTGTACCGAGGCGAGGCCCGTTGAGGAAAGCCGGTAAAATCCCTACAGAAAGAATGTTAATATGTTATTAATGGAGTATTTTCACTGAATGCAGAGACAATGACAGACCTGCGTTCCCCGAACGGCTGATGGGCGAACAAGAGGTTGGGGGGCACGGTGGCAGCGAAGGCGTGGTTACTTGCTGGTCACGCGACTTCCTCTTCTGTATATATTGGAAGGATTGAGGATCTTCGAAGTCTTATATGTGTGGATTGAGTCCGCAGGTTACTTGAGATGTAACCTGGCTAGTATTGGTCTTCAGACCACTGTAAGAGATTGCTGCGGTAATCTAGTTACACTTGCTACTAGTTGCGAGTGACGGAACTTGTTACAGTTCGTTATTTGAGAAAGCAACTTGTAATTTTGGAGGTTCGGATAACCTACGTTAATTATTCCGAAATAATTGTCAACAACTGAATTTATATGTGTGTAATCAATGCTTTCTGTTGGCATTAACTGTGCAATGACAACTTTATAATTGTATTTATGATTTTGAGAGTTTGTTCAAGTTTGTAAATACTCAGATTTCATTTTAATTTGTGTTAAATTATTAATTATTGTTATTATACGTGTGTTTAATTGTCCGGGAAACTGGACTGGTGGCAGCGGTAAAACTATCATAGGAATTGTGGTGTTTATATGGGGATCGGCAGTCGTCTCATCTCTACTGCTCCTCTCCACTGTGAATCCCGCTTCTACCAAAAACCCACATCGCATCTGGGTTTATGTGGTGTGGTTACAACGCATCGCAACTCGCTGCGTATCTTCGGAGACGCGGAGTCTGAGAAGGAGGGCACGGACATCTTGGCTATGAATGTCGCTAAGCAGATAAGTGTACATCTTGATTTATGTGGCATAGACAGAAGTCACAGAGTTGGTCCGAAGATCCAGGGTAAAATTCGCCCGATAATCGTAAAATTTGTGTGTTATAGGAAACGGTGAGAAGTGTTTCATGCAAAACGTCAGTTAAAAGGGACTGGTATTACGATTCGGTAGGATCTGACGAGATTTAGGCTAGAGGTTCTTCAGGCTGCCATTGCGCGATATGGGACTGAGGATGGCATAATTGTAGTAAAGAAAGGAACGACGCGCCACCGAATCCAAACTCTCAAAACTTAACTAGCCTTGCGGTCGGCTGAACTCTTTTTAACAAACCAGAGAAACATCAATTTTCTCGTTTGTATATTTCTTCTTAATTTTTAATTTTCTCTCTACTTCTAGTCCTATTTCTATAATTATTTTTTGAATCCTTTTTATCTATTGATCTATGACATTCCCCCACATCACTTACGGAATCATTCACTACTTTCCTTTTCACCAAATTCATGTTAAATTTCTTTGATTTATTTTTAATTTTTCCGTTTTTCCCCTATAGTAATTTAACGAAGAATTTTTTTTTCTCACCTCTGCTTTACTACTTAGGACTTTCATATAACTTATATTGACGTTAAATTACCGTTCAGCATTTATTCCTTGTCTTTTTGATTTATTTCAATTAATACTTTCCAAAGTTTAAAAATATTATTATTTATTTATCATTTCGATATTACGACAGCTTTTAGTAATTTGTGTGAACTGAATTAATTCTCAATATTTCCGCACCACATCCTCTCTGAATGTTCCGTCGCATGTACACCCCTGAAGTTTTCTCAGAAATATTTAAGTAGAACTTTTCCGCATGCGACATGTACAACCGTTAGAAACTTCCCAAACCCTTCTCCAAGAAACTGCCTCGGCTGCCACCGGTGTTTCGCAACAACACCCTTCGTAATCCTTTTCCGCATACACTATTTGTAGCGCATGCCAATGCACAATCCCTCCTGTGTCATCACTCCGAAGTTTTTAGAATCCTGTCTAACTGTGAACTCCACGCATTGCTCGTAAGTGTAACATGGCTCAAAAATTATTTAAGTTCAGGAATAGTCAATGTTCCCTGATATCACCTTTTACGAGCTGACGGAAAAATGTGTGGAGGTGGCAGAGTTGGGATATTTATCCGCGATGCTTTAAAAAGCAAAGTTGTATTCTCTTCTGGAAACGACATTACGCGGAAAGTCGAGTATCTTTTTGTTGAAATTACTTTAAAAAATGCCTTTTAGCGGTTATATACAAACCCCCTAAGCGTGGTAATATTCATGAGCTTGATAAATTATTCTCAATTTGTGCAACTAAACTTGATTCTATATTCGTGATGGGTGATTTTAACTGTGATCTCACAAAAGAAAACTCTTCACACGCAATTAACTTTAATAGATTATTTCATGGTATGAATTTAAACATTCTTCCTCTGGAGCTCACTCATCAGACAAATAATTCTGATACTTGGATCGATCATATTATTACTTCAAACCCGGAAAAGGTTCGAATATATGGGCAAATTCCAGTTGCCGATATCTCTGAGCACGATTTAATATATGTTTCTTATGGTCTGAAATGTTCTAAGTATGTACCGAAAATAAAAGAGTATCGTGATTTTAAGAATTTAGACCAATGCATCTTTATCAATAATGGATTAAATATATCATGGCATGACATTTACAACGACGCGTCTCAGGACAACAAAGTAAAGCTTTTTACTGACCAATTAATTAACCGCATTGACAAACACATACCCATTAAAAAAGTCCGTGTAACTCGGTCCCCAGCACCTTGGTTAACTTTCGAAATCAAACAGTTAATGAAGGATAGAGATGCAGCGTTTGTAGATTCCCGAAAAACAAAAGAGGAAGAAGACATCAAATTATACAATAGCTTAAGAAATATTGTAACGCAAAAAATTATATATCATAATACATTAGGTGCAAACCGGGATAGTAAATCACTCTGATAGTAAAAATATTAGAAAAGGTGGTTCGAAATCAAGTGGAGAGTTATCTCAATCACAAAAATATTATTAATGAATGTCAATTCGGTTTCCGTTCAGGTAGAATTACAGGAATTGCCTTGTTGAATGTTATAGATGATGCTCGAAATTCGATTGACGCAGGAAACGTAACTATTCTTGTCCTTCTCGATTTTAGCAAGGCATTTGATTCAATTTATCACGATATTTTTCTTGCAAAAATGAAGACTTTAGGTTTTGGATGGCCTTCAATAAAATGGTTTTCGGAATATTTAACAGGAAGAAAACGAACTGTAGTATCTGGAAATAACACAACATCTTCCCTTCAAACGGTGCGTGGTGTTGCGCAAGGAAGTGTCCTCGGTCCCCTTGCTTTCTTAATTTACGTTAATGACGTCAAGAAATCTCTTAAGCATAGCAAATTTCAAATGTACGCCGACGATCTTCAAATTTATATTAGTGGCAAACCGTCTAATATAACTTCAATTGCGCTAAAACTTAACTAAGATCTCACCTCACTTAGTATTTGGGCAAAATCTATCGGCCTCCTCTTAAATCTGTCTAAATCACTATGCTCATTGCTTCGTTCAAAGAAAACCCTCAGTAAACTTTCAAATTGCACTCAACCCAATATATCAGTTAATAAGACGTCTCTCGTTTGGTGCAGTCACGTGAAAAATCTAGGAATTTATACTGAAAAGTCGCTAAGTTGGCAAACCCAAATAGACGAAACATGTAAAAACGTTTACTCCACCATCCACTCTTTAAAACGGCTACGTGATCTTTTACCAACAGGAGTAAAGGAAATGCTTGTTAAGTCTCTTGTCATGTCGCACTTTGATTACTGCGACTTTCTTTTCACTGACTTGACGGAAAAAATAAAACGTAAATTACAAGTAGCTCAGAACTCATGTATTCGTTTCATTTTTGATCTCAGGAAGTATGACCATGTGACAGAATTTTTCAAAAAATCCAGGACACTCACACTCGAGGAACGGCGAACGCTGCATTGCCAATCTCTTCTTTATAAAATAATAAAACATGAACATTTGACAGTTTTAGTAAAACGTTTTTAAGTTTTGAAACTGGATCGCGGGCGAGGCTCACATGTCCTCTCTATTCCTCGGCACGGCACAACTCTTTATAGTAAATCCTTCACAGTACACACAATACGTTCTTGGAACAAACTTCCTGCTCAACTAAAATCTCTATCAACTTTTTCTTCTTTCAGGCGACGTCTTACAGAGTGGATGGAAAACAATTCCCTTAGCCTTCCCACACTGTCTATTCTTTCTCCTTCATTTGTATGCTTTCTTTTTTCCTTTTTCTTATATTCCTTTCATTCTTTCTCTTTGCTTTTTCATTCTCTCTTTCATTCTTTCTGTACTCTAGCTTCATATGGTCTTATGTAATATATAATTTGTAAATACAGTTTAATATGTATCTATCAAGGTATAATCATGTTATAATATGTAACTCGCCTTGCTCGCTGGGGGTATTACCCCCAGACCCCCAAATAACGGGCTGCGCCCGTGCTAGGGTATCCAGAGGGGAAAAAGAACCTTTTGCTATATTTAAATGATTTACCGCGAAGTCCATTGAACGAGTATTGCGTCCGGTGACACTTTATCTAAAAGCAGGAAATAGGTTTCGACGGCACCGTATAATAGCGTTAAAAATTTCGAACTCTATTTTAGTCTTGACAAAAAATTTCAAGTTATTGTGTAACAAAATAGAGAACACATTTGTTGGAAATCCTTCGTTCTGTCCTTCCACAATTTTCGTTTTCCATTCTAATTGCTCTCACCCATTTCGTCTTGTTTCATTCCTTTTTGCTGAATTTTCTGCATCGCAAAATTTCTAAAATAACCCGAGATACTTACATGTATAGAAAATGGGGTTAAAATTTGTTACTCTACTGTAGACTGAGACCAATTATATAGTTATTCCGACACATAATAGTGAACTCCCATGTTTGAAATCCTAGATTGTATCTTTCCCAATTAATGTTTTTAAATCAAATTGATCTTACTCGATTCCTGTTGCTTAATTGTGTTTTGCTAACTTTATTGCAATTCAAAATACCTAATAAATACGAGGATGTTCACCTTTATAAAAAGTTATGTTTAAATGCATATGGGGACATACCTTCTTTCAGATTTGTTCTTCCTTGTTGAAAATCCTAGTTTGTGTCCTTCCCATTTATATTCTATTCAAATTAATATCATTCAGTTTTCAATACTTAATTCTTTTTTGCTAAATTCACTGCACTGCAAAATTTCTAAAATAACCAAAGATATTTACTTTTATAGAAAATAAGGTTAATGTGCATCGTTGGGCATAGCTTCTTTCATATTTGTTTTTAAGTAAATTCCTAGTACAGGGGTTAATTTGAGACTCTAATTAAACTTGACACTATATTTCATGTTATGCTGTCAGAATAGTAAACACCCTTTTTTTTTAAATCCTGGATTTTGTCCTTCCCAATTTTCGTTTTTCATTCAAATTGCTTTCAATCGTTTCCCTTGGTTTCATTCTTTTTTGCTATATTTTCTGCACTGCAAAATTTCTAAAACAACCGAAGATATTTACGTTTTTAGGCAATGGGGTTATTGTGCATCGGAGGGCATAACTTCTTTCGTATTTGTTTTTAAGAAAATTCTTTGTACAGGGGTTAATTTGAGACTCTACTTTAGCCTCAGACCAATTATCTAGTTATTCCGAGACAAAATAGTAAACACCTTTGTTGGAAATCTTAGATTGTATCTTTCCAAATAAATGTTTTCATTTCAAACTGATCTCATTCGATTCCTCTTGCTTAATCATTTGGTGTTAAACATAATTTATTCCTAAATTTTTAAAATGGCACAAAATTTTCTATTAAAATTTATCTCATTTAGTTTTTTCTGCTTAAATCTTTCTGGCTTAATTTACTACGTTATTTCATAGGCAGATATTCACGTATATTAGAAGTGGGATTAATATGCATGGGAGGGCATAACTGTATTCAGATTTGTTTCTGTGAAAATTCTTTCCACAGGAGTTAATTAACTTTAGCTTGACAACAATTTTCTAGGTATTTCAACACAAAGTAGTTAACATCTATGTTGGAAATCATAGATTGTGTCTTTCTATCTAAAAAAAATTTTCAATTCAAATTGAACTCATTCGATTCCTCTTGCTTCATTCTTTTGTGCTAAATAATTCAAAGCGAATTATATCTAACATATCTAAGAAAACGATACATTTCGAAGAATATCACGTATTTAAAAATACACTGTGAGAACGTATACAATAAGCATATTTGACATATAAATAATAATGCAAATACGTACCTGAGATAATCATTCACAAAAACGCATACGGCACATTAAGAAAAATGATATTTCGACGAATGAAATTTTACAACGATTACGTTTGGGTACTAGTCATTGATGCCATTTCAAATTAGTTTTCACAGATACGATTTACGTCACTTAATTTTTGCACAAAGTCTCAAATAAATTAAACACTTATACTACACAATAGTTTAACACATCCATAAAACCTTAAATAACTTGCATTATCCTTTGATTAACATCTTTTGCATTCCTCCGCAATTTTACGTACACTACTTTTGTAAACAAAACATTCGAGGCGGCTTTGAATCAAGTTTGCATGGCACATCCACAAGCTAATGTTCGTGTGATTTTCGTAATATTAAATTACCGAATAATAAACTTAGAAATTAATATTGTCAAATTTTAGGAATTTTAACATTCATTGCTATTTACTAGTTTAGATCATTAAACGAAATTTGATCGCAACAAAATAATCCAAAGAAAATTATATCTAACACGTCTGAGAATATGATGCATTTCTAAGAATTTCACGTATTTCAAAACACAATTTGACAACGTATACAATAAGCATATTTGCTATGTAAAAATACTTCAAATACGTACCTCAGCAGATTATTTACTGAAATACATACGACACATGAATAATTACATGTTATTTCGACGATTAAATCTTGACTACGATTACGTTTGGGAATTAGTAATTGATCCTATTTCAAATTAGTTTTCAAAGATACGATTTTTGTCACTTCATTTTTGCACAAAGACACAAAACAAATAAACACAAATAAAATACTCGATACTTCTAACACGTCTACAAAACCTTAAATAACGTTGCACTATATCCGTTGATTAACATCCCAATACGATTCTTCTGCCGTTCGCCGCCATTAGACGTACAATACTTTTGTAAACAAACAAAACATTCAAGGCGACTTTGAATCAAGTTTGCATGGCACATCCACAAGCTAGTTTTCGTGCGATTTACGTAATATTAAATCACCGAAAAATGTACTTTTAAATTAATATTGTCAAATATAAGGAGTTTTAACATTAATTGTCATTCTCCAGCTACAAGATGAACCAAGTTTCATGCTTGTACGACTAGTACAAGGTATCCAACACTTACGATTACTAGATCAGTGAGTGAATGAATGAGTCACACGAAGCGGCTTATATAAGATTAGATTTGTAAATATTGTCATTATGTAATAATTTGTTTCGATATCCTTGTTGTAATCACTATATTTCTTCTATTTGTATATTCATAATTGTATTGTACTGTTACTGCTGCTTTTAACCCATTGTCGGCACTAAACCGCCATCCTGATTGGGGTTTTGCTGGGTTTACTCAATCGCTTAAGGTTTTACCGGGATGGTCTCTAGTATTGCTTCCCAATTTTAAAATATAAATACGACCCTCCCAATTTTCATCTAGTATTTAAAATGGTTAGACGGAAGAGCAGACCTTAAGATCTGGGTCACGTTAAAATAAAGGCACTTTATTATTATTATTATTCTGTAAGAAAATATTTTTCCGATACTAGATCTACATTCCAAACAATTTCTTTGCAAAATGCGAAGTGTTTCACTCACTCATTCGGGAGTGGGGATTACAGCCTGAACACGCCCCCCCCCCGGCCCCAGGTTTAAATCTTCCACTGGGCAACGTGGATCTAAATCGAAATGAGTGTCGCTGTGAACAGTCGTGATCGTAAGTAGAAATGTCAAAAATATCAGTCATTTTGAGTTGTAAAGGCCAAATAACTTTAGTAAAATTGATCAAGGTGCAACTATCCGTTCAACTCACCCGTGCCAAGTTCTTGATGATGGAGCCGAGAGGAAAGATTTAGTTCATCACAAAAATTGCCTCTACATCGCTCATAACAGCACGATACCCTTATACAGTTAGCACGTCCTTTTGCGATGCAGGAAATGCCACCCATACTTTAACCTCCTGAACGATGAATGACTCGTTCCTCTTGATGAAAGATTATATAATACCATTACATTAGGATGATTTAGAAAAATATGATACAAGTGGTTTTAATATAGAATTGACAGTTAAGCTTCAAACTCGAGGGTACATGCTTCAGTGTCCGACAGAAAATGAAATGCTTATTCTACTGGAAGAGGTCAATAAGAAAACGATCGGCGGTTGGACTACAGTTAGGAATTCTCGCCGTCCTTCCAACTGCTACACTTACACTAAAAAACTCACTGAGCGGGACACAGTAATCATCATAGGTGGGCAGAACGATATTAACTTGAGTGGTCATTTCAACGCGTATGAACATCTACAGAACCTCAAAATGGCCTCCCTGCACACGATCATAGTGCTCTCTAGCCTGCCTCCACGCTTCAACGTTCCACAAATAAACCACGAAATTAACCTGGCAAACATCTCCCTAAAACATCACCTGGCAGACACAAAAATCACATTTTTTGATTTGCAACCA
>NNCF01130184.1:3224-19317 GCA_002313205.1 Laupala kohalensis | reverse complement strand
TATATACATATAAACGATAATTCACCATAACCCATCAAATTTACAGGATAAAATTCTTTTGGCCAGGTTTGGTCTCAATATACACCACTGTGCGGCGTCACGAAGCGGTGATGAAAAGCGGTGTTCACTTGCCCAGTGCACTCTCCCCTTTACGTTAGTACTAACGTAAAATTTAGTTTGTATAGTAATTTATCACAATAACCTCATTTATAGGAGATATTAAAGTCATTAAATAATTAATTTTCATATTTTATTAGGACACATTAAATTATAGGTGTTGAAAAGCGGCTTTCACTAGCCCCGTGTACGTGTCCCTTAACGAACGAATCGTTTTATCTAATCTCAAAATTTTCTAAATCTAATCTCAAAATTTTCAGAGCACGAGAAAGAGAGGCTTCGATCGGAGATTCGCAAGATCAGAGAGGAATTGGATAAGCAATTGTCAGCGCAATACAAAGTGTACGAGAAGATTCGTAAGAGGAAGGTGAAGCACGACGAAGAGAGGAAAACGATGAGAGAAAAGACTTCTTCGCTATCCACCCAAAACAGTCACGCGGACGTGGATCGCGAGAACTTTCTCAAATTGCACAAAGAGAAAGAAGACAAGATTCGGTTCCTGGGAGTCAAGTTGGAGAAATTGCACGCTCAAGCGAGGGAGTTGGATGGGGAACTGGTGAAGGATGCGGAGGCAATGGAAAGGATTTTGGAGAGGTTGAAGATGACAGGAGAACGGTGCGAGAAAGTTGAAAAGGAGAAGGAAGAATTGAAGATTGAATTGGAGGAGATGTCTCTGGTGTTGCTAAGACCCGTGGAGGAAAACAACGAAACCTCGGAAGATATGACATCTTTAGATGGAAACTTGACAGTTGAGGAGAGTGGTTTTTTCTCGGCGGATTCCGTCAAATTTGTAGATGATTCAGGAGAAACTGAGGAGGAATCGTCCACTTGTTGTACCAGTATTTCATTCAACAATCAATCCTCGGGGGATACGATTGGTGTGTATCCAGTGGATGAGAATTGTACAGATCAGGAGAATTGTACAGGTGTTATCTCGGAAGATTATGTCGAATGCGTAGACGATTCAGAAGAGTCAGTGGATGAATCGATGAGTTGTAGTTCCAGTTTCTCTTTGAACGACGATAAGACGACGACAATTTCAACGTTTCCTGGTAAATGTTCACCTTCAACTTGTTCTTCAAAATTTCCGTTACAAGACCGTTCTCCTTCATGCCCGTCCCATCCACGCATTTCTTCCGATTAGGATATTTTCTGATGTAATAAATTATAATTAACGTTCACTCCCACTGGTTCAGATTGTAAATTATAACCCCAGTCGAATGCACGTAGCAACTTTTAGTAGTCAGAGAAACAAACAATTGATGAAAACAGATAGAAGCATAAAAGTTGCTATGGGGTAGAATTGTGGTTTGAAATGAACAAAGAAAATCGATCCAGATATCAGATACTGATAACAATTCTAAATTATTTGATGATTATAAAAATTCTTCCCAACACATTTTACTTGGCAGCGAAGGGGCGTAGTAAAATTCGACCGTAAAATTCACCTCATACAAAAATCAGAAAAGAAACTAGTTTCTGTACATGGCTAAGATGTGTTATAAAATACGAAGTTCTGTTCACTTTTTAAGACTACTTTATTTATGTAAGTGTTTATGATACTCATTACCTTTTTTCATTCCTGAGATTTATCATGCATATGGAAATTATTTTGAAAAAAAAAATCCCCAACTTAATAAACCAATGAAACACTGAGGAATTACAGTGGCATTGAATTTTTCCTATGAAGTGGAATTGGAAGAGATATTCCATACCCTCTGGAACTAGAGGAAAAAAAAAAACAGTTATAAAATTAATTGTCTATACTGTAGAAGTAAAATGTTTCTTCAAATTATGGTGTAGTTGAGGAAATGAAAAAAATAGTTTTCATTATGTTTTGTTTATGTTGTAAAGAAAATTTTCGATTTCATTTACAAACATTGAATTTTGTATTTTGAAGTAATTTCAAATAAATAAAAGTTTTCTCGTTCCCATTTAACTCGCTTTTACTCTGCACACGTTAAGATAAAACTATATTTGAAATTTAGTATTATTGGAAAAAATATCTTTTATATAAGAGTTGGTTTATTGAAAACATTGTGTACATTTAATACAAAAGGTCCTTATCAACATATGTAAAAAATAAGAGGACAAATGAGAAAGTTGAACTCATCAATGGAGTAGATAAGCGAATTCACTTGGTTGAAAATTATGTACGAGTCTCCTAATATATTGGGGTCTTAAATGTCTCCGTGGCTACGGTGTCAGCGTGGTCGCTCATCACCGAGTCATCCCGGGTTCGATTCGCAGGTGGGGCAAGATAGAATTTGTAGCTTTTCTTTTCCATGTCTCAGTTTAAATAGCTGTGATGTATGAAAAGTTCACCCTCTGCGACTAACAATTGTAATACTCGGATACATCAATCTGGATCCTATCTAGACGCTGTTCCTCCGATCTCAGTAAAATTCACGATGTGTCTAGTGAGTAAACTCTCACAAAAACTAATCCTTACTGGGACTCGTTATTCGTTATTGCTTCAGGCTGTGACATCGAAGAGTGTATTACTCAATTAGTTCATAAAATGTATCCCGTTTAGCGTTGCAAGCAATGGAGAGATCAATGGTTGGAACCCCATTTAGTTATAAAATCATTTTATAACCACATGTCATGGGTCTCCGTGGCTACGGTGTCAGCGTGATCGCTCGTCACCGAGGTGGGGCAAGATAGAATTTGTAGCTTTTCTTTTCCATGTCTCAGTTTAAATAGCTGTGATGTATGAAAGTTCACCCTCTGCGACTAACAATTGTAATACTCGGATACATCAATCTGGATCCTATCTAGACGCTGTTCCTCCGATCTCAGTAAAATTCACGATGTGTCTAGTGAGTAAACTCGTGGTTCTTAGCTGGCCGAAACGAGATACTTACATATTGGAATCTTAGCATTGTCAACACCATTCATATCACTTTATGGAAATGACGTTCTTCTTACGAACAATTGGCAGATAGTAATAATAGTAGTAGTAGTAATAATAATAATAATAATAATAATAATAATAATAATAAATGCGAAGGAACGTGCAGTTTAGATTAGATGGTTCTCTTCATACCCTTCTCACATTATGTCCAATTTGCACCTTAGCTGGCTCATTTATTGTCATTTTCTTGTTTTTCCTGAACACCCTTGAATATGAATTTTTAGAATTATCCCTAAGAGCTGTTTTTTAGAATTGACATGCGTCTTGCCAAAGATTACCTCCTGATTTTGTCTCTAAAGATCATTTGTTTTTGTTTTTTTTTTCTTTTTGAGGGATGGGGCGCAGGGGAACTCAAATGTTGGAGGATATGGAAAGTTTGGTGAAAAATGATGCATACTTAAGATAATTTATAATTCTAACTCCGCAATACCAATACACCAAACGGTAATATATTTTCTTACAAAAAAGAACTCAATTTTTATTTTTATTTTTATTTTGGGGGTGGGGTCTCAAGCCCAAATCCTGTCCTTCCCCCTAAACTCACCACTGCTAATGATATACAGAGTTCGCAAGTGTGAAGGGCTATTTCATGCAGTTATCAGCAAGAAGATTCAGGAAATGTTTCTAATACTATATTGACCTTATTACTCGGTCCTAATTTTCGGACATGAAACATTTTGGCCTTTGTATTCTGGATCCCTAGAGTTCATTACGAGTTTGTATTTATCTTGCTATGTTCGTACGTTATGTATGTATGTATGTTGTCCTTTCGTTTCAAAATTGGCAATTGGTATTTTGGCCATTTCTGAGTTTCTGATCTAGCTAAAATTTAGCTGATGAAGTTAGTTAGTTTGTATGAAAACAGATGATTTCGATTTTACGAAAATCTACCCCTAAAGGGGGTGAAATGGGGGTATACATGTATGAGTGTAATCTCACCCTAACTCTAGAACCTGGAGTAATTTCAACCAAACTTGGTACACTCCTGACTGACTATCTGACAACAAGCACCGTGTGGATAAGACAACCCTAACATCCTAGGAACGAGTTGGGAAGGAGGTGGCCTGTAAAATAAAGGCAAATGGTAAGAAAGTTGATTTTCCGCTCATTTGGTAAATAAGTTAAAGAGTTCTAATATTTAAAATATAAAATGACTGTATAAAACTATTTTAAAGCAAACATGTAACGATAAGTATTGTACTAAAAAGTAATAACTTATTTTCAAGAAAATCGAAAAATTAAAAAGTTCATCAAAAAGTTTTTAAAAGCTTGAGTCCTTTTATTTCATAAATTTTAAAGTAATAATAGTAATAATGGCGCTTGACGCCTCAAGCATTTAAAATTTTGCAGTTTTCTTTTTTTTTCTTCAACTTTTTCGATTTTCAACTTTACTGAAGATTATTTATTACTTTTTAGTTCGGTACTTTTTATTTAAAGCTACTTTCAAAATTTTTTTTACGTTTTATTTTCTGCCATAACCACGTGACTCTCGAACAGTTTTTTTTCTGGAGACTAATTTCAAATTCTTGATATCTTGTTCAAAGACTAACCTTGCACGTGGTATTGGAGTGTGTCTCATCCACTGTCTCACATAATGTATTTCAAACAATTGTAAAATATTGTTACAATAAAAATAATGGAATAATTAGTATGTTGCTTAGTATTTGCATGAGAGAAAAATCTACAGCAGGATGCAACTGAGAAAAATCAAATTAAAAAAGAAATGAAATCGGTAAATATGGAACATTAACTAAAAATGCTGAAGATTACTAAATGGAAAAATTTATATTTATACAACACGCTTCAAAAAGGCATATTTAAATAAAGAAAAAAATTCAAATTTACATCGGGAAAAAAATTCTTCTATGGTAAGTTATATATAACTATATGTAAAAGATAATATGATATGAAAGAGTAAGTCAAAATAAAATCAGACTACTGTGTAAGATATTTCATGATAATTCGTTTGAAACATCCTATAGGGATTCATGTTCCACTCATTCGATGTAACAAAGAGAGATAAATTCACCATGTTTCATTTTCAAGTATTTTAATTAAACTAAGTTACTGTACTAAGATATGAATAGTATTCTAATAACCGAAACCTTATCATTAATTAAATATGGGAAACTGCCGTAAAATTCATAATATAGTTAAGTCATGAAAAATATGTTTAGTAATAAACCTAAATTATATAAAGAATAAAATTGTAAAAATATGATAAAATATTTATCACCCAAGATTTATCTACCAATGAATCCAAAATCTTCCACAGATCCTGTCGCCTCACAAAAATTTTAAGTTGACCGTCGAAGGGAAAAGGAGAATCATGAAAGAAAAAACCAGGAAGAACCTTTGTTGGACAACAAGCTACCAGAACTCGGGCAAGACCTTTAATTGACAACAGACTACAGGCACTGCGGACATCGAATGCTGTCAGTTAACTGAAATTTATTCGTTTCTCCAGAAAACCAGCGATGAAATCAAAGGAAAAATACCGTTTCAACATTTAGAGAAAATTATATTGTATTAAATGTTTTGCCATTTTCTGGAACCAGTTTCCAATATTTTTGAAGTAGTTTTTCTGTCACCAAACTGATTCCATTGGATGACTATAAATTTTATTACACATTGTTTGTGATCCTCGTGGTTTTATATACCAACCACAGTCTATCTATCTATCTATGCTTTTATTGATGACCAGTTATCAGTTGTATTTTTTGCGTCTCTTGCTCTTTTACACACTAACAATTTCATACATAACGCTTTATTCCATTTACGCCAACTTTAATTCACTGTTTGCGCTCAATGCATTTTTCACATTCAGCATTTTTCCCATGCATTGTTGCATTTATTTTTACATTTTTCCCACGATGACTGCTGCATTAAAATTTTCCATTTTTATGTCAAACAATTTTTTACACTGTACTTTGCACGATGACCAAAGTTTGAATTTTTCTTTTTTGGGCCATCGCATTTTTATACCTACCATCCATATTATATATTGCACTTTTCTCTGTTACGAATTTCTAATATTACTTTTGAACATTTTACTCCCATGGAAGTTTCCATATATTTCACTCCATGAGTATTTATTTTTGCTTTTTAGACATTTTTAACAACGATTTCCTGTTTAATATATCTCGAACGTTCTTTGATTTTCCTAACGTCTTTTATGAATTTTTCACTTCAGTGTTTTTCTGCACACCCTATATTTCATGAAATACGCTTTTTGCAGTTTTTCGCCAAGTGGCCATATTGTCTGACTCTCTCGCTATAGCCATTAATCATTTTTTTCTTTCCTATAGCAACTGTCGTTATTTTTTATTTGTTTTCGCTACACACAGCTACCAAATAATTACTACATTGAACTGGACCACGTTTTTGTTTATTGTTTTTTGTTCTTTTTGCATCTTATACGCCAACCAATCGTTTTTAATTTTGCGTTCCTTCAGTGTCCACAATTTATTATATTTTGCGCATGTCAGTTTCTTTACATGAATGTATTTTTTTAATCAAGTACGCTTCACTTCTTGACCCGTTTTCTTTTTTGTGTAATAATGCAGTTTTTTTACATTTTCGAGACCATTTATAAAAAATGTTTTATACACTGACCTCTGATTTTTTTGCGACAATAGGCATTTCTTATGCTCACCAAGAATTTTTTATTTATTTGTGTGCACTGTATCATCATTATTTATTGTTTTTTGTGTGGTCATTCTTCAGTTTTTGATCGTGGGTTATTTCTTGTATTTTAGTTTAGTGTATATTTTGATGATGTTATTGTATAATTTATTACAAAATTTTATAAAATGTATTGTAGAAGGACATGTTTTGTGTGCTGTTTAAAATGATTTTTATGTATTATATATATTAAGAAAATTTATTATATATTCTTATTATTATATTCTTTTAATTTTTATTGTAATGAGTACATTTGTTTTTATTGACTTTGGAACAGTAATCTCATATTATCTCCATAACGTTTTTCAGTTTTGTAACAGTTTTACTTTTTATATACACTATCCCAGAAAATTGGCGGCGCAATAAATTCATCGCTCCATAACGTGTGTTTTAAAATGTATCAGAGGGAAATTGGAGCTGAGGAAGCTGTTTTATGTTTTATCTAGACACTCGCTTATTGGGAGCTGTCTGTGCCGCCCCCATCGCGCTGGGACACCCTTGAAGGGAAGATAAATGAAATTTTCGAGAAAATCGAGCAAAAATATCGCACTTCAAAATGTCGGAGAGCCTGTCTCACGTATTCAGACTCAATAATGTGCACTCCAATAGAGGAGATTAAAAAATCTCTCACACCTACCACCTCTGAAAAGTGTGTATTTCAGATGTTCCAAAACTACTCAGGATTGTGTGTGCTTGTCCAAGGAACATGGTTTACGTGATTTTTCAGCAATGGAAGAAATCATTTAGAAGCCACCCCCTTCAACATTTCACCCCTTCAGGCAAATTGGGGTTTTCTCGCGTTTAAATCGATTGATTCGTGATGAAAAGTATTGCATTTAGTGTAATTACGCATAAACAGTACATTTGAATCAAAAATTTAAATCCAATCATGTAATCACTCCCAAAGCGGAGGTGTCCCCCCCATCCTCCTTAACACATTCCTGAATGACCGCGATAAAATGTCTTACGTGAATAAGATTAGAATTGCTTGGTGTGTTAGCACACAAAAGTTCAATTTAGTCGCTCCATGAGTTTTGCGCTATTTCATTAAAAAAAATAGGGAAAAGTGCCATCTCGCACTTTTGAGGTCAAATCTGTTTACCTGTTGAACGGATAGTGACTTTGATCCTGTAGGAAACACAGAACCATACTGTGATCGACGCATGACGTACAGGTTACTCTGATATACTCCCACCGATCAACGATGCGACATTTTTTCGACTTATCGCTCGTGTTTTCTGTGCCTTCCAATATGCGACCCTGTTGCATTGGTAAGTGTAGCGGGTTTCTTCATAAAGAATGTCATGTTTCCTAATTCAGAATGTGATGAAACCCTCCACACTTAGAAGTGCAAGCGGGTTGCCTACTCGAAGGCAGAGGGCAGCACGAGCGATGAACCAAAAACAAAAACAACAACGTTGCATCGTTTTGCAGGGGGCTAATTCTGGCAGAGGGGAGGAAATGTCTGGAACTTGATGATTGAGAGTGAAAATGTTGAAATTAAGTGAACTGTGACTGTGAATGTGAATGTAGCCATAAAATAACTGAAACCGTTACACGGAAAACCCGTGACGTCAATGGAAATTCCTGAAACGTCCCTACATAATCCGACTCTTCATGAGACAACGGTGCTTTCAGCCACCGCTTGCCACAGGACCCATGTATGCTAGATTTCTCATTTCCTCTTATTATTTCATATTATTTTAAAAATTATTAACTTTTCAAAGAAGAAGGGGGTATATTATTTTTAGAATGATTCAATTTATTTTTATTTTGTAATTTAAATTTCCATATTATATTAAAACTGATATCTCCATAACTTTTATCAAATTTTTCAGTTTAGTAGTAGTTTTACTTTCANCATAACTTTTATCAAATTTTTCAGTTTAGTAGTAGTTTTACTTTCAATATATTTTAATTATTTCTATGTTTAGTTTTAATTTTATTTTTGAAGTAGTTGTAGAGAAGTGTGTGCTCGGAAGAGGGAAAATAACCTGTCTAAATATTCTCACAGGTCTAAAATACTTTGATTTCGAGTCAATATGAGTATTATTCTAAATACGCATGTATCCGTCATATATCTCATGTCTTTTCCACTTCACGAATTAGCAACATAATAGATGGCAGAATTGTTTAACTTAGCTCGTATGCATGAAATATATTTGTAATTTTCATTTTCTTTTAAATTCTAAAAAATACCACAAACTACTTAAGAAAATTTAAACTGTATGTTTTGATAGAACATGTTTTCTTGTATTCTGGAATTTGGAATAAGGAAGATACCAACGATATTTTTATACACTGTATTTTTATGATCACTTTTTAAACGAAGTCTGAATGAAATTACATAAAATTACAGCTGTCTTACTTAAAATTACATAAATCGTATTACATGACACGTAGAGAAGCTATACGAAGATAGTTAATCTTTGGAAACAATACCTAAGTGTAGCGGCTCGTATTGATGGTTTGATTAGCGCAGTGTCTCGTAAAACGTATTTATTAAGTTTTGAAGAATGATGAATGAAATATATTCACAAAATCAAGAATAAATAAACTGATGACCTCCGTCAAGTGGGTGAACTGCTGACTGTCAAAGTCAACTAAGTAAATATATATACTACTTATTTATACTTGACGAGGTTTCTTCTGGGTCGTCGTCTTCTGGGCTACGAACTCAAGTTTCTCGCTAATTATACAAATAAGTTTACTTACATTAACTTTTACACTATTTTCACTCGTTCTAATCTATTACACTTAGTCTTTATACAGTATAGTTTCAGACGTAACAAATGTAGCAATTTTGCAAATAAGGACGTCTAAATTATTGGCGGCAGTATATTTATTATAAAAATCAAATTTAATTATGTATCAGCAGTGCTTTATTGCTTTCGTGCGCAGAAGTGAAAGTCAGAGAGGGGAATCGAGTTNGAAGATAAAATATCATTACGAACGTAGATACAACGTAGGTACGTAACATCACTGGCTCTATTTCATATGTAAGTCTTTGGCGCCAACCGTATTCGAATGTTCGTGATGCGATTGCGGTTGGAAACCAATCGACGCCTCGGGAGCGTTTGACGAAAAGAGAGAGCGCTAGGGGACAACATTTATAAGCTTCTCTATAAAAAAACTTTACTTGTGTTTCGTGGGTTCGTCGTGGACCAACATCGTATGTTAATGTTGAAATGTAACAATATACAATATAATCGGTTTATTTCTTTCAAGGGGTAGGTGGAAAACATTCACAAGACATCAAAGAATGACTTTTGTGAAATGATTTGGACCTAATGCCAGTTTTTTCGTCGCATATCCGCAATCCATCAGTTGACTTCCAAGAATGGAAGACAGTAATTGACTTCTCCAATTGGAATAGGTCTGACTACAAAATGCGGCGCATTGGCGCGGCCAGTTCAGCCGTAGTAGCTGACACGACGCCAGTACACAAACAGTGCTGCATGAAGTGAGGAAGGGGGGAGATATTGGACGCCAGTAATTGGCTTGAGTCTACTCTGCGGGAACTCTCATTGGCATGCCAACTTTAAGGTCATTGGCTTCTATTAGCAAGTAATGATGTCACATGACACCAACTATTGTCTTCCAGTCATTGGACGCCATCCATTGTGTTGATTCGTGAAGTGGAAAAGACATGAAATATACCACTGGTACATGCTGTAAGACATATTCCAATGGATGAAATTTTATTTTATTTATAACATTGACATAATGTTCATTTCTGTTCAAAATATTACCCACAGCGACTACATATTTAAGGAAATCATAAAAAATGAAAGACTGTAGTTACAATGTAACTTTAAAATCTACCAAGAGAAGTCCTTCCATCTCATTTCACAGGTGCAGTATACGAATTCACACACGTCGAGTTTTTCGTGCTGGTTTAAAAATTTCAAGTACGATACGAACAGTATTAATATAAAGGAATAAATATAATGAATTTTTGTCACTGAAATATATTGACTATTAGTACTATGAACTTGTTTGTCCGGGACAAACCGCGTCTTAGTAGATAAAACTACCAACGTTCCGGCCATCATGCTGTGGTCTTCTTCGGGGCAATGTCAGAGTCGTACCTGAAGAATGCCACAGCATGATGGCCGGAACGTTGGTAGTTTTATCTACTAAGACGCGGTTTGTCCCGGACAAACAAGTTCATCCTGACTCCGGTCGCGGAAGCCTACTATGTCGTGTCAAAATATTAGCGACGATGGCACACTGGAATGCAGTGAAAAAATATTAAGACGTTTTCCAAGTTTTGGCGTCTTCTTTTGGCTCACTCTGGACAATCTTGAGGAAAGTCAACCTTTTTATTAGACAACTGTTGCAGTAGTAAAAGGTCACCGACTGCTGCCAGACGTTTTGCATTGCGTGTCGTGATGTCATCTCAACACCTTTCTTCAATTCTGTCTCGTTAATATAACAAAATACGAAAATATTTCACTTTATAATTAAGACCTTACACACATTTGTGAGACCTTGTTTTGGTTTGAAAATATCGAAACAAATTTTGTTTGTATCATATCATTTAAATTGTCTGTGGCATTTTAGTGTAATTCAAAACAGTGATACCAGCGAAACAAAACACATTTCTTTAATAGTTCACTTTAACATATATTAACACACTTCTAAACAGTAAAAGTTTTCATCATTTTCCAATGTTCAAATTAACTTGAGCCGAACATTATTTATGTTGAGAAAAATTTTGTTTATTACAGAAAACTGGAAGAGCATGAAGAAACAAGACCTAAACCATATTTCAACATTTGTGCTTTTTAATGGTAAAACCTGTATTGAAAAAAGTTTATTGTATGCGATGACAAGGCTGGTTGCTCAAAAAGACTTTATTATTCGTCAATACAGAGTAGAGCGCATTTTCTGTATTACTTTCGTTCGGCATTTAGCTCAGTTATAAGATCATTTAGTAAACGTCAAGTGATCTGAATAGAATGAAGTATAGCATTCGTCTTTTGATTTCTTCCTTGAATGGTGTAGAAGTCAGATGAATCAAAGCTCAGTCACGTGATTCGGCTGTCGCTGATAGTTCGCTTGCTGGTTCAGAGTTGTACCATGCAAGACTCACAAAAATAGCTCTTCGACGTGCGAAGAGGATTAGTTTTTCGTTTGTGTTTTTCAGTTTCGACTGTAATATTTTGACGGAACAAACCCTACAGTAAATGTTTCAGTATTCAAACTAGTGGTGAAAAACCATTGCACGTACTTTCTCATATACGTTTCTCCGTCTGCAGCATAAAGTGAGAAAACATTCTGTACTGAAAGAGTCATTCTGGCTTGATTCTCTGTATTTTGGTCGTCTTCCAGCTCTCTATTCGAATCTTTTATTAAAGAAATCCTTTAACTTCTATTTACATATAAGCCATCTTCAATTTACAAATTCAGTTGTTTGGATTTTGGAGGTTAGCTAAGTAGGCTATAAAATCCATTTCGAATGATATCAACATTACTGAAATATTATCAAAGTAAACACACAATTCATTTTCTTATTTACTTTCTAAATAAAGAAAGAAAATTCGGTCACTTATATATTTTCAGAAAATATTTTAACTCCACAGAAATTTAAATTCTCAATTGCCATGAATTTTCGGCCATTACAATTTAGAATTTAAATTTATGTAAAGCGAAAATAAATCGAATTTACAATCATCTATGTTGGAGAAATGATACTGTCTGATTTTCATTATTTTCCCTACATTATGTACCCATTATTATAGCTTTGGTCTAATTCTTTCAATAATTTTTTTTTAATTATTCAATTAAAATATTGCAATAATGTTGCAAGCAGAATCAGAATAACAAATTACAGAAATTTGCTACATAAGACATAAAGGAACTGTTTTCTATAATCAATCATCCAAGACATCAAAAATCCTATTGCCTTCTAGATATTACCTAAAACACCAATTTGCGTGAACATCTAAAACTATCTGCTTACATATCAGACAATACGCACCGCTATTGAAATATGACACCCCACCTTCCCGACCGCAGCAATCTCATCAATCAGCAAAAAGCGTCAGTCGAAACATTTGATACGTAAACATCCTCAACAATCAAAGTTCTCGAAACCATCGGATGTAAACTTATTTCGTCCACACGTGTAATATCTAGTTCATTACACTCTTTGCAAACTCGTGATTCGACACATTCAAACATCGCGCCATAAACCATTGCACGTACTTAATCATGTACGCTTCTCCGTCTGCAGCGCAGAGTGAGGAAAAATTCTATAGTGAAACCGGTCATTTCTGATGTGGTTCTATATTTTAGTCGTCTTCCAGTGCTCTATTCATACTCAAAGTCACTAGATGAACTTATTACTCTATTTTACTTGAAATTTAAAAGTAAAATAAATATTCAGAATATTATTTCAAAATATAAAGCGACATACCAGTCTTATAAATATCGTAAAATTGTTAAGTAAATGTAATTTCGTTGTGGACGGAAATTGATGTATTTTCGTACCTGCAGTGCGCTTGCTGTCCTCCTATGTATTTGATCATCATCATATCTTTCATTTCAGTCTACGAAAAGTGTATTCTATGTCTGCTGGGGCCATTTACACTGCTATGCATTAATCAAGCTTCTTGAAACAGTAAACAAATGCGTAAGTGTAGCAGACAGAAACTATTTTACTGCCACTATACCTATCTTCCAAGCGAAATACCGCTAATGCGGATGCAATGCATACTAATTGTACTTGACGTACAGAAAATTTACTTGACGTACAGAAAATTTAAGCAAAATCGTTGGAACCCTTTTTGAGAAACACTCAATAGAGTACTTTGACATTGATGAGAAGTACCCTTTGTTTTGAAGTAAAACAATTAGAGCACGTGCATCGAAAACAAGTAAATTCTACAGTATATACGAAATATGAACTAAATTAATTCATCCGTTTACTCAGAATCGCTGCGCACAGACGGACAGACAGACAGAGATGGACGGACGTTATGCCAAAAACAACTTTTTCAGAATCAGAGATGACCAACACGGATATTTCAGTCAAAATTTCGTTTTTGATTTTTTTTTTCACAATTACAATACTTTCTATATACTACGTACATGAGAAAGGAAAAATCAGGACCAATTTCGGCCTAGGTTTGTTGAAAGTTTACTTATTAGTACTGAATATACAAAGTTTATTAGTCATTATGAAAGTAAACTTTGTTAGTTTTGTTGATTTTTGATATGACTGACATGAACGATATATTTTTTTAATAATTTTCCCAATAAAATATAGAGAAAATTCTCTTCTAAGTACACTTTAATTTTACTCTTTGTGTACACTGAAAACAGGCCCTTAGGATAAATAATTCAGAAAGTTATGTCCTCATAGAAACTAGTAGTATTCACAATTCTTAGCTCACATCAATTTTGTTGGTACACTACTGATAACAAAAAAGGGCCCATTTATTTTTCTATGTCCCACGCTCTGACCAGTTTTGGATCTGTTAAGTTTGC
This sequence comes from Laupala kohalensis, assembly GCA_002313205.1. Classification (NCBI taxonomy): domain Eukaryota; kingdom Metazoa; phylum Arthropoda; class Insecta; order Orthoptera; family Trigonidiidae; genus Laupala; species Laupala kohalensis. Next base: position 5,102 of record NNCF01130184.1, on the reverse strand, counting down.
AACGCCTCTCTCCTCTTGCTTCCCCTTCGACAGGGGAAGTTTCGTTCGACCAATCGTAGGTCTATTTGAAACGGCGCCCATATTTGGAAGACTAATAGTACCGCTGGTAAATCGTAACGAGATAAAATGTTTCATTACACCGCTATTAAAGAAATATTTTGTATTTTTTTATTATACACATTTTGGACTTCTATAACAAAAATATTCTGTATATTCTTGACTTCAATAAACTTTACCATTCTCTATATTTAAACGACATCTCGAGATTCGTTGTCTCGCAAGGTCTTCATAGGCAATGTAAACGATATTAGAGTTTCTGTAAAAAACGTTTGCGTAATACTGTGATAAAATATAGTTTTTAACAGAATTTGAATATAATTGCAAGATATCGTATGGAATTGGTATAATTCGAATCACAAATTACTTATAAATATTCCTATAATTTCTTATATTTATACAGTGAAGTAAAGAAATCAAATCTCATTGCCTACAAGTGATGTATATTGTTGAAAGTAATTTCACATATATTTTGCGATTCTCTTACGTTTTTCATATATGTGAAAAGGAATTAAATAAATATAGAAAACGTTTGTCTCAAATATGAACTAATAACACAAAAGTTTAATTCTCGAGTTATAAATAATATAAAACTACTTAAGGAACAAATAAATTACATCTTCTAGTGACATATTTATCCACAATATAACAATTTGGTAATAATCGTGCAACCTAAAAAAATAATCAGAGATCAATAATATGAAAACCTCGTTGACGAATTTTTTTACAATTGAAATACTTTATATATTCTACATACTTAACTCACTCCTCATTTATAATGTTAGTATCGATATTCAGTATCATTTATTGATTTCCAGAGAAGGGAACGAACATTGTCATTTAGAAACATTCTTTGCGGGTATATAACTTATTACGAAGCAACATGGATGTTACATTTGTGAAGATAAACTTATTAGTAAGACATTCAGTATAATATTTACAGTAAATTTAAATCGAGCGAGGCAGTTAACAAGGCCTTATTTAGTTTTATATGTTAAGTTATTGTAACTTGTAGTTTGCCGTATTCCTGATTCAGTGTCATATTCTAAGAACTTGTTATTTTAAATCTAGAAATCTTCTGCAATTAACGTAACATTTTGCCGTCAATTCAACAGAGAATTTGATATTTTCAGAAAGTGTTCAACAAATATGGGATATTATACGAAATATTTTTTTCATTGAAATATTTATGTTACTTAAGCATAATATTTTAACGGCGTTCTACTTTTTACTGGCTGTAAAATTAGAAATTTAGATCGCAGAAATTTTCCTCTCGGACAAACGACGAAGGCGCGAATGACACGTAATTTCGTTTAACAAATAGAACGTAAAATTAAAGAAACTTTTATATTTGATTGTCAAATGATAGAGCAGAAACAACGAAGAGATTTCTAATAAAACTTCCAAAGAGAAATACACTTTAGTTTTATGTTAGTGTAATATGCATTATGACTCAGAAAGGCTAAACCTTCACAACATCTAGAATTTTCTTTTTTTTCCTTTTTAATGTTTGTGGAAAAAATTTATCTACAATGATGTAGTGTAATTAGAAAAAATACAAAATAAGAATACAGCGACCCTGAAGATGATTCTAAACTAGCATAACAACATTTACCATGCACGATTAAATTGCAATAGACTGTTTAACAAAAAATAAAGTAATTGATTGTTTATAATCAAATTGCATATACCTTTTTCTTTAGTAAATATTGTTCTCCAAATGTATAATGTTGTAAATCTAGATGCTATATGAATAAATATTTATTGCAAATATGGTTTGAATATATATTAGACCCGTTTCCTACTCAATATTTTTATTAA
>NNCF01130183.1:328364-351105 GCA_002313205.1 Laupala kohalensis | reverse complement strand
AACCCTGAGAGGAGCTAGCCGAGGCATTTACATTACAAATTAAATATTCATTATTAATAAAATTTCCACCCCGTTCTGCCACAATATAGTAGTCTAAAAGTTTTCAAACAATATTCCAAAATTCCTTCCAAAAAAAATTTAAAAACTTTTTATGGTCCCAATCGAAATATATATATATATATATATATATATATATATATATATATATATATATAATACACATAAGTACCAAAAACCTTTCAAAAAGATTTTTGAAAAATTTTTGGAAATTTTTTATGGTCCCAATCACAAAATATATATACATAATTACCCAAAAAATTTATAAAATTTTCAAAAAATATTGAAATTTTTTGGAAATTTTGTATGTTCCCAATCCAAAAATATATGTACCTCAGTACCCAAAACCTTTTTTAATTTTTTTTTTAAAGATCGAAATTTTTATGTCTCAATCGTAAAATATTATATATATCTAAGTACCCAAAAATTTATTAAAACTTTTTGAACCTTTTTTATGATCCCAACCGAAAAATATATATGCTTAAGTACCCAAACATTTTTTTAAAAAGTTTCAATTTTGTTTTGAAACTTTTTATTGTCCTAATCGAAATATATATATACGTAAGTACCCAAATTGAAAATGCGTCATTTAATTTTCGAAGTTTTTAATTTTTTTTTGTTTTTTTATCGAAATATATATTTATCTCAGCCATTCATTATGTACCATATTAAATCTTACCACCCATGACAAAAAAGTAAGGGTCAGTATTTAACTCACTTTTTCTTTTCACAGACTCAAAAAGAAATTTTTTAATGGAGAATATTTTTATATGTTTAATCAAAGAATATATGTACCTAAGTATCAAAAACATTTTAATACGTTTTCAAAAAAAATAATTTTATATATGACCCAATCGAAAAATATATACACCTATGTACCCAAAAAAATTTCAAAAAATGTTTGAAAATTTTTTATGGTCCCAAATCGAAAAATATATATACTTAAGTACCCAAAATTTTCAAAAAATGTTTTAAAACAATTATTTTGGAAAAATATTTGTTGTATCAAGAGATAAAATCACCATTGTTAATAAGATATTTGTTAATGTTTATCTGATTTGTAAAAATGGTTATTTAAAGGTCCGATGAAAGATCGAACGATTAACCGATCTTAGGATTGCAATGTTTTATAAAAAACACAAGAACAATTTTTTTTATCCAAGAAAAATTTATATCACTAAGACAACTTATAAATATCTATTTCAGAAACACCGTGTAAAATTTTAAATGTCCTAGACTTTACAGTTTTGCTAATATAAATTTTCAAATGTGACCGATCCATTGAAAACGCTAGAAAATAGTGCTTTTTTACCTTTCCAACACAATTAAAAATACTCAGACACAAGCACATACTTTTTTATATACACTTACTTTAATATCATACATATTATCACACTTTGAATATAAATTATTACCTACTTAAAGAAAGAATGGAAGGTAAGTCAAACATCATGTTTGACTTACCTTCCATTTTTTTTTTAAATCTACTAGTAACCCAGTGATAAATTTACTAGTGCAAAGACGCTGAATTTCCCATATTTCCCCACAGAAGGGGTCGCCCCCCTCCGGAAAATTTTCAAAATTGATGCACTAATTTTTGTATTTTAACGCCCTATGGGGACGATTTTTGGAATTAGAACTTAACCATTCTTGTAAAATAAACTCATATGTAAATATATAATTTAAAAAAAGCATATTACAAAAAACCAGTGCCAGAACGGCGTTGTCACCACTGCAGTATCCAAATAAAAATAAAAAGGTGGGGAGAAAAGTAAAATATAACAGATGCTGACAACGAAAAGTATTAAATAAATCAAAAATAGAAATTATTCAAAGAAATGAGTCGTGAAATGAAATGAATCTAATGAAAGTAGAAATGAAATATACAGAAGAAATTTATGCAGAATTAAGTAAATATAAATATAATAAAATGAAATACAAAAAAACACAGCTAGGTCTTAAACTATGAGATTTCACTGATCTAAAAGAATAAACAGAGAAAAACAGGGTCAAAATGTAACAGAAGAGGTTGAAAATGCTTCGAAAGTCAGAAGAATAATTCAATTGAAAAAACAAGATCAAACGAAACAGGTAGCACAGTCAGACAAAGTAACACGGTGACGCCAACCAATTGAGTGGTACTCGCTTCCTTTCCGCCGATATCCCCCACCGCCTACGAACCACGCGGATGGCCGACCGTAACCACAGTTCGGAATTTAAAATCCCTACAGAATTCCAGAACTCTCAGAACGGGTCGGAACTGTTCGAAAATTCGGACTGCTGGAACAGCGAACTGGGACAAAAGGTCCGGAATTGTCTTTGCTGGAACAGCGCAAAACTGGGATTTAGCTCCTGCGCCTGCGCGGGACAGTTCGGAACCGTTCGGAACTATCCGGGATTGCTGCTGGATCAGACATATGATCAGGATACTTTATTTCATTTTATTATCGACCATGCCCTCAAAATCATTTCTATTGTTCTCTAATCAACATAGAATTTATCGATTTACAAATACATTTCGTGATTTGCATTAGCAATTTGTGATTTATTAAACAAACTGAATTTCTGTGATGAAGTAAAGCAGGTCTGATCTCCATGAACTATGAATTTTCTATGAATCCATGTAATCCTTCCCTTATCAAAATATCTCCAGCGCACTTGCCTCCCATCCGATCCGCTCCCTCAACTGCACCATCGTTAGAGAAGAAAACCGATGAGTATGCTTGTGGTGATCCGCTGCGTGATAGCCCCCGTTGTTATGACCACCTCGGTCGTGGCCGGCAAGGGTAAAGGTAGGAGCAAAGCAGGCAATTAGACGTGCTACTCATGAGCGCACGGACGTGGCCGAACGCGTAATTGCTCCCTCCATGAGGGCACGCGTCGGCCGGACGTGCCTGCATCGCGAGATCCCCGGTCGTTTTCGGTCCTCACCCTCCCGCCCAACCAACCCCTCTGCCCGCGACTGCCAGTCTCCGTAACATCTGCTCTTCCCTTCCTGTCTCAAGATTCACTTCACGCACTCTACCCTTCCTCAGAGGCTTCCCACCCCCTTCTTCCCGTCTATCACTGAACTTCTTAGTGATTCATCTTCTCACCCGTTCTCTTTCCCCTCTTCTTTTGCCAAACCATGTCATCGTAGTTCTCATTCATTTCTCTTTTCCTCGTAATACGTTTCGTGTTTACTTTAATTAAGATTCCTGCTCTATCATCAGCAGCCGCACTCTTCCTCATCATAATAGTGAAAATTCTTATATCATTCAGTTGTGTGCCTCAATATTCCATTCATCATTTCTTCAATACCAAACCGCAAGTCCAAGTATTTTTCCTTTTACGATTTTTATTTTCAGCTTAACCATACCGAGTAATTTATCTCATCCCTTCTTCACATCTTGGTCGTCTTTTCGGACAATTCTCTTCAGTACCTTCACTTCCCTTGTCCCTTCTATTTCCATCCGAATACGGAGACGTAGAGACAGTCGATTTGCCTGACCTCGAGGAGCCCACTCTGGCGCCATGTGCGTCCAGAGCCACTTACGCTGCTCCCTCGACCTCCGTCCGCGTCTCTTCATTAGAATTCATTTCTATGTGGGCGAGTCGGGGCTGCGGCGTGTTATCTCAACTCCTCTGGTGCTTGCACCTGTGCCCAGTCAAATATGAATGTTCCCATTTGGATTCGCTGGAGATATTTAACCGCTAACCGCCTGTTGACCTCGATGTAGGAGTGCGAGGGTGCAGCAGAAGAATTGACCAAAGAAGAGGAGTTGGAGTCACGGCTAATGATAACGAGGACAAAAAATATGGGTAGAGAAAATTGGTGAAGAAGAGTGGCGAGAAAATGTCTTTGATGGTCTCCATTACACAAGAGTATAATGGTCAAGACGAACCATTGCGTTCTGATAAACGCTATCACAATCCTCTTTTAACGTGTCATGTGAAATGTGAGATGGACACAGCGATTCTTTTTTAGATTATACAGCTTTTCCTCTTTTGTTAGATCATACAGTTTTTCCACCATCCTATTTACAAGTCACTCCAATATCCCAGATCGTTACATTGCATCATTCCACTTACATAGATCCTGCTGAAATAAAAGGCTAAAAGGGTGACTTTACAGCACCTGCACTATATGAATCAGATTTCTTTTGAAAATTACAACGAATCCAAAAAAATGGGGTACTCCAACCCTGCTGTTTTAGAAAGAACGGAGTTAGTGTTGGGTAAAACTGCCACTAGAGAAAAGGGGTGATGAACCAGCATTCAGAATACGTGTCCCTGGAACAATTCAGCGTTATATTTCTTCCTCTCCATTTTTAACGAAAAACCTCCTATGTGATTTTTTTCAATTTTCTGATTTTTTCGATTTATCAACGTGAACAACTTTTTATCAATTTCCCTTCTGCTATATCGAATATAAAAAGTAAATGTTTTAAAACCATAGATGATTTCTTATTTATCAACGAGTAACATTGTAAGCATGGGGTATTATAGCAAAGTATATGTAGCACCCTTCACGATTTTGTCACTGAATTACTACACTTGACTGATTTATATAGTTGAATACGTGCTCTGATAACTACATCCTTTATCACACCATAACTTCTAAGTTTTGAAATATATGCTCGTTAAATGAAAGATTCGGAAGTAAAAGATGTTAACCCTCTAAGAATAACTTCTGATATAGGGAAGGGTGGGGAAATATGACACAGAGGTAAGAAGATACATATTCTTGCAATCGTATTTCCGAGTCTAAAAAATCCGAAGGAAGCTAACACAGAAATGTAAGATCTTCCTTTACATTACATAAAAAGTTACAGCATAATACTATTATTCAAGTTAAAAATAAATTGTACCCAGTGAACTCCATCAAATATTTTACCTATCTAAATTTCGTATTTTCTTTTTCTTTTTGCATATTTTATATTTTCTACTGGTTTTACTAATATATTTCAACCCGAACGTTTCATTGAAGATGTAGGATATTAAAAATGCTTTGTAATGCTACTTCTTCGGGATAACGTTTACAATTAAACTAGGGTTCTAATGACCTTGCCGTTAAAGAGCCCTAAATCCCCACAAAAAATACAATTAAACTAAAAATGTCCCGTTCCTTATTGCCTCCGTTACCCAAAATCATGGGGTAATAAGACTCACTAAAATTTTATCCCTAAAAATATTATTTATTCATTTTGTTGTTCTTGTTTTGTCATTTTTGTTGTTCTTTTTCTTTCTTTTAAAATTAGAAATCCGTGTTTACTGTTAAGCTAAGTGTACAAATCTTAGTTTTCAAACCTATTTCTTTACATCAGTTCATTACTTTACCCGAAGGTTGTTCTCAACAGAGGGTCTTCGAACTAAGTTTTATTAGCTGTTGAAACTACACGATTAATTATATGTCGCCGAAACTTCACGAAGAGTTTTGTTTACTACCCGTGCTAACATAAAAATGAGAAAAATCAGAAGGAACTCTAATTTAGTTCATAAATTTTATTCATATTTTGCCTGGATAAACCATGATATTCAAAACACACTTCCAAATTGCTAGAACTAAAGCAATAGCGGATCGTTAGTTTGTCTATTGTGTACGCTTTGACGTGCCCGTTCTTCTCCTCTATAGAAACATAATACTCCATCTTGTGTTCGGAGTGCACGTACCGCGAAATCTCATTTCCCGAAGCCAACAGTACTGCCAACCCACACGACTCGCCACACTCACTCGCATTGTGTTCTCGGCTCATGCCGAACCGATTCTTCCTCTCTTCGGAGTTCATCACAGTTTGCATTGAAAGCGAAGAGATCATATTTCGTTCACAAGCTCTGCTCCGACGACTTGCCTCTCCCAAACGCTTCTTCGGATAGAGAGGTGCAGTGAGGGCCAGACGAAGAGCATCCCTCACAAGAGCGAGGACTTTCAAGGCAAATTTGCCATTGGTATTTAATGTCTACTTCTTCTAACTGAGGAAGAAAATAATCTGGAGCGTGATCCACTCGATTTCTTGTTTTTAAGTGAAATTTCTTGTGATGCATTTGGTATTGAAATTCCGGGGTAGTTCATGTCATCACGTTCCGGAAATAGACGGCAATCGAGCCGAGTATAATTGGTCGAGGCACACGCTAAATTTTGCATCCATGTAGTTTCGCCAACATTGAAAAGTGAGTTCTAGTCTTTTATACATAACAACCTTGATGACATAAACATATAACCAAAATCCAACACTGAGAATGAATTTGAAAGGTTGTTAGGGATCACTGAAAAGTTAGAACTATTTCGTTCCAACTAATAGTTTCAGCAGAGAAATTTCAAAAGCAACAAGCATATGCATTGTCTACGGCCAAATGAAAATTGCGACGGACCGGTACTCGAACCTGGGATCCTGATTGGCCACACGTGTGCTACCGCTGCACCACCCGCCTCGACTACAAAAACTCGTGCCAGGTGGATGTTGTGTATGGACTTCGGGAGTCGAGGCGGGTGGTGCGGCGGTAGCTCACCTACGGCCAAAGCAGGATATCCTGGGTTCAAGTTCCGGTACGTCGACGATGCAAACTTCCCTTCCCGAGAAGGTGCTCAAAACTTGTGAGTTACAACTAAAATAGTTGGAAAGTCAGTTTACTAAGTTCAATAACTAATAGTAACTTTACTAACAAGGAACTGCTGAACCCCACGCGACTCCGAAAGGGTATTTTGTAGCCACGTCTTGGGGAAACTGACCTAGGGTTCTGCATAATTTAATATTCGCGATACAAAAATTCACGTCTTCTGAAGGGAACTCCAACCCTCACCGCTGTGAGTCCCTGTCTCTGTTGAGATGTTTGTGACGAGATGAGTCGATGCCGGATGCAACTCAGGCCTTTGATGAACAGGAGTGCCATTTACAAGAAGGTGAGTTTGCCCTAGCTACGAGAATGTGCGGAAGGCACAGAGGAATCAGATTTCATTACAGACCGTCGTGCACTGGCTTCTTCTTGCTCTCAGTACACATGCATATGTCACCTCAGCGTTGCATATCCTTATAACTGATCGACACACGTCGAACCTCACTTCAATGTGTGGAAACTCAAGATGATTTCCGAGAAAGAAGAAGAGAAATAATGAGGGATAATTTATTGTTTATGTTAATAGGAAGAATTTAGAAAGATATAAAAAGAGGAAGGAAAGGAATAACAAGAGAGAGGAAGTTCCCGTATATTATCAAAAAAACCCTCATTGGAAAATGTCTGTGCCACCTCTTTACACTGGAACGCACTTAGAGTGAAGAGAGATGCAAATTTTGAGAAAATCGAGTAAAAATATCATACTTCAAAATGTGAGGGAGAGCTAGTCTCACGTATACAAACTCAATAATGTCCATTCTAGAAGCTGAGATTAAAAAGCCACCCACATCTGAAGACACATCCCCACCCCCTATGGGGGTCACTTCCTCTAAAGACTGTCTCATATGTTCCCAAACAACTCAGAATTGTGTGTACTTGTCCACGGAACATCGTTTACGTGTTTTTCATCAATGGGAGAAATTCACAGTGATACACCTGCTTCAACATTTGCACCCTTTTGGAAAATTGGGGTTTTCATACCTTTAAATCGATTGATTCGTGATGAATAGCATTAGATTTAATGTCATGACACGTAAGCAGAATATTTGTATTCAAGAGTTCAGTCCTGTTATCTAACTACTCCCTATGAGGGTATGTCCACGCTATCTCCCCTATTTCTTTCCTGAGTGACCGCGAGAAAATGTTTTTCGCAAATAAGATAAGAATTAATCGGTGTCTTTGCACACCAGAGTACTCACACAGTAAATAACTCCAACAGTTTTCCGCATAAGATAAATAGAAAAAAATGCCATCTGGTCGAACTGGGTTTCAGCTGACATTTTCCCTCAGCTATACCAGACCGGTACTTGAAAAACCCCGCATTCCAATATCTCTCCTTCCAGTCGCCTGAATCTCGCCACATCGTAAGACAATACATGAAACTAATAAATAACATGTATTTCGTTCGCGTGTACGGACACAACCAAATCCATATAACTCCTGGAAAATCCATATCCAGGATTGCAATGCCGTGCCACTCCTCCCTAGACGCAAGCGCAACCAACGGTTGGATGACAAGCGTCTCTGTCAGATGTGCGAATATTGGTGGGGGGAGGTGCTTCATGATAGAGGAATCTGTAGCTAGCGTGGCCACATGAGCAGAATCTAATTTACCATACACCATAATTTTTTACCTTTTCCTTACTAATTAATTGCTACTAACAATGATTTACACTTAAATCACCCTTATCTGCAATGTTTCTGCTAGATTAATTATTAGTCAGCGTGGCATTCAGTAATAAATTACAGAATCACCCTAGAAAAATCCAATAATTTTTTACTCACCTCATTGTAGATCTATACCGAGCGTAAAAATTAATTATCCCTAAACTACCCTTAACAAGCATTTTTTTATTTCACTATATATCCAGCACGGTATTTAGAAATTAATTCTACAATCACAGTAGAAACACGGATTTATTCATATCTCATTCTAAGAAATTACAACCCTAAATATTTATTATTCCGAAACTAAACTTAACAAAAATGATTTTTCTGTGTCAGTACCAAACCAGCGTGGCATTTAATAATTAATTCTAGAAACATAGAAGAAACACAAAATCGCCGTCAACTTATTCCACATATCTCATTCTGAGGCATAACAACCCTAAACATTTGTCACTCCTTGGAGCATTTCCACCAGAAGCTAACAGTTTTATTTAATACTAACAAAAGATCTTAAGACGGGCTCTAATGACCTTGTTGACGAGTCCTAAAGCCCCAATAAAAAAAAGGTTTAAGTACGTCAATCTGCCACTAGAGAGCTCTATTCTCACCCAGACATTTCATGATGATAGAATGTATGTTAATACCTATTCATTATATGGAAAATCGCCACATAAATTCTGAATGTCAATTTTCTAAATTTAATGTAACATTGAATCAATTCTTTAATTTGTATCAAATTCTTTAATTTGCTCACGAACAATTCAGTAATAATGTATTTGCGCGGGAGTGTTTTCCCTTGAGTTAACAGGGAAGACCCCTTTGCTACTAGATCAAGCATCACTCTCTCCTCAGTCTTCGTTGGACCATAACTGCGTCTGTCTTGAACATTTTGTGAAGTGTGTTGTGTGTGAGGTAAAACTATACATTTCCTTTAACCATATGATGTGACCATGTGGAACTGTCGTGAATATGGTTTTACTGTGATCATGGAAACATTGTGATCATATAAACCTTAAATATTATTGATGGATTCACACACCGTGGCTGCCTCCTGCATCTTCCAACGACCTGGGACGCTGAACGCAAAATTGAGCATCGGCGAACGCTACATGAGCTCACATACCTTTCACTGGCCAGTGAAAATCTAACGAACAATATGATCTTTCATGATCAATTCAATATCCCTTCATTGACGAATTCAATAAATTTAACTATCTTGTTGTACATAAACATGAATCCTTTATCTTTAAATTAATGCCTTGTGTTTCGTTGTAAGTTATAGTATTACATATTTTATGTGTATGTCCATTGATTTCTTGTGTGTTTAGGTTATATTTTTGGTGGGATTATTAGAGAAAGTGTTTTTGTGTCATTTCTTTGTAAAACAATTAATATTTGTACGTCCATTGATTTATTGTTTGTTTTGACATACAATCATAGTAATCCATGTGGCCCTCCATTACAAAAATCTTTTAATTTTTAAAATGGAGATTCCTTCCACTCCCATAGCTTCCAGAGTGTTTTTTGGGGTACGGCTCATGCTCCACCCCTAAACTACCCTTAATAAGAATGATTTTTCTATATTAGTTTGAAACCTGCGTAGCATTTGGCAAATAATTAGAATCATAGTAGAAATACGACACCAATTTATTCCACTTATTTCATTCTAAGACATTACAACTCTAAAAATGTCTTGCTCCTTAACTACCTTTACTACAATGGGCTATTAATATAGCCCATTGTAACAATAGTGGGTATTGAAGCTTGAACTTGTTACTGATCACGACGGCTTTATTTAAATAAGAAATATTTTAATAAAATATGTTCTGACAATTTTATCTCAAGTTCTTGTTTCACATTCAAGATAAAAAATAAGTGATTTCATTCTTTAGTATTTCATGATTATGATAATTTTAGCCATGGTATATGCCCCTTCGCTTCGTCATTTCTCGGAGCACATGGAGGTGTTTTTGTCCATTTCGAACCCTTTTATTTTAAATTACACATACTAGCTTAAAGTATTAATTCAATTCAAAAGAGCTTTATTTTAACATAAAATATACAACATATATGGCGAGGCTTAGGGCCCGTGCGCTTAACAGAAGCCCTAAAATGTACCGTGGGCTGTGCATACTATACCCTAGTATTCACTCTCCATGAACTGAAACGGTAACTAAAAATAAAAATATTACACGACTTCGACTATTTGGCAGGTAACTGATATCAATAACGGAAAAAGAAAATTAGTTAGTGAAATATGTAATAATAAGAAATTTTATACTATCATGGCTATGTTTTTTAATTTTAAATCTCAGCTATTGTTATATTTACTTCAGTGACTGTTTCGTTCATCAAGCACAGTTGGGAACCACGGAAAACCAACGGTTAGGGCAAGCGCGCTAAGCAAAAGAAGAAAATTCTGAATGGTAACTGGAAACCTGTAACATAACAAAAAATTTGGCGGCAGAAGCAAATAAATTCATAGAAAGAATACATACTTATCTGCAGGGCAAACAACATATGCATAAATTCCAACATGCCCAAATAAATCTTGTTTACATATTTATCCATATATACGTACATGTACATGGACCCATATCCGCACATGTACACATTTTTAAATCAATGAAAACAGACTAAAATAGAATACTTATATTACTACTACTATCACTTATAATAATAATAATATTAACAATAATAATAATAATTTAATCAGATTTAAATTAAGAACGTTCATTCTGGTAAATCTCCTTCATCAATTTCGCCTCCCTCTTTTTTTCTAACAATACTCAAAAACTTGCCAAGGAGTAAGGTAGTGGAGATTCTATTATCTCGCATTATTTCAAAATCTAGAGTGTAATGTCTTGGTTTACGATCGTATCCCTCATAGAGAAGTCACTTTATTCTACCTATTTCAGTGTTAACGCAATTTAGCAGAATGTGGAGCCAGTCTTCTTGTTCTGTGCATAAAGAGCATTGCCTATCTCGATCTCCCCTCAGTATCCTTAACTTCCATCCCCCAAGAAATTAGAGAAAAAGCGCTATCCTCGCTTTTTTTCGTGGAAGTTCGTTAACCGGCTACCGAGTTGCGCTAGCGTTGAGTTGGGGAGGAATGCATTTGAATTTAGCATTTAGCAGAGCCCGTAGACGTGAGCTGTGTTCCATATCATGTAATCTTGATTTTTAATGGATAGATGAAAGAGAAAATTTACCACATTCAGATTTTCAAGAGAACATTTTTCTATATCACAAATTACATTCGATATAAATTGTGGGATGATAGTGTTTTAGAGGAATTTCTCATCATTAACTTTTAAATCAAAAACACGAAAGGTGTTGCTTAATCATGCTCCAAAAAATGGAGTAGACTCCCATGATACGCCTCCTTAGCGCCCGACAAGTAGTTCCGAGACCTACCTCTGCGAAGCGCCAGCAACCCGTTGTTCAAAGCAACTCTAGTGGTTACTCTGGAAACTACGCGGTTATGACATTGAACCTAGGTCCACGGGAAACAACGGATGTGATTAAGACCACAGGGTCAGAGGCGTACCTAGGATTTCGGGGAGAGGTACGAATATAATTTATACATAAATATGTTTGTGTGTATATACGTACGTGCATTAGGAGAAATACGAAAAGAAAATTAATTTCGAAGGGATTAATCCCCCATAACCCCTCTAGGTATGACCCTGCTCATGGTAGAATTGAAATACTTCGGCAATATAAATATATATTATAAATCATACATACTTACCTTTATAAGTTAATAAATGAATTAATCATGATGAGTTTAAAAATAAGTATATACAAATGAAATTATCAAGTATATTTACTGTTAACAATCTTTATTCCCACAATTGTTTATGAAGACTTCGCTCACTACAACCGGTCTTGTCACTCCTGAAGAAGATCGTATCATGATTGCCAAAAAGTCATGATTCCATAAAATGACGCGGCACCAACGGTCAAAGCGCAATAACCTAGGATTGTCATGCATACGCCCCTGGATTTTCGTACCTAACCCACATTGAGTAGTATCAGTTCAAAACCTTTCTTTCTTCCATTCGCCATACGTTGAACTTATTGATAGCTTACATAACAATTGCTCTGGAACATCTCCCCAGTACCACAACATCCACTCATGGTACAGAAAACATTGTACATTTATCTTCCAATTCTTTAACTGTTTCTAGATTCTATTGAAAAAGAAAGGAAAGAGTTCCTTTATTTAGATCCAATTAAATGCACAATGCTTCTGTTGCCAACGTTTCTCTCTAAATCGCGGTTTTTACTATCTCATATAAGTAGAATATAGAAAGTTTTGTAATCGTGAAAAAATTCCAAAGCGAGATTCCGTTTTGGTTATCCCTGATTCAGAAAAAGTTGTTTTTGGCATAATGTCCGTCTGCCCGTCTGTATGCAGCAATTATGAGTAAATTGGTGAATATATTTTATTCATACTTCGTATCTACGGTAGAATTTACTTGTCGATGCACGTGCTCTGATTTTTTTTACAACAAAGGGTACTTCACATGAAGATCAAAGTCCTATTTTGAATATTTCTCAAAAACGGCTCCAAAGATTTTGTTTAAATTTTCTGTACGTAAGATACAATTAGTATGCATAGTTGTCTTAAATTGTGGTGAACCTCACCGCCAGGTAACATATTAATTATGTTATGTTGAATGAAAATGGGAGACGGGACCGAGAATCTCAATTTTGTTTCAATTTATTCAATGAAAAATTAAACGTAGAATATTATTGATAATATCATAATAAATTTCATTATACCTTATTAATTATAATTTAAGGATAATTTATGATTACACTAAAAAGTTTTATTTTTTTACGTAATTTAGCCTTTTACGAATCTACTTACAGCGTCAGTTAAATTTTTTTATTACTGTTCCTCGCTAATTTTCGTATTTATTCTTTTTATTTATTATTCAGGTATTAATAACGGAACATGTACTCGAATAAAGAGAATGCTACAGCGAGAATTGGTTTATTTACCATACCATCATCATAATTTAGAAATTATTCTAAAAAGCGTTTTCTAAATATATTGGCCTGTGCAGTGTCGTGACGCCACCTCAGATATGTATGCACAACCAATCATATTATAACTGGGTCAGGCGTACTGGTAAAGGAGACTTGGTTACGCACCATACGAGTAGATGATGACAAGCCAATTAAAAAGAAACCGTACCGAGTACCACATGCTCAACAGCCCGAATTGGAAAGGTCCATACAAGAAATGTTGGAGCAGGGCATAATATCACAGTCCGACAGTCCGTGGGCCTCGCCGATAATTTTGATAAGGAAAAAAACAAAACCAGGTAGGCCGTGTGTAGATTTCAGGGCATTGAACAGCGTTACCAGAAAAGAAGTCTTACCCTTACCAAATATGAATGAAGCCTTCGACCAGTTGGGACAGGCGAAAGTTTTTGCATCATTAGATCTATGTAGCGGGTATTGGCGGGTGGAAATGGAAGAGCAAAGTAAACCTTTTACGGCGTTCTGTACTCCTACTGGTCATTACCAGTGTAAGAGATTGGCTTTCGGCTTGTGCAACGGTCCAGCAGTTTTCATGAGAGTGATGTCGATTGTGATGAAGGAGATGATAAACAAAGGGTGCATAATATTTCAAGACGATATACTTCGATATGACGGAAATATGGAGAACCACTTATAAGGGCTCCGAAAATTTTTTAGGAGATTGCGAAAAGCAAAATTGAAATTGAAGCCTAGTAAATGTCAGTTATTTCAAGAAGAGGTAAAATTTTTAGGACATTCCTTATCTCAAACAGGTTTGAGGCCGGAAGAGGGAAAAGTAGAAGCAGTATGGGAATTTCCCACTCCAAAGAGCGTTAAAGAGGTTCAGTCTTTTTTTAGGATTAGGAGGGTTCTATATGACGTTTATTCAATTTTATTCTGGAATAGCAAGTTGTCTGCCAGACCTTACTAAGAAAGCAGATAAATTCACATGGCAGTCTCAGCATCAAGAGGCTTTTGATTTATTAAAAAAGGCTCTAACTCAACTTCCGGTTTTGAGATTTCTGGATTTTTCCAGACCGTTCATGTTAACGACGGATGCGTCACCAGTGTGCATTGGAGACGTGCTTTCGCAGCAACTCGACGACGACGACGAGCATTTAATCGCTTGCGCGAGCAAAAAACTGTCGTTGCAGCAAAGTAAGTTCAGTGCCACTGAGTTGGAATGTCTTGCAGTCTTAGAGATGGTTAAGAAATTCCGTGTATATTTGCTAGGTCGAGCATTAGTATTAATAACGGATCATAAGGCTTTAAAATGGCTTCTGACGCAATCTGAACCAAACCCGAAATCGGCCAAGTGGGTGAGGGAGCTATCCGAATATACATTTTCGGTGCAATATCAACCTGGGGTGCAAATTCCACATGCTGACGCACTTTCCCGAATACACAACGGTTTATGGGCAATTTCTGGGGTAAGAGAAGAATACGAGCCGGTTTGGGATATGGAGCGTATAAAAATTGAACAGAGAAAGTGTCCGAATTTAAGGGAAGAATTGCAACTAGCACTAGAGAAAAAGGCAGGGTATTTTCTAAACGAACGTGGAGTATTGTGTACAATGCACATACCACCTCCTGAAGCAGTCACCTCGAAATGCTCATCTTTGGCAATGAAACGACATATTATAGAACGCTGTCACAATAACCCGTTGGCAGGTCACAGGGCCTTTGCAGCTACTTTGGATACGGTACGGCGGTATTTCAATTGCCCAGGGTCATATGGACAAAAATGGTACGTACAGAAATGTTTGATGTGTAGAGCGCGGAAGGGAGTAAAGAAACCTCCCCCCGTACAAGAGGCGACGAGGGCATCAAAGCCTTTTGAAAAGGTGTCACTTGATATAGTAGGACCACTTACTTGTTCAGATCGCGGGAACAAATATATCTTGACTTGTCAGGATCATTTTACGCGTTACCCTGAAGCAATAGCAATACTGGACCAGTCGGCACAGACAGTGGCCCAGGCGTTTGTAGAGCAAGTAGTGTGTCGCCACGGAGTGCCTGAGATACTCCTCACAGACAGGGGAGCGAATTTTACGTCAATGCTAATGAAGGAGATTTGACGGATTTTAGGTGTGAAACAAATATTCACGTCGGCATATAACCCGGCGGCGAATGGGAAACTGGAAAGAGCGCACCAGTCCTTCGCTGCCGTGATATCGTGCTACGTGAACCAAGACCACCGTGACTGGGATAACCATCTCCAGTTCGCATATTTTGTTTATCGAAATGCGAGGCATTGAGTAACACGATATAGCCCAGAATCATTAGTGTATGGACAAGAGCTAGCGCTACCATGAGACGCAATACTATCTTTAAAAATTAAACAGTATAAGGATGAACAATCTTTTGCAGATGTGTTAATAAAAAACTTGCAATTAGCCGATAGTGAAGCTCGAAGATATAATTTGGAGAACTCACAATTAGAGATAGACAAGGTAAATAAGGGGAGGGTACTTACTCCTATTCACGAAGGATAGTGGGTGCTGTTAAAGAATTTCAGAATGTTACCAGGACATACAAGGAAGTTCGCACCATGATGGGAGGGGTCTTACGTTGTACGAGGGATACGAACATCAGTTACTTTTAATAGAACACTTACACTCAGGACGCACAGTGTGCGCCCACCACAGAAACCTATTACTTCAACCTCAGGAGGCAGAGGAGCAATCACCCAGGGTATTGTTGACAAAAACGACGCATACATCACGGGGAAAGAGTATGGGTCCAGAGCCAGAGGGGGTTGATCAGTCCATTCAACCGTAGGCAAGGTCTCCCTACAACCTTCGCCCAAGGCTGGGTAGTACACGTGCTAAATAGGGTGTACAGGGGAGATGAACGCGAAGTCCAGAAGGATTTCGATATCTGGGACGAGCCGGACCTCTCCAGGAGGCCGCGGACGTCAGGATGCAGCCCGCAGTACACAGGTGTCGGAAGTATGGAGGAGGTGCCAGGCGAACGTAATGAGAAGGACGACTCATTACCCGCACCTTCGCCTGCCAAGCGGTAGGATGCAGAACCACACGGCACCGTGTCAGAGAGGGTTACATCACGAAGGGGCTGAGAGTTAGGGGAAGAGTTGCCTGATCTCGCGCCAGGAGATTACAGGAAACTCCGGGCGAGGTTGAGGGCAAAGGAGAGACACCAACGAAGAAGAATAGTAATTATAATAAGTGTAAGTAAGTATTGTACGTCTTACAGGTGAACGCGAGTGCAGCCACTAAGGAAGATGGAACTTTTGTGGATAGTCTGGATGACATGTGAACTAGTGAACGTGTCAGGGATGGTCTTTGTGCCGCGGAACACAGTGATAGTGTCGTGTGCCGAGTGGCATATTATTTCACGTATTGACTTGCACGTGCCTGAAGCGGAGGGAGCGCTGGGGCAGGTGGCTGACCAAGTAAATAGATTATTTCACATATTGAAGAGCTCTGCAAAAATACGAGTGCGACGGCATGAACGTCAGTGTTACAAGAATACAAGAGTACAATCAAGTGAGAGTTAGGAAATTTGCAGGAACAATTAAACGTCGTGAAACGAAGTTCACGGAGCAAAAGAGGGTTGTTAAACATCCTAGAGAAGGGGTTGCATTACATAGCTGGAAATGTGACAGACGAGCAGATTCTAAATTTACAACAGCAAATTTCCCATGAACAGGAGGATACGCGGGTGGCACTTGACGCCCGTGTTACTTTTTTATCCAATGTTTCGGCAACCCTGGGGAAACATGACCAAATGATCTCAACTACCGTGGAAACGCTGAATGCTTTACATGAAACCATTATAGGAGACCATAGGGTTCTCGCGGAGCTGGTATCACTTTACCAGGAAATAGGGGTACTGAGCGGCAGCATTCAAGAGGGTTAAACTGCGCTGATGCAACATTTGCACTCATTCAAATTGGTTCTGCAAGGGGTAAAGGCCAAGCTAGCTATAGCAGAGCTGGGAAAATTACACCGACTATTCTTCATCCTGATCTTCTTCTTCCCGTCTTGACCAACCTGTCAAATTCGCTAGCGGACGGCCTGGAGTTCGTGGGACTCCGGAGCAGGTTGTTGCGGACGGTCTACGAGGTATCACGGGTGCGTGGGCTGAGTAGTACCCGAGGCACAACCATATTGGTTAGCTTTCTACTCCACCGGGGTCACGAGTTCCAGATGTACGAGACCCTGGCATGGCCGGTGGTAGTGGGCAATACCGGTCGAAGCGTGGTCTTGACACCTGACTCTCCCTATCTTCTCGTTTCCTCTAATTTTTCACAATTGTTATTCTTGGATAGGGATTCATTGGACGACTGTCGAGAGGCGGCAGTCACAGTGTGTCCTCCCTCGAAGCCAATCTTTTCTTCTTTCGCCCGTTCCTGCAGTATAGCGGTGTTTCTGAATAAATCAGAACAGATACACCAGTATTGCAGTGTCAGCGTAGCAAAGACGCCCTACGAGCTGTTCGCGTCAGGGGAGACTCCTGGGAAGTGGTACTACGCTGTCAGCAAGAATACCTGGTTGAATATTTCATGTAAAGGTCAT
Source organism: Laupala kohalensis (assembly GCA_002313205.1). NCBI lineage: Eukaryota > Metazoa > Arthropoda > Insecta > Orthoptera > Trigonidiidae > Laupala > Laupala kohalensis. The sequence continues at coordinate 333,211 of NNCF01130183.1, read as the reverse complement.
CAGTCTAGAATTCAGTTACATCGAGAGGGAAGTTTTTACTTCCACGTGGTTGCTCTGGTCATTCCCCCTTTCAATATTTACCTCCCATTTTTAATATTTTTAACATTTCAATGCCGTCTGAAGTTCCGACAGTGTAATCCTGGACCTTAGGAATTGGCAACATCTCTGAGTTGGAGTAAAGAAAAGAAACGAAGGCAGTGAGTAAGTTTCTAGAGGCTTTGGAGAATCAAAACACTCATAAAGTACCGGCCGTTCCTTTAGAAGAGATAAAGAGACATTGGGCACTGTGGCGAGCAGGCCAAGACAGTATAGTACGATTAGGAATAGTGTCATGGGTTATGTATATAATTCTGGGATTAATAGGATTAGGAATTATAGTGTGTAAAGCAATACGATTTTTAAAAAAAGGAAAATGGGAAAGCAGGAAACGGGGTCAGTTTCATTGATAAACATGGTTCCGATGCAGAACCACGTCCCGATATTTCCCCATTTGTAATATTATTGTATATAAACAAAGTGTTATTATTGTTATTTTGATTTTGATAATATTGGATATGTTATCTAGTATATTAGTAATAGGTATAGATTTTGTGAGATAAATTTTTAAAGCAATTTTTGTTATTCTTAATATGTATAGATAGTGTGATAGATTTTAAAGCGCAGGCGAGAGACTGTAAAATGATCTGTACATTTCAAGGCAATCAATGATATGTAGTAATCTATGTGTAGTTTTTAGTGTGCAGTGCGGCAAGATGTAAACAAAAAGATATATGACGGTTGTGCATGGGTGTCGTCACGGAAGAGGGACTTCCCTTTTTTGGAAAGGTGGGGAGATGTCGTGACGCCACCTCAGATATGTATGCACAACCAAGCATATTATAATTGGGTCAGGCGTACTGGTAAACGAGACTGGGTTACGAGGTCATGACGTCAGAGCTATAAATCATATATAGAGAGAGGAGAGTAGTAGAGAAGGAGACTAGGAGGACCGAGTGGGAGGACAGGTAGTGCCTTACCGTGGAGGAGTATAAGATAAGCGTCGCCCCAGGAAGCTGCCTCCACCTCTCGCCTCCTAGCTGGTCCTCGAACCAGGGACCACCAGCCTCTCCGCTTCGACCCGAGCAGCTGAGTTGCACTCTGGCGAGCTATGACAGCGCTACGATCATGACCTTGGCAACACCTCTCTCTGAGCCTGAAATCCGTCACCAACTTATGTGAATATTAAAACTGTTCTTACACACTATGAGTTTCTCTGGAACTAAACCCTCGACTCCTACCCCCCCTTCATCCCTCTCCACCTTCACCCCTTTGCCGTGTCCGAACTCGCAGCTCGGATCAGCCAACCAAGCGAGTTGCGAGCGAGGCTCACGACAGCGGTTTGGTCCGAATATAACATTTTTTCGAGATTCATGAAGAATTGGGATAGTATTGATCAATCCAACTATCAAAGTGGAATGGCCGGTAAAATTGTAGCAAATGTACTTACAGGAGAAAGACACGACCTAGTCACATTTATCACTGATCATTTGCAGGTGAAATTTTATAATTGTACTTCATAATTTTTATAGAAATTATAATTACAAATAATATTTTCTTTCAGATCTCTCATCCAAGGGATGATTAAAAAGAACTATCTTTGATATTTCTCGTCGATTCTACAATTCATGTGGTTCGTTTTAAACGTCCTGGTGCTATGCTCCGTGCGATATGAATGGCAAAAACCATTTACAGTTTAAAAATATTTATATTTAGATATCAATTTAAACTAACTAAGCGTGAAAAGAGTAACTTAAGAGAAATTTGTATTTTTGTTATTTTATTTTATATTAAAGCTTGGTTTACTTCAACTTCAGCTATCTTAGCGCCAAAAAGAGATTTAGAGTTAATACAAAAATTGATTCTTTATAACAAATGAAATCCCTCAGTCTCACGAGCTGCTTCTGGTAACCTGGCTGATTATTTATGGTATTTAAATGAAGAGTTGGCTACTCTTTTTTTATTTGATAATTACATTTCAGTAGAAGTTTAAAAAAATGATTGAATGGATGAAAAGTCAAGACGATACTGTAGTTATTGAGACACGCACATAGTTGATAAAAATAAACTAGAAGTAATATTAAATATACGATGTTAGTGGATTAAAGATGTTAGTAGAACTATTTGAAAAATTTGACTTGCCGTATGATTTTCTTGAAGAAGATGCACTACAATGACCAAATAATGTAAACTGTCAACAGACTTTAGAGTTCTTAAAAAAATTAAAAGTAGTCAATGACGCTGCAGAACGTGGAATGGAATTATTAAAAGAGTATAATGCTGCCTTAACCAAAATGGAAGAGCAGTTTCAGTTTTTACTAGAAGTAGTGAAAGAGTATCGTCAAAAATATCCAAAATGTAATACACAAATACTATAATTACTATTATTTCGTTGGCTATTTTTTTATGTTCAATATGACAAGAAGTAGAATAATTAAAACAAAATGTGAAAAAAGTTGTAATAAATTATCAAATATTTAAAAATATAATGAATAAATTTGTTTAAAAATTTTGATAAAACATTTTTTTCACTCTTGGGAATAAAGAACGATATTTTACTCATAAGCATTTTTTACGTAGATATTGCAAGAAGTACTAGCATAGTACTTAAAAAAATATATCTATCAATATTTATGAATTATAAATTAAAGAATTTAATGATTAAATGTAGTGATCTACAAAACAGTAATTTAAAGTTTTTTCGATAGAGTCAATAGTTTTGCTGTAATATTAAAGATACGATGAAATTTAATACATTATAAACTTTAAAGTCGAATATCATTTGACTAGTTAGGTTTCCAAAGAATATAAGAGATCTTTTCCGTAGAGCGTTTAATTCTGTATAAAAATATGTAATGGGCGTGTCTGTACAATGTACCATTACCAAGGTATAAAATTCAGAACAAAATTTTTTCCTATGTTATTTAAATGGGAAATAGAAATTCGCGATGAGGCATCTCTTAATATTAATACTAAGAGTTCAAATTTTAACCGCTTTCTTTTTTACAACGTGGTTAAATTTTAACCGCAAATTTACAACGTGGTTAAAAGTGGAAAAAAAGTTGCCCAAAAATGACACCCTAATATATATATGTGTGTATGTGTATGAGAGTAATATTTACCTCCCCGAGTGTTAAATATCGAAGAATTATACCCGATGCACTTGAATGCGCGCGGATGTCGGACCAGCCGGAACTTCATATCCAATGAGGCATCGGCGACGTCATTCCCCCTCTACTGGTGTAAGCGACTTGCGCGGAGGAGGTGCGGCTGAACGACAGTATCTCAGTATCACAACGGCAGTGAAGTATCACGAAGAGTACAGTAGAAGTAGTGGCAGCAGTATCCATAATAGTAGAGAGCAGCGAGAGGACGAGCGAAGCGCCGTCATAGTAAGCGGCAACGTGCTTCGGGTAGAACGAGCGTAGGTGCGAGTTGGCGTGGTTAGACGCAGGGCATCGGACTCAGTTAGTGCACCGCCAAGCTCGCAGAAACTCTGTTCAGTTGCGTCGTTGCTGGAGTACCTTGAGCAAAGATGCTCAAAATACATTGTATTTGTAAGTTGTCGTTGCAATGTTTATAAGTGTTCACATTTGCAAGTTATTAATAAATGGATCTTCTTTGTTACAAATGTAACCTTTGTTCATGTATAATTGAGATAAAGATTCATCTCAATTAAGAGAGAGAGAGACTTACGGGAATATAGTCCCGTAATTCCCATGCTCCACCCTCAAATTACCCGCCCACATAAAGTGCACCGTGCTCCCGAGTGAGAGCGTGGCGGCGGCTCAGACCCGCGCGCGGCAGTTTCTGCCTAACCGCGCCGCCCAATGGCCTGCCACGGTGACGACGGAGGCGGTGTACTGATAACGGGGTTCGACGGGGAAGGAGGAGCAGCAGTATTCATTCCACCAATGATGAGTGAGTAGTCAACACTCACTCAAGCACTCTTTCGAGGAGTTATCATTCATGCGGTCAGTAGAATGTAACCATTCCATTCTATGAGTGAGGAGTGGGCAGTCAACACTCACTCGAGTAACCACTCAGATATTCCATGGGTATTCAGTAATAAGTTATCAACCAGGAGTGATCGATTCATTCATGCAGTAAGCAGTGGATCGGTAGTGTGCATTCACTCTTCCGAAGAGTAAACCCGCAAAATGATCCGAGTGAACACTCGGCAGTTCTCGCGGCACATTCGAGTGGACTTTCAGCAGTAAACGCTGGAGCCGTTATGTATGGCACTCGACGGCGAGGCTGAGAAGGTGATGCGACTGCGGAAGGAGTAAATAGAGGGCAATACGCTCTCGCCTACCGCATGACACAGTGTGTCATCGTACCTCGGGAGTTGGTGAGGAATCCGACTGGAGACAACCAGGAGACAGCACTCCGCTGTGAACGAGGGACGCTGCCACCGCCGAGGACAAAGATTCTCGCCTACACTTGGCGCGATACTACGGCGCGTCCGGGAAATGTGGTGAACCGAGCCACAGCAACGGCGGATGCATGCCGACATCGGGCGGTCTACCTGTTCGTCCGAAGGCTACCGCCTTCTCCGACAGCGCAGCTGAAAGACTGTCCAACCCGATTCGAGAAGAACAAATCTCGGACGGAAAAGCACTTGATATATTTTGTGTCACCTTTATTTTTGATTTGATTAATTTAGGAGTAATAAACGATTTGACTTGTTGCCGCTTGTTCCATTGTCTTGGAGATTATCCGGCCTCCCTCCGTTGCCGTATGGCCGGAGGTTCCTCTCGCCCCCCCCCCCAAACAACCCGACGATCGACAATTTTCCGACGGTTCAAATG
>NNCF01130183.1:201322-328313 GCA_002313205.1 Laupala kohalensis | reverse complement strand
GACATGTCATCATCCACATCAGATTGCAAAATGGTTCTTTTTGCTGATGACACTAATTTACTATGTAAACACGCCAATGCTCAAAAAGTTTTGTCTAACCTTTCGACTTGGTTCCATGCAAATCGTCTCATTGTAAACACTGACAAAACAGTGTCTATGTCATTTCACAATAGTATCACAAAATCTTTACCTCAGGTAAAGACTACGGAACACAATTAAAAACTGTTACGAATACAAAATTCTTAAGTCTCCATATTCAAAACAACCTCAAATGGGATTGTTACGTTGACAATCTTATTTCCCAATTAAGCAAATTGTGTTTCGCATTCTGAATCTTAGTTAACGTAGTTAGTCCACATATTTCCCATTGCGTATATTTTGTAAACGTTTACTCCCATTCACGTTATGGCATTACCTAATGGGGCAATTCCGGTCTGAGTATTCAAACTTTCAGAATTCAGAAGAGGATAGTTCGGATAATTTGTAAATCTCACCCCCGAAACTCTTGTAAACCTTTATTCAAGGAATTAAATATCTTAACACTTCCCTGCATTTATATTTATGAAACTGTCTTGTTTGTTAAGACCGAATTAATGAAGCACCATCCTTCTTTCATACGAAACAGTTTTGTTCATGAACACATTACTCGCAATAGTAATAATATTCATCGCCCTAGAGTGTCAACCTCTCTTTGCCAAAAAGGACCATATCATTCGGGAATCGTTCTATATAATTTCCTGCCCAAAAATATAAAATATATTATGAAATTGAATCTCTTCAAATCCGCTGTTAAAAACTACCTCCTGCACCAGTGCTTCTACAATGTAAAAGAATTTATTGATTTTAATAAAAGTTAAATGTGTCTTGTACTTTATCACGCCATTGCTGTAGTACTTTTTAAATAACTTATAACAATTTCAAAAACTATTTTTTTGCATGATTGTGTTGTCTTATGGCTCATATTAATTTAGTTTTATGTGTACTCAACTTTGGCACGGTTATGTACATTAATTCTGTAGCCCCATCCTGGTCCGGGTTTTACTCCGGTTTTCCTTCGAATAGAGGCGGATTTCTTATACAGGTTCTCTAGGCTTTGTCTAGAGGCGTGTTTATTGTAACAATGAATCGAGAATTTAATGTTATTTCAGTTCTTATGATTTTTAAACACTATACTCAGAATAATCTATAGTTCGATAATAATTTTTACATGTAAAATAAATTTTTTTGTGTTAAATTAATAACGAATTGACATTCTATTAGTATTATAACTTGCAGCTAACTTTTTATCTTATCTAGGAATTTTTGCTGAAATTTTTGAATCCGCCTCTACCTTAGAGCCCTCTATCGGAATTGATGGGATGGTCCCTTGCTTGCTTCCGGAGAGTAAATTAGTTTATTGTCCTCCATGTGATCGTACACATTTTGTACTCCTTTTTTGACAATAAATTTATTATTACTCCAGTGAATGAAATAGAAAGCGAGCTGAGCAATATAGCCGTGAGTACGAGAAAAATATTTCTCCTAATAAATATGGGATCTTTATGCACAATTGCTTTTAATTGATCCCATGACATGTGATCACCATTACATTTTTTTTCTAGAGGACGCACATTGAAGTTTACTTAATTATAATAAAACAGCTTGATACTCGCATATCCAGAAACTGTTAGACCATGAGGAATGCTTTCATGTGTCCGAAAATGAGAAAATTTAGAACATTCATAGATTCTGAACCAATTTGTTTGCTTCTATCCGAGATTTGTTACCATTTAATCCTTCAATATATGCGAACATTGTAGACTTGACAAAAATGTTTTCATTTAACAGAGGACCTTACCGGAGTGTCAAAGTGGGTTTGATATCTGGCGAATGAACTGGTGTCTAGGTTAGGCTATGAACATTGAAGTCATGGTTTGTGTTGAGCTCAGCCACATAGACATTTTCTTTTCATTTTGCTAAGGTTCTGATTCTAAACTTTATAATTGCTTCCCCAAGAAATAAGCCCCTCTTCGGTGTTTTCATTCGTGTGGACAGTAATGCACAATATATATTTTCTTCCACCGATTAAAATAATTTCATTTTGTCATTACTGATTTCTTCTTTCGAGGAAATCACGCCCCAATAGGAGGAAGAACTCGGTTCCTGGAAGGTGGCAACTTTGTGTTTCGGGTTGCACAGTACTGCAGACCCCTTGCGGTGGCTTAGAGGGTGAAGACGGCGCGCTCCAGTAGCGTGGCGGATCTAAGGAGTTTCTGGAAGCAAGAAGCAGTGAGTGGAAAGCATAGGATTCACTTAAGAGGAGAGCTTGGTTTCCGTCAAAGCCTAGGGTGGTGTTCAAAGGCAGTTGAGGGTGCGGGGGCTGGCCAGCGTCGGTATCGGAGCTTGGTTGCGAGGGCGAGGGAGGAATGGGGAGCAGTCGGTGCAGAGGAGGAAAGCGAAGGGACAATTAGCGGGAGTGACGGTGGCGCTCAAGGCAACCACCAAGAGTTGCGTCTCTTTGGAGAAACCAAGTTACTTCGTTATCCACTTCCCATTTTCATTGCAGCCAACCATAATTGCATCTCATATACCTACGTGCGTACCCACCTACCATATGAGCTACACAATCGAGTTACAGGTGCTGTACTCCCTACGCGCGATAGTATGTAGCGGAACAACTGTGATTCATTGAATGTTATTCCCAATACTTATTCCTATTCAACCATTTTGTAAGCGACTAAGACATTTCTGCACAGTATAACTTTTCATTTCTCACACGATTCTCAAATATGAAACTGAAATTCACATGGTTTTTGCTCATAAAATTCTTTGGCTGTTGACACGCGTTAAATATTGTTGCAGTTGACACACACAAGTACAATAAGTATCATTTTGCGATGATTTCACCCTATCCACCAGGAGCGGATGAGATTCATGGAGGACTCACTTCCCACCCCGTCACCATGAAATGTCAAATTAGATACATTAAGACAAGAGAGTGTTGACTATTGGTGTTCGAGTTCAAAACATTTTGAAGTGCTTCATAGATTTCACCAATTTAGTGAGACATTTCGGCATGTAATCTACACATTTTTGCCTAGTTCACTCTGTTATCTTCAGAAGTGTGCGCGCCTATTCCTTTGATTGTTTGATATACCCTTCCTTCTCCGTGACAATTTTTCTAGGAATTAAATGAAATAAATTCTTTGATTCCAATTTTTCCTTCATTTTCTCGTGTTCCTCCTTTTTTGTTGGGTGAGGGCACCAAAAAAGGAGTGTGCACGAGGGACATCCCCGTGGGGCAGTCCGCCACTGCTCTCCTCTTCCACGATTCTTCCAAATTGCCGCACGTAAAATAGGTACAGCAGTTTCATAGCAAGATTGGTAACTGTCTCAAAAAGATTATACCTCAAAACTAATTACCGAAAATATTAATTTCTCATTTGCATGCAAAACACACCTACCCATTTGTTTAATAAATAAAAATATAATTTGAGATCAGATATGGCCGCAACGCAGTTCATTCATTTCTATTTTTTGTTTGATTTGCCAGGTAAACACATGGATGTGGGACAAAATAGACTGAGTTAAAAAATATAAATACACAAATAGAGTTTATAAAAGCTAATAATTAATTAATTAAATTCTAAATTTAATATTTCCGAGCCAATTTTGGCTGCATCTGTGAGTTCACGGAGCATCAGAAGGGATCCGTCCCGGAAGCCATGGATGCCACAGGAAAAGAGATGATTCACTGTTTGTATTTCACCGCACTCGCAGAATGGGTTATCCATCCTGGTAGAAGCCATTCGGTTATCTTGCTGTTTTGTTGTTGTTGTTTTTTTGCATAAAATGATTCACACAAACTCCAATATAACCATAGACTTATATATACACACATAGACCCAACAACCTTATGAGCCGGTTGCCCGGAGGGGAAAACAATGAGAGATATCTCTGTCTCTCTCGCACATCTTCTTAGGTGGAGGAACTCGATTCCCCTCTGTGACTGCTGCTCACAAGTCGTTACACTGTAACACCTTACCCCCTCCAAGCGGGTGTGCAAGCGAAAGAGCGACATCTCTCAGTATCTTCTGTTTCATGTTATCAAGGACAATCTGCAGCAAAGACGGTTGCCTCTATTTATATTTAACTCTATTAATATAACTCAATGTCACGATTCTTTGCCTAAAATTATCCAGTATGGCTGCCGTAAACACATTGCCAAACTCTACGAAACAAAATACTTGAAACTCACTCACGTGCAGGCGTCCACAAACGTCATTCTCATCAACTGATAATGTGAGGTTGCAGCGTCTCGGTAAATCTTGCAAGAAAAATTTCAGGAAAAGGATGGTCACAAAGAATTGAAGTAATATCCAAATAAATATTAATTGTAGTCACAAAAGTGACTATTTGCTGTAAAGAAATACAGGTTAATATCACAACAAACTGAGACACAAAGTAATATTCATTCCACACGCTCGATGCAGAAAGTACAGAACAGCGCCACAAGAGCAAGTCAATTGAATTGGTCTGACGTTGGCAATGGATTCAAGTTCGAATGTCTTGCCAACAGAACGCGAGGTACCCTTATAGTTACTCTTATGGACGATGGCGAAGCGTTGGCTACATTGAGTGCAGGTTCTATACCAACATCAAGCCAGTTAGACTGACAATAAATAAATAAATATATAAATAAATAATTCGCAAGAGAGCTGTTACAAACTGCGTATGAACACGTTGAGGACAATAAAGTAATTTACTGCGACTAATATACAATAAATCAATAAACACAGTGTGTTTCCGTTCATGATTTTTACCCTTAAGTTGAATTTCTCGAGGCAAAGTAAGACATGAAATGACGTTTCCAGTCACTGTCAACTGGTGCTGAAATAGCTGCTCTATCCCGTTGATCCTATTACACGTAAAAATCAGGTAAAGGAGCTAACCAGGGGGGGAAAACGGATTTCAGTTTTAGGTAAGTGGCCATGCGTTCATTACAAGAACTCTCGGGGCGCTTCAAGCAACAATATTGATTTGTCATTTCTCTTGCTAACGCGGGATGGGACCCCCCTACCCCCACCCGTTTCAGTTGTTGGTTTTGCGAATATCTGAATATTCACGAAAAATAAAGAGTTTCTTAAAAGAAGCATTTGCTGGCGAGAGTATGACCACTAGCGCTGGTGCAATCTCTAATCAATTGCCCAATTTCTGCGTCAGGATATTTGGAGCTTTGAGATCGTTCGCAGCTTCTTCAAACCATCTCATACAGACGCGATAACAAAGACTAAAACTTGGAGCAGTGGCTCCTTCAAGTTGTGGGCGAGTATCACTATGTATGATCAAGCAGGTCTTGGGTGAATATCATTGTGTTGAGCAAGCAGTAGTTAGATAGTGAAACTCGCCGGTGGATAGGGTTCTACTGTCACCAGTTGCAATGCCAGCATTGGGGATTTGTATGGTATGTCGTGAGTATATTATATTAGACTGTGCCGTAACTGTGTAAGAGCGACAGTTTACAAATGCATGAAGAAATCGCACTACTTGGAGCGAACGTGAGAACGCACCGACCGAACGCCTCATCTGCTCCAGATTAACTCCGCTGGTTTCAAATCGGATGGGAGAAAGCCCCTCTGGTGGCTCAGGTGGAAGCGTTCCAAGTCATTCCGGTTTCAATTCGTACATGAATGTCGCAGTTCATATAACTGTAACTACTATAAAGCGAACCCTCCTTTCTCTATCCACCTCCTTCTAGTATCAGTAACTCTTTACTATTACTAACCACTTGTACTAACCCCTCCACGTGGGCCAAGTTGTTGGTAAACCGAGCTCATGGCACACCTACTAACAATAACCTACCACCCAACTCCTACCTCCCATCACTCCATGTAGAGAAGCTTCAATAGCACACTATGTTTCCCATTTACAAATACTACAATGGATGGGAGAAATCTGCCCATGTGGCCCTACTCGAATGTCTAACAGACAATATATTTTTCTTCCTCTACAACAGCATGTATTAAATGCAATAGACTTGAGATACCGTTGCAATGACACTTGAATAATTAAAATTTGTGATGTTTTTGGTTTGGTTAATAAAAATAAAAGTCATTGCTGACATCAAAATACTTTTATTAAATCAAGCCAAAGTGGCTTTCAACAATTTTGTTATCTTCAATGGATACCTCTTCCCCAGAGTTGACAACAACTTTCATTTTAAATAAAATTATTTGTAATTTATGTTCTTTTTAGTTTTAACTGTAATGAAGTATTTAAAGTCTTGTTAATGGATCATTTTATACAAACATCTTGATAAAGAGAAATCGTTTATTCCCAATATTAGCAGTGAAAATTATTGCCCACTTTTTTTCAGTAAGACATGAATTTGAAGAAGGCTACTGAACAACATTACTGAATGGTAGAACCAAAATCAAAAAAATATTTTTGCTTTATGTTATAGAACATTTTGGTGACAAAATTTTTATCATCAGACATCAGAGCAATGGAAATGAAAAGAGAGCATAAAATGTTTATTATCATTCTGGACTGTAATGAAAGTAAACTTAGAAAGCTTATATATTAACTTTTGTAAGGTGTCAATCCATCACACCATTCCAATAATATTTTGCAGATGAATAAAAAACAACAACTGTGATTAACCAATACCATGTTTTACCACAGGATAACATGAAAGGCAATAATGAACATCATCAACTTAATTAAATAAACTTCCCCAATGAAATAATTTATTCTCATCTTAATTTAGTATATATATTAAATTCAAATTATTGTGGAACAGAGAAATTATTATTATTTTTAATTTGTATTTTACAAGACACAAAGAAAAAGAAAAATTAAAATTTTGTCATTGTTTATTCATAATTTGAAAAAAAGCAATTTTATGGATATTTTATAAACTTATAAAATTTATAAATTTTATAAACTCTTGATCCTATATTCTCAAGTTTCTCTTGTAATATACTTCCACTAAACTGTAATTGTAGAAGGTGAAGATAATATTTGGGACCCTAAAGGACCCCCCCACTATGAGGGATCTTGAGATTGGGGCTGAGTTGGTTGTAGTCATGTTTAGTCAACACACAGTAAAGATGCATTATCCCAGCAATAATATTACTACATTTTTCAATTTATTTAAATTTTAAAATATTTAGTAAATAATGAATGGAACTGTAAATCTGTAATTCCCCTAACCTACTTATTATACTTTCTGTGACCTTGGGAATCCTTGGAAATGTATTCTTGACTTCTTTAATTTTCTTACTTATATTTTGTGAGTGAGTATTCTCTTAATCAATCAGCATTTCAATTTGTCTGATACATGGACTGTAGAACTGAATACACATTTGAACATGCACATATCAATTTCCTTGGCTGTCTACAATTCAGATTCATTCAATTCAGAAATCTGCCATTATTAATTTGTCAAAAAAAAAAAAAAAAGGTTGGAGCTGTGACAAATGTAAGGTTGAAGAAAAATACTTTTAGAAGTAAAATATTGCAACATAAAAATACCAATATCTATATATTTGAATTAATTCACATAGAACCCTACTTTTGTTTCTTATACTTTCTTAGGTTTTAATTCCAGAAGATTCTTTTGCTTTACTTTTAATTGTCCATGATATTTATTATCCACAGTTGATGAAGAGAAATGATGAATATTCTATGTATGTCCTTCTTATTCAGATATAAATTTCTTGAACTGCATTAATGAATTGGATATCTGTCTAACAGCAATGTAAGATTTAAATATTATGACATAAAATATGGAAAAGATTGTTAAATTGGAAATGGGTGAAGATGGTTAAATTATAAGACTAAGTCCATCCCTACCCCAATTTCAATTTTCTTGTCTTGTGTTGGAGAAGAACAGTTTCTAGAGGCTGAAGTAGTTTCTAGTCTTCCCTCCTGGTCATGTGCAATTTTTAACAGTTTTTCCCACCAAAAATTGTTTTCCTATTCATTTACAAAATTGTTTAAAAAATATATTCATCTTACAGTAAATTTAATTTTCTTTATTATAATGGGCACTGAAATAGTGACCTATTTAGAAAAGATAAAGGATAAATAAATCATAAAATTTTGGTTTTCTTTTGGATACTGAAATACTGCACTCTTTCTGTTCATTTTCTATTTTATTGAGTGAAGCAAATAAAAAGAACAAAACTAAGTGCTCATGTAATTATTAAAAGCAGAATACACATTTCATACAAGCTATTTTCAAATAGTTGTAGTATAGACTTTAACATACATCTGAAGATAATTTTCTGATTTACTTAAGAATATAAGGAATATTTTACCACACTATTGTATTTCAAAACAGATATCATATACCGTTGATATATTTATATCACAATTTATGAAAACTAGTAATCTTTATGGAACTTATCATCTTTAGATAATGAACAAACAATCATTGGAAAATTTCTTCAAATTATATATTAAAGATTTATTCAGCAAATGTAAAATACATATTCTTCTCTTAGGACTGTATTCAGAAAAAAATAAAAGTAAAAAATCTGACATGGAGAAGGTTCAAGATGGAAAATGAAGTTTGGAGCCAGCATTTTTGGGATGGTAGTATAGTTCCTAATATCTGTACATTAAAATTTGGTATGCACCTCCAAGAAAAAATATTTCAATTTTTTTGCTGTAAGATACTACTTAAATTGCTCTTTACTTCCAGTGGGCAAAGTGGATCTTGCAGATTTCATAATAAGCAGACACTATGATTAATTCTCGTGCAGGGCTGAAATCATTTTTTTAAACTTCTGCTTCAGTTAATATTATTACATTTATGTATATTGTTCATAACATGATAAATTGTATTATTATATCTTAATTTAATGAATTATCATTCACTGAACATGATATGTACACACATTTCTTTTTCCTCAAAAAAATTTTTTCTAAGAATTCAGGGTACCAGTATCAATCTACATTCAATAATTATCATTATTGTTAATCCTGAAATTTTAAAACAATTACTCAGTTCATTGATTTAAATTACAAGTCTGGCAATTCTACGATTAACATCCCTTATGAAATCCAATTAAATAAATAGTTAAAAATTTTTGACGTATTTTTGGACAAATAATATTTTTATTTTTCACTTCTTTTCAATGTGGATTTACATCATCGTCAGGTGATCAAGTAATAACAAATTATAACAATAAACATAACAACAGGGCAAAAACATCTATAACCATATTCAATTCTTGTATTGTTTAAAAAATTTCTATCCCCATCAACTGGTCTAGTGGTACTAATTCTATTACTATTGATGTCCATTATGTAATCTAATTAAATAAATAGTTAAAAACTTACAACCATTTTTTGGATGAATAATATTTTAATATTTTGTTTTTGTCCTGTTGTTATATATATTGTTATAATTTGTTATTACTTGACCACCTGATAAATAAATCCACGAGGAAACGTAGTGAGTTCTAAACAAAAAATAAAAATATTATTTGTCCAAAAAATGTTCATAAGTTCTTAACTATTTAATTTCTATTCTGGTAAGTTATTATTTGGTTATTACCACAAAAATTTCAAGTAGATTCCTCAAAATACAATATTCAATGAAACATATCACTTAAATACTTACTACAAACAATTTATCAGAAAAGGAAATGTAAGATTTTAAAATAAGTTCCGTGGATTCTTTTTGTTTTGTTTTTCAAAGAAACAAAGTGCACAAATTTCATAATATTCACAGAAAAATATTTCATTAAATTAATATATAATATACCATTTTTCCTACCTGACATAACAACAGTGCACAACTTACTTTTACGGTGGGTTTAGTCTGGACTGGATAGTCCACACTATAATTTAAATAAAGTGACACAATAAGGTGATACTACCATCCCACAAAAGCTGATCTGAATCATCCTTTCCCTCTTTGGACCCTCTCCTTGTGATTTTATTTAATAAAGCTTATCTAACTATTAAATTACTTATTTTTAATTTCTGTACTTAATTTTTCATTAGAAGAAATTCTTGAAAAATATATAGATTCAATAGAAGTCATATATTGACTTTCAGCACTAGTTATATCTGAATTATAAGTAATTATAAGAATTATAGTTCTATAATTCAAGAATTATTATTGTTATATACTACTAGCACAAGTTACCGAATTGTAAGGTCAATTACTTCAGGGATGTTAGATGAAGGATATGTTGTTTCCTTGGTGAAATGTAATGCTGTCTTTGAGAACATTATAGTGTGATAACTTCATTTAGAATCAATTAAAGAAAAGTGGTGATTTTAAAGTAAACAATTAAATCAAGAATTAAAAATTATTTAACTGCACTTTTATTTTCATATATATAATATTTTTAGCAGTTTTGTACTTATATTTTACTTCAAAGGTTTTTCAGCAAAATGCCTCATCGCAAGAACTTCCCTTCAATTTTAACCTTATTTTTTAAAATATAATATTGATACTTCACAAAACATGCAAACTAAACAGAAAGAAAGAAATAAAATCAAGATCTCAGAACCACTCTGATGTTGGAGTGGTAGAAGTGTACAAAATTTATACTTTTATTTCTATCAAAATAATTCATATCCGTAAGGTTCAATTAGGGTATAAATTATTTTTATAAAAGAAGTATTAATTTTGTGTACTTCTGTCACCCATTTGGGGTCCCAAGATCAGTTCATCATGATCAGTATCATAATTCTCTTCTGCCCTTCCTGGTGAATGATATTTTGAAGTATAATAAGTTTTACATAAATTTAAAAATATATCCTTAAACTTCCTTAAACAAATCCTTTGAAATACCATTAATAATAATAATAAATTTATTGTCAAAAAACAGTACAAACTGCATATGACCACGTGGAGGACAATAAACTAATTTACACTCCGGAAGCAAGCAAGGGACCATCCCATCAATTTCGATCAAGGGCCCTAAGGCAGAGGCGGATTCAAAAATTTCAGAAAAAAGTTCCTAGATAAGATAAAAAGTTAGCTGTGAGTTATAATACATATATAATGTCAATATGTTTGTAATTTAATGCAAATATGTTTGTAAATTTACATGTACAAGTTATTATCGAGCTATTCAATACATCCCTTTCTTTTATAATTCAATATTTTAGATTTTCTTCTCTTTTTAAAGTATTTTAATAAAATAAACCTGGTAGAGCTGGCTTTCTATTATGTTAGGGTCTGGATTATTGGTAAACCTGGATGTGACAGAGGAGATGTGAGGTCCACCCCAGGTCTCATCCTTTAAGAAGTCTTGAAATAGATGAACAAAAATAATATACATATGCAAATAAATTCTTGAAAGTAAATTCTCTAAAAAATTTATAAAGGCAACTATCTTTTTATGTCAATGGTACTAATAAAAATTAAAATATTATCACATGAATATGACATATATCTGATATATTATCACATGCAAGCATACTATATGTCACAGAATAATGATAACTAGAAGGTATTTCTGATCAGTATCACATCTCACCACAAGGAAGTTAAAAATTTGCTGCATCTTTACATTTTGAAAGTCAAATAAAAAAATAGCTCACTCAGCATATTAGTTTACATTATTTAACTGATTCAACATTCAGCATTACGGTATTTAAAAAATTTTATTTTTAGTCATGCATACTATTTTGATAAAGAATAAAACATAAGACACTCTTACAATAATACCTATACTTAGTTCAGACTTGTTTCTAGTAAAGCTTTAATCATACATAGGGGGCCATTTATTCTTAACTTATACAAAATTAAACAAAGAAATTTGCAGAAAAATTTAATAGTTTTATCCCAGCATTTTGTCACCCATGACCTTGGAGGGGGGCAGGCTATCTTTTTAGGGAGTACGGAAGGGCTGATATAGAACAACAACCATCTTATGCATTATTGGACCATTGTAAAACACAAATTAAGAATGGTTTTCAGTTACTGAGGAGGAATATAGCAGAACGAAATAATCAAAAGAAACACGATAGTTGAGGGTGGAGAAAAAGAATGAACAAAAACAAACATAATCAATAAAATTTTCATAAGAAATACATACCTTAACTATTATATTATTCAGTCAAGGACATGCACGAAGTTTCTTATAGACTATCGGGAAGTGCAGAGGTGTTTAAAAATAATTTAACGCATGCATTTTTTTAAATAATTTATAATAATTGCTTAGTTAATAATAAAAAGCATTTTATATATTTCAAACATTGTTGCATTCAATTTTCTCTCTCTTTTTTGCTACTTAAGTATTATGTAACTTTTTATGATTGTTCTATGGAAACATGTCAAACATATTTCACGTTTGTGAGAGGGAATACTTTTGAATGAGAAGAAATTGAAACTTTCAGACAGACAATGATTTCCATTTACGTTATATTTTTCATTTTCTATATTCCAGATTGCTGAACTTTTACCTTGTGAATATACAAGTAAAATGAAATAAATTATGAAAATAAAATAAATTATAATAATATATTTTATCTGTGATTTATTTTCTCTAAAAGGTTATGCTGGATTGGTTATATTGTTTCAAAATGGTATTTATGAGAGATTCCACAATTTCATCACCATAAATTTTTCATAATATATCAAATTACATTAATTTTTTCCCACCCAACTTCACTGGAGTTTCCCTTTTGGGTAGGAACATGCTTTCAGAAGACTGAAATCCCAACCTCAGCCACACCTAAATTGTAGTAAACTTGTGTAGGAGAAACATAACTGAATGTAATTTATTATAGCAAAATATTTCATTTATTTTTAATATTATAATATTAGGTGGGGTAATGAAATTCTGAAATAAACCTTTTTGATATGCCATTGTATTATAATATAAAAGAAAGGTTATCATACTGTGTGCCAGGAAGTACCAACTGCTTGAGGAAAAACAAAGTCCTGTGTCACGTTATCAGAAAGATAGAAGAAAGCTTGAAGAATATGAAATATATCATTTTATTCATGAATCAGCAATAAAAGTGTTTAGATTTCTAACTTCTTAAAGTTACTATGCTGTTTAACAATTCTGAAGTGGTGTTGTTTCATTTCTTCAAAACTAAAAGAGATTTTAAATTTTAAATATTTATTGAATTGCTCTTTAAAAAGATAATTTTTAGTTCATTGCTGAGATCCTGTGCATACATATGATGATTGCTGTCATCCTTCTAGAAGATATGAAGATGACAAATTGGTATGTTTGTTTCGGAGACTGGCAACACATATTTGTGCTCATTGATAGTACTTGTTTGGAACAAGCTTTCTCACAGTCTTCTTAACTGAATGGAGTTTCAGGAATTACATTGTCTACAAATAATGCCAGATGTCAAAACATTTTGGATTTGATTCGCTATTTCAAGTCGTCAGGTCTCAAGAGGTCTACTCACAGGGCTTTTGCATTTTCGAGAATCTTGGAACATATTAAACATGTTGATAATTCTGCAAGTTAAGTAGAATGAAATTTTAATACTATCAATATTAACCATATAATATGAGCTACGAGGAAAGAGAAAAATCATTCATTTCAAATAACTTGTTTCCTGAAAATTTCTTCACTATGCAAGTAGTTAACACACATTCAATTTTGTTTGGGTGAGGAAAATTTTCAAAGCAAAAATTAATTTTTATATGTAATAATAATTTTTACATAAACAATTTTCAAAAGCTAAATTTTTTTAAAATTTAAATTAATCTTCATCCTTCATTGTTAAAATTTAATTTTTTAATGTTTTGAGATTATGAAAAAAAATTTGAGATTAATTTCAGTCCCAAAGCTCTCCTGTACCTAAATTTTTAAGCCTTGGATACATAAAATACAACACATTTCTTTTTTTCAAATAATTATAAAATGTTTCATTTCTCAGTTTATTGAACTTGAAATTGTGTTCCATTATATTTGGTTTATGAAGTCATAATGAAGAATGGTACAGCAGAGTTCTTATGATAAATTATATGTTCTTACCATGTAATTGCAGCCAGTATTTATTTATTTATCAATTTATTTATCTATCTATTTGTCTATCGATTTACCTATTTATTTATTTAATGCCTTTTGGCAAGGTTCAGGCCATGAGGCCTGCTGTTCCACCTAACCATTGGACTTGGATGAGGGAATTGGGAAGGAGAGATCTTGGGTTGCCGAGGAACTTATGGTACCGAACCCACATTTGTCTGGAGTGGGTGAGGGAAACCCAGCTAAAAATCTCAGTTTGGCCGAGCAGGAGCTCTACTGATCAGGGGGATCGTGGAAGCGAAGACGCTACCACTAGACCAACACTATAGGTCAAAGAGAGTTGAGTAAATGACATATGCAATAAATTTAAAAAATTTTAATCAATTATAGGACTTTAAATAATATATCTATATGGGATTTTAAATAATATTATAAATATAAAATCATCAGGACTTTAAATAATAACTTACTCATTTTACATTAGAATTTTTTTGGTAAAAAATGTAATATTTTTGACCTCTTTTAGACAACATATTAATATACTTTTTTAATACATAACATTTCAGGCAGACTTCTGGTCTTCATCAGGTGTTTACATACATGTGGTAGGTGGTTTTATGCCCAGGAACATAGCATAAAGGAAATTGTAAATATTTATATAATGCAACACCAGAAAAAATAGACAAATTTACAAAAATATTATAGTATTTACAAACAAACACTTGATAATTTCTCCAAATCATCGTTTATTTTGCACTCTTTCTATATATCTCTTCAGGCATACATTGTTTACAATAATTGTTATCCCAGACTAATATCATGATATTTTCCCAATCCATCACAAGTTCCTCATCTAAGCAATGATTTTTAATAATGCTTGTTTTGCTACATTGAAATTCTGTTGGTGTTTACCAATTCTTGTTTTTAAACCTCTTTGTTTTAGTCTTATGTGACTAGTATTGCAATCTCTGCATTGTATTTTATAAACTTCATTTCTTTCTTCCATAGTATATTTCCTGTCCTTCTCTTTAGTTATTAATGTATTCTTATGTTGGTATATGGATCATACTTTTATGTTTTGTGATTTTAGAATTACCAGCAGCAATGGACACAAATCTGTTATTTGGAAAAATTGCATAAGTTATATCCTCCTCTTGGGATTGTTATCTATTCCGTAGAGTCTAAGTAGTATATATACATATAAGATGTCTAAGAAAGGTAAAAAATATTAATTAAAAGATATTAGAGGCATAAATAATTCAGAATAAAAATTTTGTATGCTTTATTTTATTCAGATTCCTGTAGTTTTAATCAATGACTCATTGATATTATATCAAAAAGGATGTGAACAATTATCATCAATCATTTTATATTTATTTTTTAATTTTATATTTTTTTATGCCTCCAGTATTGACATTATAAACCTAATACCTATATATTTCAGCAAATCATGTTTAGTTGATACTTCTAATTACACTATTTAATTTTGCAATAAGATTTTTGTATTTACAATTTTTTCAAGAACCATTTTACTTTTATCAACCCGTGCCTTCTTCAATTAGTTCTACAAAATACAATAAATAATATAATTATAAGAAATTAATTTCAATAAAAGATATAAGCTGATATAATTACATATATATATAGTAAAATTATAAGTGTTAAAATAACAATTATTTTACAATTTTAAATTAAAATGAAAAAGTAAAATTCTGAAAGTAATGATAATAAAAACACTATGCCAGTTATGAAATAAGAGGAGATACATATTCAAAAGTGAGGAAGCTAAAACCTACTTATTACATTAACTAACCAGATCTAGAGAAAGGTAAGATTAGAGTTATCATGGCTAATGTAACAACAGTCACACAGCTAGTATGTATTCATACCTCTTATAAACAATGTTGGGCATTAAAAACACCTACTGAGGATATGCACTACATTCACTTAAGGGGTGGATATTTCCATATTTTTATCTAGAAACAGCCAAACCCTATTTGGAGGGTTCTTGGGGCCCTCCAGTTTATTAATTTGAAGGAAAAGAGAGGCAAATGAATGAAGGTGGCTGATGTCCACATCAGAAGCATTGCCAGTATGTGGGATTTTATATCCTTTCTGAGAACAAGGTTTACTTATCAATACAAATACAAATGAGAAACTAAAAACTCTATAAAATACAAACATGAAATAGGCTCTAAATAGCAAAGGAAAATGACCTGAGTTTTCAGCAGACAGTGTAATTTTGACTTAAATTGATAAAATATAATACACATGTCATAATTTAGGAAAAAACAATTTAGAATATAAACACATAAAACGAACACCACTTTTTGTCTAGTGAGAGACATCGTCAGGTGAGCTATTTCATTGCTAGAGAGTGTCTGATTTATTTTGTCCATATTTTTCTTCACCCCAATCTTTTTTATTATTGTGTTAATTTTTATTGAAACTATTATTAATTGTTGTATTTTGAATTCTTCTCTGTTCATTATATATTTAAAAATGATCCTGTGTGCATTGAAATGAACATTGTTAGATTTATGTGCCATCTCGTGCTACTAATTTAAATCAGACACTCACTTGCAATGAAATAGCTCACCTGACGATGCCTCGCATTAGAGACCAAATGCAGTTTTAGTTTTGTGTGTTTGTATTTTAAATTGTTTTTTGTCTTATTTTCAAAATTGTGGCATGTGTATTTTATTAATTTGAATCAAAATTAAACTGTCTGCAAAACAACCAGGTCGTTTTCTTTTATTATTTATGATCAGAAGAGAAGATGTCAAACATCATTGTAGAACAAGCAGCATTTGATGTAGTCTGATTATTAATCTCATTTTTGAAAAATATTCATAGAAAAATGACTCCTATTCCACATTTCCATAGACAGCATGGAATAGTATTCTTAATTCTATGAAGTTTTAACAAAAATTTACCTCAGAGATAAGGAAATGCCCAAAATCGTGGGGAAAGGATGGGTTGCATAAAAACATTCAATATCTCACGAGTGAAAGGGGTGATAAAGTAATCTTAAGTACGATTTTTTGTGATTAAAAACGATTGTTCAACAATTCATTTCTACGATAAATGAATGTTACTTGAATGGTGTTTTTATTCAGCGCTAAGACAATAGTTAGACAGAAACGCAGTGCACGTGCGCCACTGAAGTCTCCAGAGAACGTTGAGGTACACATTCTGACTCACTCTCATTGACACAGTTCTTGGTATTCCCTTTTTCATTTTCATATTCGTCGAATTCGAATAACATGGATTGCTGTAATCAAAGTTGATTTCATAGAACTATGAATAATTCTGTACGCGAAATTTTGTGTTACAAACGTTATCTATCAAAATCAAATCTTGATATATAATCTAAAGCTAAATGTTTGTCATAAATGAGATCAAAATTATTTTGAAATATATGGTATCGATATCGTAATTCCTAATCTGGAGGGGATGAGGGTTCAAACAAATCGTATGGTAACTTAAATGGGAGAAGGGAGGGGCGGTTAGTTTCCTCGTCTCAATTACCTATCCGATTGCGCTTAGAACCAATTTTAGTTGGAACTTCCTCCATCTAAACTCCAGTCCTCAAAAGTTGGTCCGATACCTCTCTCTCTCTCTTTCTCTCCAGCCAACCCACCTCTCTCCTTGTCACTCCTTCATTCCGTCCACGAGATGAGGTGGAAAAGCAAGAAACTCACCTCGTAAAATTCTGGCATAAAATAAATAAATAATAAATACAAAGATGTTCGGCGTCGATGTTCTGGTTGGATATTATGTCAGAGGCTTCCGTTCATCCTTGGTCTCACGGAGGTGGCAGAGGGGAGATGTTGAACTCGGAAAAGCGAATCCGCCGAAAGATATGGCAATAATATTAAGAGAACCGAGCCTATAAACTAATTCATTACGTCCTTCCTTCTAACAAGAACCGTGTTTTATTCCCCGGGTGTTTCATGAAATTGTTTATGTACGTACCTCAGCACATGTCAATTATATTATTGATATTGTGCACAAAAATATACCGAGAATCATATCCTACCCTTTTAGTTAGGTATGTACCGAGACATATGATGCAGGTGGGGTCACAATGAAAAATAATTAATTTATTCCTTTTCCCGCAATAAAGCTTATGTTTCTCCGTTTCCTAGTGTACATCTCACAAATGCATGAATAAATAAATAAATTTCTTGTCATAAAAGCATTTACAAAAGTTACAAACATGAATGGTTCCTTGACTTTCTCTTAAGAGTTCAAACTGTTCGTCTTCCCAAAATCACGTCTCCCTTTCAAATTAATTTACAGTCCATATTATTTTATTACTCCGTTTTGTCACGTCAATTTCATTGCTCTAGGTTAAAATTCTTCAAACTCACATGATAAGGTATTTGGAAATGTACGCTTTCATGGCCGGAGGAAGTATATTTATTCATTTATTTCATTCTTAATGTTATACGACGAGTATCAGGCCATTTGGTCTTCTCTCCACCGCACCATTTGTTATGAGTGACAGAAAGGAAAATGAGATGATGGAACACCAGTCCGACATTAAGGATGGAGGGGAAAATGGCACCAGCCCTACGTTCTCCTGGATTCGATCTGGGAAACTACAGCCGTAAACCCTCGCCCGACCAATGACAGATCCGAACCTACGTCCTTGCACTCTGCGACAAACACAACCACGACGCCACATCAATTTTCCTTCACTCAGTAATCGAAACGAGGAGTCGAGTTTATAAGAAACAGTGCATCACTATTTATTAATCGTTCATTTCATTCATATTAATGAAAATATAATTGAATTATTTTTGTTATTATTAATAGAAATTACATATTTAATTAAAATATTGTTCTATTTCGTAAAATTATAAATCGTAAATAAAAACTGCATCGCTGTACGGCCGTGGCATCCTAGACGCTCTACTAATCGACCTTCCCTCTACTCTGCTTTCTTTTAATGCACGCAGCTAATTGGCTGCATGAATGAATAAATGAATGAATTACTAATTAGGAGTTCATCGGAGGGAGAAATGGTTTTGGACTTACAGGTTTAGAATTTTTGTCTCTTTAGAACCCTTCTTAAAGAAGATACGAGTTTTAGGACAACCTATATATTTTATATATGAATGGTAACATTTTGTAAATATCCCTTTTTCTCCCGTCATACTTGACTAACTGTCGAAATTGAGACATCATTACAAAGATAACTTTTTAGACGGCAACTGAATTTGAATTTTACTATCTACCAACATGATATGCGTTTAAAAATTGGTTTAAAACCGAAGACTTCAATGAACAGGCATACGATGAACCTGTAGTGACTGCTTCCAGTGAATCGAAGTATGCTCTTCAAACTAAGCGAATGAAACTAAGCCCTTCTCTGACATAATACTTCATTATCAATGTGATATTAAGGGATAATCGTCAGACAAGGCAGCAAAAGGTTCATGATGAGTACTATCGCCTCCAACAATGCGGTAAAGAAATTTTGTAGAATATTTTCAACTTTTATAAAGTGTATAAAGAAATTTTGAAAATATCTTTTTCACCGTCATAATGTGTTCCAAGAGCTATTGTACATTATACTTGTAACACTTATATTCAAAGAGGTTTTGTTAATTATCTTTTCATACAGTATTGTGTCAGATACACACATTAATTTATCTACGACTTTGCTTTTCGTGATCCATAATTTGAAAAGACAACGGCAAAGAAATTAACTACATTCTCTAACGATAAAGGAATAACCAAACTTCCTCACTGAAATGAACCTTGTTTTCCTTAGTTTGCTACGAAACCCCGTCTTTCATACAGAGTTTGGTGGATTTCGAAATCTTCTCATGGGTCCACTAATTATTAAAAGTAATTGTGGTGTTAGCGCTGTTGATAAAGGGTGTGAAATCTCATGAAATTCTGTCGTGATTAAGAATCCTGGATGGAATTCAAAATAACGCAAATAATTTACTAAAGGGTTAGAGACGATGATATTACATTAAAACGATAACATATATCATATTTTATGAAATATTATTAGCCAAGTGAATCACATCCAACATGTTTTTGAAAGTATTCCTCAGGGTACTGAAAACAGAAATACAAAAGAAGTACTTAAATATGACAAGATAATGAATATTGAAAGTGAGTGAGTAATATCCTTTCAATATAAAAATCTAATTCATAAATGTACATTTATTTCATTCTAGACATCAATATTTGTTTTAACATTGTATTGGGCAGAAACTTCTAGTAAGTGAAACTAGTTTGGACATCGACTATTATAATACAATAAATACAGATGATAATAATTGGAACCTATTATGAAGAATGTATTTCGCTTAGATGAAATTTAATCGATAACTCGTTAATTGGTTCCTCAAGACGGAATGTTTTTTAATCTCTTCGAAATATTTTTTGTGGATTTCTTTTATTTTCTTTCTGAGTAAAAACTCATAATGTGAAAGTCATACTTCTGGTATTTGCCATGTTATCGAGAACTCTGACTACTTTAGAGATTCTTACAATAAAAAATTCTAAACAACTATCGTGTTTGTAACCCTATTTCCTGTTGTGAAATTCTTCGGAAATTACTAGAGATAGTTCAAACAGATTTGAACCAATAATTTGAAACATAATACTCAAATCTACGTTTCTCATTCGTAAAGTATTTGTTTTAACGTTATCGTTGATAACATAGGAATCATTCTTTGCAAGCAGTTGACAGATAATTTAAAAAATTACCACTATCGGGAAGTGACCAAATCCTAACTGCATTTGAGTCACCCAACATCAAACAACAAAATACCACTTTACTCATCGTTTTCATTTCTTATTCCGACTATAGCCAGATAAGGCTCTGTCATAAAAGAGGAGGGTCGCGCCGGGAACCGTCACTTGCGCCGCGCTCGCCGCACAGTGTTCGTCTTGCCTTGCGTTCGCCCGGTTGCTCCGCTCTCTACGGAGGAGACGGTGACTGCTCCACAACACGTTCGCGCAGAAACATCGCCTGGAAGATGTCTCCTACGACGGGACGCCGAATGCTGTTGCTGCTTTTGTTAGGTAAATGCAATGAGTGCTGCAGGCACTTCCCATGCTCGCTTCCTCCTTCCTGGCGCTTGGCGATTCTTCTAAATATTTGTGCATGTTCATAGTGTCAATGTGTTCAGTTTATCATAGTATTTTTGACAATACTGGCGCTTGGCGATTCTTCTAAATATTTGTGCATGTTCATAGTGTCAATGTGTTAAAATTGTTTACAGTGTGTACAAATTATTGTAATTTGTACAATGTTGTAAACCATTTCCTCGCTTCCTCTTTCCTAGCGCTCGGTGATTTTTTAAAAATAATTGTGCGTTCCTAGTATCAATGTGTTTAATTTCTTATTGTAATGTTTACAATACTGTATTCAATTAATGTTGAGCAATTTGTAATTTTTCAATTTGATGTAAAGGGTTTGCCCATAATTGCTTGTTGTACGTCAACGTAAGACGAATGGTAGATTTATATGCCCACATTTCCAATGAAATTTTCAATTGTAAGAATTAAAATATGCGCGAGTGTAATTAGTCATATTTACTGATGGTGTATGGTAGGTTGGATAATTCACGTAACAGGAGATGAGTATGGGGATATGTAATTTATACCATCATTGGCCTTGAAAGTTTAATTTTAAAGCAACGAAATACAGTAATCATGATTTGTTCTTTTCGCTGATGATTCATTGAAAATCTGGGAATATGGACATTTTAAGTTTCAAATTACTAAAAAATCTACATATTGAAAATTAAGCTCGATCTCGGAGCATTTATACCTTGTAGAAAAAACGATAGTAGACATGAAGATAGTGAATGAGTTTCATAACTTCATTGTACAGGTGTTAAAAACTTCATTTTTCGCATTTGAAATATTTTACAATTTTGCAGGAAACTTTGTGATTTAATAGAATAATATTTGATATTCTTTTAATTTATAACTTAAGTAAGGAAATAAGCTCAGTAATATAATATTTCTATTCAATATTTGATCCAGATTATCACACACTATTTCTTCCTTCTTTTTCTTTCAATGTACGTTTTGAACGCGACATTATGGGATTACTCGAATTCTTTAGAAGCCACTGTTTTGCATTCCAAACACATTCAAAAAAATTAAAGCGGAATTTATATCTACGTCACAATAGATTTGCTAAGAAGAACTATTTACAATTATGTCATTATAACTTCCACGAGGAAAAAGTCTTACTGCTTATCGAGTTTCAAGGAAATAATTTACATCGGATAGGAAAGCGGGAGCTCTTGAAGTGGGGTGTGTATTAGGATCTGGGGAGGGGTGTTAATAACTAGTGGCAGGGGTTTGGAAAAGGGAAAGGGATGAGCGAAAGAATGAAGGGAGGGGGTATGGGAGAAAACGGGGAGCGATGAGACTAGGATCTGAGGAGGGAGTTGAGGAGGAAAGGGTTTGGGAAGAACGGGAGAAGGATGGAGGTAGGAGGGGGTGAGGAAGGATGGGGATGGGAAGGGGGAAGTGAAATCTGGGGAGGGGGTTAGAGGGGGGAAGTGTGTTGGAGCATGGGGGAGATGGGATTGGAGGTGGAGATCGGGAAGATTAGTAGCGGGACAGTACATGTCGCAATTCATGCATCCACTTTATTAAGGGAGCAGGAGTGATTGCGGAGATTGGTGATACCATAGGTGAACCAGGGACCCGCATATCCATCGAAGTGGTGGGGAAGAGGTATAAGCCGCGCAACATAACTCCCGTTCTCACCCGCCAGCTGGTAGCCAGTCTGAGAACCATGACTTGGTCTGCTAATGGGGTGGATGGTCACACTTTCCACGAAACAGCTTCATTGTCCCTTCAACATATATTCCCCTTCGTCGTACTTCGGTGGTCGATGGGGAAATCCGGATGGTGAGCGCGCCGGATTAGAAGACTCTTCGATATGAATGACAAATGTTTTCAGAATAGCATTTATTTTCCTCCTCTTTCACCCTTTCACTTTCGGTTCGGCAGCCAGAGCGGAAGTTTTGTTGCGCCGGTTATAGGTCTGATCTATTGAGGCAAATATTTCTTCTGTGTACCCTACACTAGGATAATATATGGTAACTTTCGGCCATGTAAAAATGGTGACGAGCCGGGAATCGACCCCGGGACTCCTGCGTTGATCGTAGGAGTGTTAACCACTACACCACCCATTTGCCTTCCACAACTGTGCACCATTTTCACCCAGACCTAAACACCGAAGGACCTGAGGCACATATCCAAACAGGAAATAAGTGAACCAGGCGGCACCCAATGCTGTGTGCACTTGCTTCACACGTACCAACGTGTGAAGGTTCGCTTGTCCGGCAGCTACTAGCCAGTCTGAGAACCATGACTTGGTCTGCTAATGGGGTGGGGTGGTTGCATTTCCCACGAAGTCGGCTTCATTGTCCCTTCAACGTACATTGCCCTTCGTCGTACTTTGGTGCTCGGTTGGGAAATCCGGTCGGTGAGTGCCGGATTAGGGGACTCTTCGATATGAATGACCAATGTTTCCAGTGTAGTACTTATTTTCTTCCTCTTTCACCCGTTTACCTTCTACAACTGTACACCATTTCCACTCTTGCAATCAGTACTGATCCTGTGTACCGTTGTAGAAGGCGAACGGGTTGTGTAGTGGTTAACACCCCTGCGATCAAGGCAGGATTCCCGGGGTCGACTCCCGGCTCGTCACCATTTTCATCTGACCGAAAGTTATCACATGTATTCTCCACATGTTGGGGACACGGAAGAAATATATGCAAGGTCCCAATAGACCAAACTTATAACCGGCGCAACAAAGTTCCTGCTCTGGCTGCCGAGCCGAAAGTGAGTGTGTGGGGTGAAATACGAAGAAAATAAATGCTATTCTGAAAACATTTGTCATTCATAGCGAAGGGTCTCCTAATCCGGCGCTCACCGTTCAGATTTCCCCACCGATCACCGAAGTACAATGTACGTTGAAGGGAAAATGAGGCCGTCTTCGTGAGAAATGCAACCTCCCCACCCCAATAGCAGACCCAGCCATAGTTTTCAGGCTGGATATTAGCTGCCGGGCGAGCCTACCTTCACACGTTGGTATGTGTGGAACCGGTACTTAAGTGCACACAGCATTGTGTACCACCTGATTCACTTATCTCCTTTTTGGGTATATGTCTCAGGTTTTTTGGGGTTTAGGTGTGGGTGAAAATGGTGTACAGCTGTGGAAGGCAAATGGGTGGTGTAGTGGTTGACAGTCCTACGATCAATGCAGAAGTCCCGGGTTCGATCCCTGGCTCGTCGCCATTTTCACCTGGCCAAAAGTTATCATATTGAGGACTTGATGAGAAGATTGTTGAGGGGGCGATGTAGGCCGTGACAAAGAGATTGGAGAAAAGTTATCGTACTTTTGTTCCAACCGGTTTTAGATTCTGTTATGTCAATTGTCCATTTTTCCCATTTCCAGTTGATTTGTTTAACGAATATAATATACATCTATTTGATAATATATAAAATAACACCGATGAAAAGGGCATTCAGAGACAATAT
This sequence comes from Laupala kohalensis, assembly GCA_002313205.1. Taxonomy (NCBI): domain Eukaryota; kingdom Metazoa; phylum Arthropoda; class Insecta; order Orthoptera; family Trigonidiidae; genus Laupala; species Laupala kohalensis. Next base: position 303,819 of record NNCF01130183.1, on the reverse strand, counting down.
TCCTAGATAGAAAGGAAAGTTTTGCACAGCTCCCTAATTGAATTAATTCCACTGAGCACATTGTTGGGAGAAGGAATTCATTTTGAAGAACGTAATGTGGGAATAGTCCTTATTACTAAATGACATATGTCGCAAAGCCTTAAACAAATTTCCTTATTCGATTCCTGCACACGGTATATAAACTCAAAATGTGAAGCATTAAACTGATTACCCATGGCATTGCTCGTGTGAATTTTGTCAACTGGTACAAGTATTCTTTCTTGATATCGGTACACAGCCTATATCGTGCTCACTCCTTAGCCGCACCAAAATAAATTAGAAACAAAACATACATTCCTATTATAGCAAATTGGAGACTTTCGATAGTTATTTCTGTGGCTAAACATTTATCACTCTTCGCTTGTGGAGGTTTTGACTCTTTGTGCACGTTTCTTTAACAATCGCACTTTATATTCTTTGGAATCCATGAAATATATAAATATTAATATTGAAAAAATTATAATTATAATACTAAATGGAAATGAGAAAATATTCGATCCTTTTTATAATCTTAGGTGTGTCATTAGTAAGCAAGGTTAAAGTAGGAATGTTAGCGTGGACGTCAAAAATAGGAATACGTTTTCCCTCTCCGCTCTTTCAAAAGTAGAATTCAATATGTTCTCCAAAATCTTGGTCGTATTTTTATTTATTTTTAATTGAGTATTAAAGCAAATAAGTGTATTTTAATATCTGTATCTTCAGAAGACTGGTTGGAACGGTTAGGCGAACTGTATCTGGCTCTTAGGCCGTAGTTTACTCAACACTGATCTAGAACATGATATAAACACGTATCTGTCAGTTTATTTTTTATTGAATCCTTCAAAGGATTACCTCAGTCTATGTAATTGGTTATGTAGCTGACATGCGTAGCTTATGCAATCACTAATTCAACTGATTTGTATGATACAGAAAGAAAAAATATTTCAAGCTTTACTCAAAGATTTATTGGTAAATAATGCTAAATATAAAACTTGTTGATACAATTTGTCGTATCTTAGCGCAAAAGCACAAGAATTGTGTTCTCCAAAAGTCCTTCACTAAGATAACAGCAGTACTGCCACCGAGACAGGGCAATTAATCAAGTGTTAATTACAATTGTTTCAGCTTTGAGCGTGTGCTTACTTGAATCAGCAAACGTCGAATACGATGCCAGTGGGATTTTCGTGCCTGCAAACAAAGGCCTCACGGCTGCTGGAGCCAACACCACTCAGACTCAAGAGTACGTATTGCTATGGTAACCCATCACGTACATAGAGTTGAAAACGTATGTGCATGGGAACAAATTCAATAAGCGTAGAAAACAAAAGGAAATACGGAGAGAATCCAAGAAGACAAAGAAACGTTATTTCTTGAACTCTCAAGGGACACTGCGATCCTAATTTGCGATTACGAATAGTTCCCGAGGACGGTGATGTTGTTAGTCGAACTCAACTAACATCCAAATAATTTGCCAGGATTTTTCTTATTCCCACTTGAAGTAGAGATAGAGAGATCCACTTTGTTCATGCAACCAAGAGTTAATATTTTTTATAAGAATGAAATGAACTACATAAATCTGGACTCCGTGTTTGCCAAACTCTACCCTACGTTTTGGACCTCTGACTCTCGAAACACGGTAAACACGTACCTGCTTTTCACCCTCAGGAAAACCTCAGAATCAGATTGCTACAAGTATTTTGCACGTAACGTTTTTGTCTCACTACGCATATCACAAAATTTAATTATTTAGTAACATTATTTTACTTTGCATTAGCATATTGTTTTCGAAACCTTGGTGTAAGCGATCTTCAGTCAGGGTTTATGTCTCTGGAATCTGCTTGAGGCATTTTGAGTAGCAACGCACGTGCGTGACAAGTGTAACGACTAAATGCCAATCTGAGGAGAAAACGAGGAGGAGTTCAAAAGGATATCTTCACTCTCAATTTCAAGGCATTATTTACGCGGCAGCTGATCTCTATCCCGCTGACCAAATCGTGGGATATACTACGCATACGATGAAATAGGAATCATTCGCAGACGTAAAAAACAACTAACACGCTAAGAGAGATGGGTCCGTATTTATTACTGTATCACGTGATTATTATACATCGTGTCTCTCATAATATCTCGGGTATAGTATGCATGCAACAAAAGTGGGATAGACGAAGAGATTGAATTTATGTAACTGTGACTACGCATATTCGGTGGAATTTTTGTTTATTCCTAATTGCATTCGACCATACATCTCTATCCTGATTTAAACGACTTGCTTTCTAACTCTTTTTCTCTAATCTATTGAAAAGAATGTAATCCCTGCATCTTCTATTGTTAGCTACGTTTATTACAAGAAACGAACATGTTATTTCCTGAATGCTCGACAGCTGAATATCACACAATTCTCACTTTTTGCCGTTGCTTGTTACGTCAATAAAATTACGTTAAAATTACATTTGTAAAGTATTCGTTTTCAGTTATGTTCCAAGTTGACAGTAAAATAATTTCAAACTGTTAAACATCTTAATGATTCGTAATTATTCAAATCTAAGACTATTTATTTTTGTGTTTCCTAATTTGTGTTATTTTTGTGTTTCCAACCGGCTTTTGCGGTGGAAGATGAGAATAATTTGCTTCAAATATCTTAAATTTTCGATACTTTGGTTCTTCAGGCAAACTGATCTTGTAAGGAAGGAACACACACACAAAAAAAAGGAAAAGCATTTATTAGTGTGGAATGGAATCTACTGAATTCAACTATTTGCAGTCAGCTCTTTCGCTGACTCAAGTCAGTAATCAGGGTTTGTCATAATTTTTTAATGAAGGGAAAAATTATAATTATTTGTTGTTGTTTTTTAGAATTTCAATTTTACTTGAGTATTTATTACTTGTACTCATTAAATTAAAAATTTTTAATAGCAAAACAATTTTCAATGTAGTTAAGTCTTCAAAACAATGCCAGTCTGTTTCACTCTCAAATAAACGTACTTCATGAAAATTCAATGCAATGCAAATTCATATTAAAACTAATATTATTTCATCTGTAATTCTTATTCAGAAAGCATTTTAGACTCAAACGAGAGATTGCTGAAGAAGTGAAGGGAACTTCGATGGTCCTCCAGAACCACTCCACAACATTAGTTTCACAACTGATCACCAATAAAACTCTTGTGTAAGTACAGTTGTAATTGATATTGAGCAATAATTAACGATTAAAATTTATTCTGAATAATTTCAATAACTTCATTTTTGGGTGGTATCCGTGATTAGAATTGCTTTACCAATGAAATCATGATATCCGCATTTTTTGAAAGTGCGTGACGTAAAGACTTGGAACATAGAAAAAGTCTAATATTTCATCTTATAATGACGAGTGATATTATATTATGATTTTTAATTTAACGTACTATTGCGAAGTGTGCAAATCTTAATAAGAAATAAACTCTAGTGTATTTTGAATATTTCTTTGTTTGTTAAAAACTTCTCTCTGCTATAACGTTTGGACAACACCTTTAACGTTGCAGTCAAAACGAATGGAGCACCATATTTCAATAAAACGTAGACAAAAGCCAGAAACAGAATTTTATATTATGAATAGCAGCAGTCATTGAAATCAGATTTAAAAAATTATGGTTGAAAAGGAAATAACGTATAATAGTAAGTGGAAATACACAGACTTGAAAATTACATGCTCGAAAAATGCCTATATTTAAGAAGAAAGCAAAATTATATTCAATGAACTTTAAATCTGTATAAATAAGGGACCATGAACATTTATCGTACACACTTTAAGTTGAATTGTATGCGATAACATATTGTAAATTAGGAGGTTTTACTTCATCTTATCTGGGATTAACAGGTTTCGCGAACGGATCCAGTATTCATTTCTACTTCGAGACAGCCAATACCAATTTCCAGCACTTGACACCAGTTGCACTACATGGAAGATTAAAGTCGAAAAAGGGCAGGGAAAACTTTCGGGTAAACGTTGATTCCACAGATTTTACAAACAAGATATCAATTGATATTTTTAGTATATATAGATTGTACAGCAGTTGAAATATGGATGATAGAATCGATTATCTGTTCGTAGAATCAATAAGAAACCTAGAAATGATAGGAAAATCTACATATTTAAGAAACTTAACGTATCAGTATCTTTATGATAGAGTGTACTTCCAGAAGGCTTAGAGGAGCTCACAGAAAAAACTCGTGTTTCAGTTAGTTTTCTTTTTCTTTCTTTCGTCCTAAGCTGGTAGAAGAAAACAGAGTCACAATTCCCATTTTTGTGTAAAATATAGAATTTGAAGATATTAAAGGACCTAACGGTGGGACTATGCTAGGGACATCAATCACTTGAAATGGGATAAATTCAACGGGATTGCATTTCATGATATGATATGAAAGGGAGGTGTGTAAAACGCTTCGGTTCGTTGAAAGCTGTCATTCCATGCGACTTACGACGTGTACTGCTTCATTTCAGCCAAATTACTAAGACTACTGAAAACGTGGATGCGCCTACTGCTATGCCTCAGAACGCCTCAGCAACAGCTGACGTCCCTCACGTGGTCACTAATCACACACATGGGTAAGATACGACTGTATTAATGTTCTGCAAAGTTCAGGACGTAAATTGTGCTTTCAGAGAAACAACTTATAAAGTACTGTATATTAACATCGAGTGAATAATGTCATTCATTAGCAATTTTCAAGACACAACATCTTTCTCAGAACAGCAACTCATAACCAACTTCAGAGTTTCAGAGTTTAGAACACTACATTCCTTTTGTGGAATAAAGAGAAAAATTGAATTTTCGTATAACAGAACTCTCCTTTTCTTTAAGAATGGTTTGTGACTTTCCTTCTTACTGCAAATGATAAAAAACTTGTTGCTGGCCATATTAAAATGTTATCATAAAATTGTGTGCTGATCGGGTGCATGATACGTAACTTTGACGTCAGCATATTTCGTAAAAGTAAATTTCACTCCGTACACACTTGGTGAAGGAAGGTTGAGATTTTCTTCTTTAAGCAGTCTTAAGGTTTCAGTAACCATTCATCAATGAAACCATTAGCTGCAACATACCCTGGTTCCTCCATTTTGAAGGTCAGAAGTTTGTATCATTCAGAAAACACTTCAAAACGTACTTTTTTAGAACCTATCATGACTTTCTAACTCCAGAAGCGTCGTAAAGGTTTATGTAATATTCTAATAATTTTACTATTCGATGTGACTAGATAAGCTGCATATAGCCATTTTCTATTTATTTTGACCAAAAATCAAAATTTTTTCCTTTTTAATACCTCTCATTCATATGTAAAGGATTTCTAACTTTCTTGAAAGTAATAAGTTACACATAACTAAAATATTATTTCCTATTAAATACATCTTTTACAGAATTCCTTTGAACCATGCCAATAAAACTAACGGACGTCCACGCAACATCACCCGCCACGTATGCCATTTCCACAACCATCATGAAAAGAAGTGAGTTTTAACATACATCGCAATCAAAAATGTTTGTAATATGTATGGTATTTGGTGATACACTGCCTAGTAATTCACTCCATTATTGAAACACAGATACAATTTCAATGATGGAGAAATTTTCAGTTAATTTCAAATAATTCTAAACAGGATGGATAAGAAAGTTTTTAATAGACAAGTGTTAACAACTGGGACTTTTGGGAAATCAATAACATTCAACTTTTTAAGGGTTCCCTTGTATCATAACAATGAAATTAAAACATCGATCTTGAACCGTTTCTTACACAAATTTGTAACACATATCGTTGGGGAGAACATTTTGAGAAAATTCCGAGCTAACGTCAAAAAATTCCGACCGTTTCTATTGATATGAGTAATGTTAATTTTCATTCAAATTTCTCACTAAAAGCAATTGTAGTAATTCATCGTCTTCATCAAATTCCATCAGTTTTCATGTCTATGTCTTCAGTACTTGGCTAGAATTTTATCAAATCAAAAATATTGATTTGAGGAAAAGACAACGCTATTAAACTTTAAAATCTATAGAGATGTTTCTAACATGTTTCATTCATTAACAAAAAATTACAACAATTGCTCCCACCATGCAACATACAATTTTTCTCGAGATCAGAAGCATAGCAATAAATTTGGCAATTTTCAACTAAAAGGTTGTAACTCCTCTGATTTAAACACAGAAATCTACAAAAAAACTACCATTTTTCATTTCACTGGTTACACAGTATCCCTATCCACTATATTGCGACTGCCCAGGGAAAGTGTGATTATTTGTGTCAATGTTTAAATTACTTTAAAGAGAAAAGAAATGGAAAATTGCCCCTTTGTGAGATGGACGAAATTAACTTGCCACAAGGTGTTGAAAATCAGTTGTTAACGTTGAGCATATTTCATCCCTTTCGAACTTGCTGCAATTTCTAATTTTTAATTTACCCATTTACCCCAACGGAAATCTGCAAAAAATTGGTCAATTCTAAAAAAAATGGCTAAGTTACATTTTATTGCTGGAATCCCTTCATTTGGATGCAAAGAGTGCCCAAAAATAAGTTTACCCTNCCCCCCCCTCGGGAACCCCCCACCCCAATTTCGGGTGTAAAGGGTTCAAAAACGGTTTTTTGTGATTTTTGGGTTTTCTTTCGTTTAAAGTAAAATTAATGCATAAAAAATGCATTATGGAAAATTTTGACCAAATTACGTTTTTTTTGGAAAAAAATATGCTAATTTTCGCCCCTAAACAGTGAAGAAAGTACTTACAATAGTACCTTACAAGAATCATATGCGTTTTAAATATAGAATTTTACACTCTAATGCACTCATACATACACATATAATATATATTCACACACATATACTTATTTACATACATACATACATACGGCCAAAGTTAAGAATATGGTCCCACAAGAGTTCGAAAAAATAATTTATGTCATAATACTACAAATATTATTGCGGTTCCGAAAATATAAGCCGTAGTTTTCGCTTTTCATATTTACGATAGTTATAAAGAAATACTGTTCCACACTATTTTCTTCTCTCCGCCACCGTTTATGTTAGTATGTTAAGAGTATGATAATTATAATATGATCAATTATAAACAATTGTTCGGTCACAGTCGTCGATATTAGGTTTGTTAGACCCGGCGATTCCGTTTTAAGAAAATCGGAAAAAAGTGTGAAGATGGAGGCGATGGTGGAGGTATCAGCACTCGCGGAAGGATATACGAAGAATAAAGTTAGGATAGAACGATAATGTTAAATTTGCCATCGGAGAAGGGAATTGTTTTTCACATAAAATGATTCAATTTGTAATTTCCGAGAACAAAGTCCCTTCCAGAATCATGGCAAAAAAAAACCGTTTTTCGATATATCATCTGGATATTATTCTACGGCATTGGACCATATAGTTAAGTTGGTCCAAATTCTATACTCGAAAATAATCCTACCTATAATTATACACAGGTATAAAAAAAATTTAAAATATTTATAGTTATATTTCTTTCTAAAATCAAAACACCATGCTATAACCCTTACAGGCCTGAGGCCACGGAAATATATATTTTTAATTTTTTTAAAGTGTTGGCTATTTATTTATTTAGATAGAACAAAAATATATTCAAAAATTTTGCTATCTAGAGAGGTGGGGGAATAGTGTCACAACTGTGAAACTTAGGTCTGTGTGCTTCCCACAGAGTTGTTACGATTGTGACTGTTATATGGTTCTATTTAATAACTAAATTATTGATACAATTACAATTTGTACATTATTTTAACAGCAGCAGTACACAGGGGATCTATTGATTTTCCATTTTGTTGACAAAACTGATAAACACGTAATCAAAATGCATGAAACAAATTCTCAGAGGTGATGTATTTTTTAAAAATATTGATCAGGACTTAAAATCGAAAGCTCAGTGTTTTCATAGTTTTTAACTGTATCCGGATTCGAAGGAAATCGTATTTTATTCCAAAAATTAAGTTTTGATTAATTGCAGTAGCTTTTGTCGTCAGCGTGAAGTCATTTTCATCATCGCTATCGCAGGTAATTTCATCGTCAGGTGGGTCACCTTTGGTCATTTCAGGTCAAAATCATCGTCGTCGTTCAATAAATATTCTAAATCTAAGTTTTCTAGTTGTTTCAGTATAAACTTAGCAGCAAAATACACAAACTATTAGCGAAGATGTGTTCGAACTTCGGGATCTGTTCAGTCCCAACTGCCACAATTGTGATAGTTCAAACAAATAACAGAATTTCGACCACTCAGAACAAAGAATTGCAATTCTAAAATAATCTGATAAACTACTTCGCAAATATTTTACGTTGTAAAAATTCCGCAAAAGCCAAATNAGCCAAAGAAATTGAAAAAACTTATCAGTTGGAACATATAATTGAAGAAAGCACTTTCACAAATAATTTTGAGGAATCTAACAATGTAAAAAATAATTCAGAAAGAAGTGACTGTTCTTCTGTTAAAAGTAATCAGATTGATAGTGATAGTAATATTTAAAATTTACAATTCATCATATATTTTTACATTAAAAAATGTAATAAAAGTTATTAAAATTTATTTAATAGTCTGATTTATTTGAATGTTCCATATCAATTTTATATAAATTTACATACATAAATTTTGGATATTTAATAACAAGTTGAAGATATGATTTTAATTATAATATATAATATTGATATATAATATAATACTTAATCACAAAACCTAAATAAAAAGGAATTAATACAAATATAAAGGAACCAATTTATACAAATCTATGTACAGATTCGCTCACGTGAATTCACCCTTCTCTAAGTGTATGTATGTATGTGTGTGTGTGTGCGTAGGCGCGTGTCTGTGTGAATATATATAATATGTGTACGTGTATGTATGAGTTCATAAGCGTGTATAATTCTAAATCTAAAACGCATACTTCACTCTTCATTCCCTAGAGGCAAAAATTCGCATAATTTTTTTTTTCAAAAACACTTAATTTGGTCAAAATTATTCATAATGCATTTTTTATGCATACATTTTACTTTAAAATCAACAGAAATCCCAAAAATTGCAAGAAACAGTTATTGAACCCTTTACACACGAATTTCGGGGGGTTCCCGAGAAGTGGGGGGAGTATACTAATTTTTGGGCACTTTTTGCATCCAAATGAAGGGATTCCAGCAATAAAATATAACAGCAATTTTTTTTGGATTTCAATTCAGTTTTCCGTAGGGGTAATTTAATGAAATGACTTTTCACCTGAAATGTGTGAGCACGCCTGAGCACGTGCGTGAGCTTTTGAACCTCTGATGTAGTGGAAAAAAATAATTGTAGTAGAATTATTTTAGGAACTCTGAATTTGCTGCAGTAGTTACACAATTACATATATCTAGGAATCCATAAATAAATAGTTTATTGCAAGAAAAGCAGTAGCAAACATGAAAGCGTATGACAACGCGGAAGACAATAAGTGAATTTACTCAGTGGGAGCAGACAAGGAGCCACATTATTAATTCCGAAGAAAGAGCTCGAAGGAAAATGGGAGAAGAACACGGACCGGGATGGGATTACATCAATAACGAACAAAGCCGTTAGGTTTAAATAACAGTATCATGAATAATAATAAGTAATAAAAGGCCTGCATTAAAATAATTCCGTATTTTTATGGATTATTATTAAAAATATAATACCAATAGCATAACAAAATATTCAAGAAATTTATCTGTTGTTAAATTTACTCTATCATATTTAACACTAACAATATTATACAAAATATTTAATAGGATAATTTAAACATATATTCATTTCTTTTATTAAAGTCAATAAAGTCTGCAAATTATAGAAGGAACGGTGCATTAGGAAATTTTAAACATAAATTGTCAGAGATTCAATACAGCGATATCTTTCATGACTTTTGGTAGAGAATTCTGTAGAACGATTTCTTATAGATATGGCCCTTTTTGGAATGAAAACAATAACTGCTAATGAATGTCGAATATTACTGGGTAAATTTCTAACACGTCCTTGAACATAACAAATAGTGACGTACGCCTGTGTTTGAGTAGTGTTTAGCACTCATTTGTTAGATATACGCATACAAAAATTTTGTGCTACTATTAACTCTATTTTCAGATTTACTACGCATCATATCTTTAATGCCACTGGTGGAAGTACTGTCAACATCTCTATTCAACACAAATGTGTTCACAGCAACAAAACCGACAAGTGAGTGTTTGAAAAACATACCGCCTCCTTAGTATTTTTAACGCTTCATCAGGGTCCTAACTAGGATTTTATTTCGATAGTGGGGATAAAACACATACAACTGTGTTTATATATTATATATGTTTATGTGTATATGTAACGCACAAAACCCGAATTCGGCCATTGGTCGAAAATAACGTCCAAAACTAGGGAGATGCGTGTTTTGCCAGAGCTAGTTTTGAGCGTTTTCAAAGTGATTAGTACTAGTTCTGGCAAAAGAGAATCGGCCAAAACTAGTTTTGTTCCCTTAAGAAAATGAAACTTTTCATACTCGAAACCAATTTTTTTTAGTATTTAGTACGGATAAACTGTTATTTCCGTATAAGAGGCATATGGAAAAATGGTAATTACACGCTCATGGGTGTTTTCATGTTCGGATTGGTAGAAAAGTTTTCAACCCGAGTATATTACAAGACTTTATTTAACTTACTCCATTCGTATGTATGTACGTGTAGTTAGCTAAACAATATGGAACCATTTTACGAAAATCTACATCAAAGACAGTGAAATGGGAGTTTGTAAGTATTTATGTAGACCTTACTTTTCCTTTCGTTTCAAAATTCGTAATTAATTTTTCGGTCACTTCCAAGTTTTCAATCGAGCTGTAATTTTACAGATATATAGTTTGCACGACATTAGATGATTTTACACTTTCCACAATCCATACAAAGAGTAAAATATTAACAAAATCCAGCATTAAATTTCGTATTAAAATTGCTTTTGGATTGTAGAGACTCATTATTTTTCAAAACTCTTCTTTGAAAGGGGTGAATTAGCGTAAAATGGGCAGGTTGCTAGTATAATTTATTTATTTAATGTCTTTTGGCGAGGTGAGATGTTAGGTTGCCAGGAAACGTGTGGTACTTAACAGACGTGTCTGAAGTGGGTGAGGGAAACCACTTTTGAAAATCTCACCTATTTCGGTCGAGTAGGGTTTCAACTCACGCTCTACCGCGAAGACGCAACCACTAGACCAACGCTATCGGTTTTTACTACATTAAAAATACAATATTCTTGGTAGATTTGTAATGCTTTACATAACGTTTCGTCAATGATTTTGACTTCGTCACGTACTTCATCAATAATGTAATATACATTTCCATGGATACAAGACATTCAGTTCCAAAATCATGTCGACATTTAATAAACGTAAACGCCGTTTAGTAAACATAAAAAATGTTTCCCCCCGCCGTTGTAACACAACTCTGATTCGGAATTGTTAGTATTAATATCATCGACCCTCAAAAATATAGATTAGACTGACAAATCGTTCGTTCTACATTTCTTTTCCGTTTCATTCTACCCCACTTCATACATACAGGTGCACCTTTCCCCCTCCAAGTAGGTCTAAAGTTGGACTCAACGGCATGCCAAGAATCATATTTCATCTTAGCAACAACGAAAACTATGGATTCGACACTAATATAGATCGTTTTCGATCATTTTTTCCCGTCACGCTCTTTCCAATTCCGCCCAGAGGGGTGCTAAACATACCGCGTGGTTTGAACTTCAATATAACGGCATTGGTAGAATAATTTTTCATTAACATTGAAACCAGTGGAATTAACGCAAATCAGACCTTTTCATTTTTTATCATGCCACCCCGATCCCACCGCTCTTTCACTCTCTTAAGAGTGATAAGGACGCTTGTGTAACGGGTGTATAGGGGTTGTTCACGATCTCAAACGTCCCCGAGAATGTCAATACATATCACAGCGCACTGGAAAACTACAGTATCATCACTAATATCTGACCTTTTCGACAGTTTTGACGTGCTACTCTGTTTCCTACCCCGACCTTTAATTATAATATTCATCTCAGCAATCTCAAATACTATAAACTCGATACTTACATCGATCATTTTCGACAATTTTTACTTGTTACACCATTTCCCACACTCACCTTTGATTTTAATAATGCAACTCAGCAACTTAGAAAACCAAGGATTTGACTCTAATAGAGGTCATTTTACATTATTTTTACGTCTCGCCTTTCTCATTAGCTCAAAGGGTACCATACCATGTGCTTTAAACTTGAACGTAATGGTATTGGCAGATTATTCACCTCAGAAACCCTGCAGACTATTTATTCCATGCAAATCCATAATTTTTAATTATTTTTTTCGTTTCTATTCCCTTTAGGGAGGAAAGGAGCGTGTTATTTCCCATTAGGAATGATTTAAAACCTAAACAATATCTGGAGTGACACTCTTAAAGTCAGTGACGCCAAAAATCGGGAATTTGTCATACGTATTAATTTTCGCAAATTTTTATAATATCTACTTCTTTACGGTTGATAGGGTATACTGGGGCTGATCATGGACTTAAGCGGAATCGGGGATGTCACTATTCATTTCAGTGACCCCAAAAGTAATGTATTCAATACTAACACCGGTCGTTCTCGTGTTTTATACATTTCATCCCCTTCCCACACTATCCCCAGGGAGAGCTAGGGATGTCTTGCTACTAAGGAAGCTGAATTTTGTCTAACACTATATCAGTACGTCATAATTAAACTCAGAGGTGCCGAAAATTGGGAATTGGTCACTGATGTCATTTTCGATCATTTTTAAATAGCATTCCCTTCCGTAGGGGTATGCTAAGGTTGGTCGTGGGGTGGAGAGTCATTGGGAATGTTACTACTAGTTTCAGCGGCTCCGAAAATTACGGTCTCAACACAAACAGCGGTCATTTTCGAATATTTTTATATTTTCTTCCTCTCACCTCCAACACAAATGGTGTACATTCGCTCATACAGGATGTTCGTAGACTTAAGCGGCATGGGAAAAGTTACTCTTCGCATCTGTATCCTAAAAAATGTATTCATCACCAATATTGGTAGTTTCCGATAATTTTTACAAATCAACCCCTTCCCTCCCAAGGGGTGCAAGTAATGTCTTACCCCCACAATGTTGGTTGTCAGATAGTCAGTCATCGCTGGACCAAGTTTGTTGCTTCAGTCAATCGAGTTGTAGTGTGTCATACTTACGTACATACATACATACATCATGTTATATATGTAAATCGATAACAAATGGTAGAAGAAATTAATGCATAGGCTTGTAATATTGTTTTATTAATTCCGGCTCAGTTTATAAAAAGGTTCATGTTAAAATCTTAAAAATATGAAAATTTTCCATCAATCTGAGCATTAAAAGCATTACACAATGAAAATGAAATACTTTTATAAATGCCTCATGCATGAAAATAACATTTTAACCATAGTTAACACTCTAGAAAGTATATCTAATTAAAGTACATGAAACTTCATTATTTGTGAAAATGTTCATCACCATTTCTGTCCTTCAAAACTAATTCTGGCAATAGCGAAACGTCCAAAATTATTATTGGTAGTTTTGAAAACTCTCAAAACTTGTTCTGGCAAAAACGCATTTGCCAAAACTAATTTTGTTCGTTTTTTTCGTCCAATAGCCGAATTCTGATTCTGTGCGTAACATATACTCTTACAAGTATTAGGAGAAATATACAAAGAACAATTTTCTTTTAATTTCGTGGGGGGGAATTTATTCACTATATCCCATCTAGGTACGCCCCTGTGCTCTGTTTGAAAAAAAAATCATATCATATAGATTTATCAGTAAAAATTGCATAAAGGAATAATTCTTAATTCATAAATTGTTTTTTTATATTTTTTCTTTATACATGTAAAAATAATATAAACATCGTGGTGTATAATATTTTGTAGAAAATGTAGAGAGAAAGGAAATGTAACAACTAGAAGCAAATCGCCTATTTTATTGATTTTAGAATTTCTTATTAAACCAGGGAAATAAAATAAATGAATCAAAGATTGGACCTTTTTGATTTAAAATTAAAATACGCCTGCAAAATATAATTAATTATAGCATACAGCTATATTTGTTATATCTTTTTAATGTTTTGAATTTTTTACTATTAATGATCGTTCAGAATATTAAAATAGTATTTAATTACTAAGTATATTTATAAAAATATGGTTTCTGGTAAAAGTAAAATATTCTGTGGTTTACCACTCCTTATACACATATGTAAATTTAAATTAATTTTCATAAACTACAATATTTAGTAAACCGAACAAATGAAGCATTGAAATTATGTATGAAAACAATCAATGTTTTCAATTTTCAGCTTTACCGCATATAATACTAATGGCACTCTGGATTATTCACACAACGCCTCCAACCACCACGGGAGTGGTTCCCATAATGATACTAAGACGTGAGTATTTGGATACTAAGAGCGATTAATAATAATAAATATTATTTTTGTTATTATTATTATAGTCTTATTAGTATTAGTAATAGAGGTAATTCACATCTTGGTAAATTACTTAAAGCTTAATCATAAATATAGTTGACCAGAGCTTACTACTAAATTTAAAATGTTTTTGAAAACAAATAATTAAAATGGATTACATATGTTCACTAATAACTTAACTTTTCCAATAATTAACTTTTCCACATCACTCGCTCGTTGTTTATATCATTAATTAAGGATGTTTTTTACTTTCACGCTGCGTTGTTGATGTTGATCAGAAATATGAATCATTTTGGGTTTGATTGAAGGGTTCCCGAAATATAACGCGAATTTCTTTATTACTATTTTGTTCCACATCCATGACATCAGGATCATGCTCGGGTTATGGATGTCCACATTCAAAGGACACCATCAAAAACAGTTTGACAATTTTCTTTCCCCCCTCCCAAACGCGAACAGTGAAACCATTAAACCGGCTTTAGTGGATGATAAAAACTCAATCCATTCACAGTTAGTATATAACTCCTTGTGGTACTCGTGTTCGAAGATTAATTGAAAAAATTATTTCCGTGTTAAAATATAGATATTATTGTAATAAACTACAGAGATTACACGAAATGGATTTGCCATGACGCATACATGGAAATCTCTCTTTTTAAAATTGCATTATTAAACACAGGTGAAAAAATACTTCACAGCGTCAAAATATAAATAAGCTGTCATCAAATTTCTGGGATGTAGGGTACTGATGTGTGGCATATGTTAATATTGAGGAATCATAGATAAAATCTGCAGACTCCTTAAGCTTGCCCACGATGGCTAAATGCCAATGTTGTGTCCCAATTAATTAAAAAAACGTATTGTGACTTGTCTCACAAATGTGCAGGGATCCTGAACACGGTCACGCACCTCACGACCACGCAGCTGAAGAGGACCTGCCTCAGAGCGAAGGCTTGTGGCCTTTGCTCATCTTGGCGATGCCTGTGGTGGTGATCGGCACTTCGCTTCTGTACGCCCGGTTCACTCAGTGGGTGAGGGACAGCATGGCTAGACATCGGCGTCGACCCTTCGCCAGGCTGATTGAACGAATCACCAAGAGGGATCCGGATCCACCTTCCGATCCTCGTGGAAACCTTCTTCAGTTAAAGGAGTTTGACGTCGATGATGAGTGCTCTCTCTAAGCTGGCCTCACATCAACCTCCAACATACTCTCTATACATTTTAATACAATTTTTTTTAATAAACGAGGAAAAATAATTGACCACTTCAATCTACATGTAAATAATTCTTGATTTACTCCGAGAGAAATGAAGTGAAAACTTTGCCAAAAATTCTGATAAAAGTCAGGATGAAACGAAATCTCGGTAAAAAGAAGTTACCTATATTTCATAGGAAATATTTCCTGGGAAAATCGACAAATGGCAAAAATTAATTTTAAAAATGCCGTTGTAGAACACGAATGATGGACCTTGAGATGACTAGATTAGTGGGTTACACGTTACAGTGTCCTAATGTGATAGGGAGTTCCATTTTTCTGCATGAGTTACACAATCGTATTATCATTCAGCCTAAACTTGTAAGTTGGAACTTAACTCTCTTAATTTGTAGTATTAAAACCTGTAACAAATTTCTAACGATTGTAATGAAGTTAAGCCAGAAAACTAGAGTTAAAAACTTGATAACACCAATACAAAAACTGAAATTTTATTTTCTCAAATAACTCAAAATACATATTAACTCAATTTAAAACAACTCAATACAAATTGAACTGAAATTTGAGTTTGCATGCACTGTTAACAGCTTAGTAATAACACTGCTAATAGCTTAGTAAATTTTGTTCAACACTTCAATGACTTATCATGAATTTTCCTGGATGTATTTCCAACAAGAATATATAACCTAGATGTATATAGCACTTTATCAATATTCCGTTATAATAGATTTAAAATCTGGTGATAGTATACACGTATCAGTGTAGGAAATTCATCCTAACTTATCCTCCAATCTTGCAAAGGTCTACTAAGAAAAGTTCTCTCAGAATTCATGGGGAGGTGAACGTAACAGGATTATTTAAAAAAGGAATGACTGAAATTGTTACTGTTGTTTCTATTCCATGTATAAAAATCGCTAATCGACACTATATAGCCATCCATTTCACCGTCGCATCTATACACCGCAAATGTAGGGTGAGCACGAAGTGTTATCAAAAAAAAAAAAAAAGCGAAGTCGAATTTTGTACTCAAAGGCCAAATTTACATTTTTCCTCATTTATGTAGCAAAATTGAATAGATGGTTTTATATGTTATGTATTTTTACGTATTCAAATATGTTTGTTGTATAAATGGTTCAATAAAATATAATTGAAAATGCATATTCTTTAGATAACTACAGAAATTGACTATCTGGCACCCTCTTCCTTTCCTTATCTAATCACTGCCTTTCAATGCAAGAAAAAATGCAAATAATATACTCTGAGACTTGAGTTTTATTCGTTTTCTTCACAAAATGTATATTCTAGTCAATTATTTTAACTCGCTCTATGCTCAAGATTTACCAGCCCTGAATCAACCGAAGACTTCTTATAGCCAACCCAAATAAACGTTTTTCTTAATATGGAGCTTGTTTAAAAAAAACTAATGTTTTCAATGAGATTTGAATTTAAAAAATTGGTGGTCAGATAAAATACAAACCTCTTTCAATCATAATCAAATAATATTGACTCGTCTTTTCCCGATTATCAAAATACGGACCCGGAAGGAAAACTGAGGACATTTTGAATCCCTCGTCTTGGAAGAATCTGTATCAATACAAGAGTGAAACAAATTTATCCAAGGTAATTTTTGATATTTTTTTTCCTCTGAAAATTGACGTTCTTACTTCATTATTTTATTGATCCCTCGGAACTGTGAGATGAAGTACCGTAGAGACTGTGAACCAACTGAGATACAGTAATACGGAAGTACTATTTCGGAGAAACTTAGTGTATTTTCAAGAGTCCGAGATGAGAAGTCAATATGTGTCATAAGACATGACAGAAAGGGCACTGATTTGAAAGAATTATGCCCTAGGTCTTGATTTGTTGGTGCAACTTGTTTCCTAGGCGTGGAATTAAGTATATTC
The DNA here is from genome assembly GCA_002313205.1 of Laupala kohalensis. NCBI lineage: Eukaryota > Metazoa > Arthropoda > Insecta > Orthoptera > Trigonidiidae > Laupala > Laupala kohalensis. The sequence goes on along the minus strand of NNCF01130183.1, from coordinate 286,181 downwards.
TCCTTAATCTTCTTTGTGAAGTCGATGAATATTTTAGGCATCACAAAAGCAAATGAGCTCTACGGATTCTGCATTTATTAACCCATGGTGTTTATTCACTGTCGTCTTTTCCCATTATTGGATTCTTTTGTTTGAGGAAAGTGTTCTGTCTCAACAAGAACCAGAGGTTTTGGACTGTCATTATTCTCTTCTGACATTTTTATTCACTTTGATAACAATTAAGTAAATTAATTTGTCCATTTAAATCTTTGCGGTGTGAAGATTTGTTTTTAAGAAATAGAATTATTGTAAGACTTAAGATATTTAGTTAAATCTTCAATTACATAAGACCTCTGAATAACTGCATTAACTTATTTATCTACGGCCTCCGAATACCATTTTTAAAAACCCAAGAACGAGCGCTGTCTGTCGGCCACAAGTTAAACTACTACCTTTATAAGTTCAGAGTAAATGTTTCGTGTCTGTAAAATTATGCAGCCCCGGGAAGTTAACTGAAATTCATTTAAGTCCAATAACATTCGAATCGGTTTAGAATAAAAAAATCCAAGGTCTTACTTTGTTCAATTTTGCTCAGGTAATTTTATACTTTCCTCGCCCTCATTTTTTAATAGTTAATCAATGAAAATATTTTCTCAATTATGGACATTCTGTCCAATTTTAACCCATTTAATATGATCACGGAATAATGAAACTATGTTTCATCTATGTATTTGGACCTCCTCAACATTACTCACACACTACTCTTGATTGTAATAGATTGTTTTTGCAATGAAAAATAAAAAAACAGAAACGTTGTTTATTATGCATTCCTGTCGCCACTTGTTACATGTCCGACAGACAGCTAGCGCGTAATTCGAACTCTACCATGGTACCAACACAACGTAAACGAGCTCAAATACTTCGTCAGTATTTTACTAAGTAATATAAATACAATACTTACGAAGTAATATAACGTTGTTAACTACAAATCTTATTATGAGAAAATGTAACATTCATTACAAAGCTCAATGAAGAAATTAGAATACTTCTTGTACACGAACCAACTTCAGTGAGATATACAATGAACGAAAAATTGTACTCTTAATGGATCTCTTGTCACTAAAATTAAATCCTCAGGAAATTTAAAAAAAGCTTTATTTTTATAAATATAGAATTTGTATGACTGTATCTCTATGAGTACAGTAGACACTAGATCATTTGTAACCAAACGATGTATAACTTTGTGTATAGTATATTTTTAGATGAACGATCATTCACAAAAAAGTAAATAATATAAGTTTGTTTCATAAATCAAGGATTAAAATATTTTAATTTTGGAAATACCGGTATTCTACTGGCGCCCCTACCGACCGATGCTAGCATGTAAGTTACTGAGCGCAGCTCAGTGGAGTTCTTCTGCTGCGATCTAGCGGCGACGTCGTAAAGTGTAGAAATAGTGCATTCTTCCTCAGTTCGAGATTTAGTCCAATTATGCTTTAATACCATTTTAGATGTTTTTATGAGGTTTTAATAACAATTTACGAAACCACAAGGTCAAATAAAGACAGAAAAAATTATACATTTAGAAGTAAAGATGTTGAATGCAAAGTGTTCAAGGTTTTCTCCAACTAGAAGATATGTAATTTACTGATGGACCCAAAAATTATGCAATCCACTTATTTCGGTAGGAAAGAAGAGGGTAGGAAAATAAGGAAAATAATCAGAAATGAACATTGGATATTAGTTGATAGTTTTCTTTTTAAAATATGAATAACATGATGCAAAATCTTAAAGAAATCAATATATACATTTGAAATATTTTTTTAGGAGTAACTGACTTATAACTTATGTTCGAATACAAGAATGGTAAATATAATATTCAACACATCTTGGAACTCAACATAATAATTGATGAAACTAAATTTACGAAAACTCTTTGTACACAATAATCCTCATAATCTCTTTGAACACACTGTTGAAGATGGCATTACAACTATCTAGAAATATTGGCCTATTTTTTTTATTGGAAATTGAAGTATTGTACAAACTATGGTACACTAACTTTAGATCAGGGATGTCATCAGGGATGATCAGAGAGTATATTCTGTCATCAGAGCACGGAGCACTATGTTGCACATGGCTCAAAAACGACCAAAATTTATGTTTTGTTTTTAAATAAATTTTAATACATTTAAATTTATGTTTTACGAAGGCCATGAAATTTTTAAGTGAGTTACTTGACAAGACTCTAAGAAATAATGTGAAGTCTATCTTAAAGTTTTCCAAAAATTGAAGAGGTAGGGCCCAAAAACTATAAAAGAAACAAAAACCTTGAAATTTCTGCATAGATTTCTGCAGAACGTCTTATAAGGCATAGAGGTTCGAAATTCAGTATAGGGTGCAACACCATTTTTGGTCGAAATTAGTTTTTGATAATATTTTATTGGCCATTAAACACATTTTTTTGCATTGTTATTAAAAATAACGCCCTTTTTTAGTTTTGTTGATTTAATCCATAAAAACTGTGCACTCTACGAAGAAGCTCGTCGTAAAAGCTAACTGGACAAAATTTCCTACGATATACATTCCCGCTAGACGAAGTTGAATGTATACTCCAGAATTTGGGGAATTTTTGTCCGAAAGTTCTTTGTCTCATTTTTAACTTTTACATTTCGAAATGAATGTTTATTGTATTATAAATCTAAAAAACAAAACCTAAAAAGGAATTTTTATATTTCCTGGCGTTTTTTGAAGTGGAAAAGATTAAAACCTTAATCAGCATCCTAAAAACAGTAGAGGAGAAAAATTTCAAAATGCTGAAGTATATAATTTCTTCACAACTTTCGGAGTAAAATTCCCAAAATGCTGAAGTATAAAATGAATGCCCTCTAAAATGAAATACATTATCTTTCACGGATAAATTATTATATTGCACTATAATTAAATAAATACAGTTATTTATTTCTCAATGGTAATATGGTACCACTTTTAAAATGTTTTATCGTCAGTCAAGAATACAAAACGTATTCGATGCTGTAGTCTACCTAGTAGCCAACACAAGATGAAAAAATTCAACTATTTAAAAATGAAACATCTTCCGTTAAATATTGGGATAAAACAGAATCTAAATTTAAAAAGAAAAACCTTTTTCTGAAATAAACTACACGGTTAGAGTAAACTTTACAAACAATAAATTTTCTCCGAGATTTTTTAATAAAATATTGAATGTTAAATAAATAATAATTATTTCGCCCGCGAGAAAGCGTGAAAGGCATAGTATATTTTATATTGGTATTCGTGTTTAATAGTATATTTTACATTTATATATTTCATTAACATTAACATAACGTTTCTCCCTTCATCGAGTATCTGAATGAATAAAACGTATATGAATGGTGAATGCGAACTCTTTTTAGTGCTTCGTCTGCAAGGAGTTTGGTGATGCGGGGGAAAAAGCAGCGTCACTGTTCACCGTTTGCTTCAATCAGTCGGCGATCGACCACATCACCTGACCCGCGTCCCAGGAAGTTGATTTCTCCACATCAAAAACTTCGTATCAAAACTTGTAATGGAGATGGCGTCGGAGTTGGAGAGTGAGAGGGTTATGAAGCAGCAGACACCGCGCCGCTTGGAAGGGACCGGCGCGGCGCGGCGGTTGCAGTGCTGGCTGTGTCCGAAAGGTGTCACACTTCGCAATATCGATTACGCACAGAATTTTAGATCTGAACTTACTCACCTGCCGGGAACTTGGGAAAGAAAAGAACTATAATGACCTAAAAATGGTTAAATATCATAAATTTCATGTTCTTTGGAATAATGTGTATTTGTTTATACTAATGTGCACAGCAGCTTTGTGTCTTAGTACTTCTGCGTCTTGCCGCGAATTTTGGTACCTTACCCTTCTGGTTCGGGCTAGAAATATACATATCAATACAGGCGTCAAGGAGATCACAAACAAACTGGTTTATGCTAACCTGATATGCAAAATATCAATCGACGGCGGTCATGCTGAAAAGTGCAAAGTTCTGTACATGTTCTAATCTTGGCGAATTTGATCAAGGAAAAAATGTGAAAGTTGGGCAATGACGTCATGTATAGAAAAAACAAGTGTGCGTTCTAGGTATAATCCTTGCAATCAATTTCTGAACAATTCATTACAATTTTTTCCCAATTCATGATAAGCAGTTCCAACAGCAATTCATACAAAAAATGAAACTACCAAAGGAAAATTGAGTTTGAACTCTCTTTCCGTGTATTACACAACTTCATAATATATTTATAAATATAAGTTACAAAATTGTAAACTTGAAAACGAGTGATGATACTCGAATAAAATATATTTATTAACTGTATTTTTATTTAGTATATTTTACAAACATCAATTTTTTCTTCTTTGTCTACAGATAAGGCGACACCGCATGATTGAAATAATATTTTTGAAGAACTTTTTTATTTACATTAAAAATATTATTTGTTTCAGTGTTATCGCATTTTAATCAAATTTGACCAAGTTTTTAGAATGAGGTTTTTGTCCTTAAAATGCACTAAAATATTTCAAGGAAATTTCGTCTATATTTATGGGGTTTGATGCCCCATATAATAGAAAATCATTTAATAACTCACCGCTTTCATGTACACCGAAGCGGGCTACCCACGAGAAAAGGAAAGTCCAGGTGACCGACTCACTGGTTATGTCCGTCATAGGCACCGCCTCAGGCCAGCGGGTAAACCAGTCCACGATGGTGAGCAGATAGCGCCACCCCGAGGACAACGGAAGGGGTCTCACGACGTCCACATGGATATCCGTGAACCAGCCTGACGGTGCACGGAAGGTGCTGTGGTGCAGTGACATGACGTGTTACCTTAGAACGCTGACACGGAAAGCACGCTCTAGCCCACTGACGTCAGTCCGATCGCAGTGAGAGCCAGATGAAGCGATCGGCTACAAGCTTGGTGGACGCACGTATTCCCGAATGATGGAGATCGTGCGCCATCTGAGAGGCTGTGACGAACGGTCGTTGGCCGCCAGAGAATGTGTCACTCAAAGGTCCGACCAGGGAACGGGAAAAACGCTCCATCCGTAGAGATGTAGTGTTGTTCACCAGGGCCTGCAGTGCACCATATCCCAATTGGGACTGGGCGAGTTCCTGGAGGGTGGGTATTGCTGTCACGACATAAACGCGTGACATGTAGTCTGCAAATACGTTCTCCGCACCACTGATATGCACAATGTACGTTGAGAACTGGACTATGAATGTCAGTTTGTTGAGCTGCACTGGGGGAAGCTTTTGGCGCCGCTGCTGCAAGGCGTAGAGGAGGGGATTGTGATCTGTATAGATCCGACAGTGCTGGGCTTCCAAGTCGTGTTGGAAATATTGGACATTCTCGTAGACTCCTACGAGCTCACGATAATAAGCCGGTCACTCGGATTTCTTAGAAGATTGTTTCGTGGAGATAAAGGTTAGGGGCTGCCAGGAGGCACCGACACGCTGTTGGATACAGTGTCAGAAGACTAATGGGTGAACAGTCCAAATAAAGCCTCCTGGAGAGGGTATGCGGGAATGGTGGCAGCTGACAGTCCTTCTTTGTAAGCTTCGAATGCTAATTCCAGTGTAGTCGTCCAAGATATGGGCTGTAAACCCTTCAATTTGCTTCCTGAATAGAATCGTGTAAGGGCGGCTCTAGAGCCGCGGCGTTAGGTAGAAATTGTAAAAATTCACAATGCCCAGGAACCGACGGAGTCCTTGGGCTGTTTTGAGTCGCGGAAACTGCTGCAGTGAAGTGACGCGTTGAAGAGGAGGGTGTGTCTCAGAGGTGGAGACTAAGTAACCGAGAAAGGTTACCTCACTGGCCCCTAAAAGACATTTGGAGGCGTTTATGACAACGCCGTACTCTTGGAGGCGCTTGAATTGTGTTCTTAGGTGTTGCTCATGTTCTTCAGACGATCGTGAGAACACCAAGAAGTCATCAAAGTAAGCGTAACAGAAGTCAAGATCACGAACCACTTCATCTATGAATATTTGGAATGTCTGACTGGCGTTTCTCAGACCGAAAGTCATGAACTGGAACTCGAAGAACCCATATGGAATGGAGATTGCTGTATTGCAAATGTCCTCTGGATTCACTGGTATCTGTTGGTAGGCCTTCACTAAATACACGGTGGAGAAAATCACATAGCCCGTAAGGTTATGTGAGAAGTCGGCGATGTGGCGCACGGGTAGCAATCAGGGACGGTGCGGGCGTTGAGGGCACGATAATCCTTACAAGGTCGCCATCCGTCGAAACCTTTCCGCACCCGGAGCAAGGGTGAGGATCAGGTGCTCTCTGATGGGCGGGCTGACCAAACACGCAACGTCGGTGAATTCGGCCTTCACTGCCTGCAACGTACCCGGTGCCTGACGACGAGAGTGGCAGGATACTGGAGGATCGTCCGTGGTGTGAATGAAGTGCCCCGTGCCATGCTTCCCTTGGCGCGGTAGTCCTGGAGGTCGGGTTAGATGTGGGAACTGGCGTATCAAACCGCCATACAGTGAGGACTCCATTATGGCTTTCACACTGGGTTGGGCAACAGTGGTGAGTTGCCCTTGCACAGAAACTCTCGTATTAGCGTCGATTAGGCGACTTGTGCGACAATCTGGCAGTATGTGATAGTGCGCTAGGAAGTCAGACCCAATAAGCGGCACATCTACATCTGCGACGACAAACCACCATGGAAAGGACTTCCACAACTGCAGGTTGAGGTTGAATTGCAGGATCCCATACGTGTTGATTGGTGACTTGTTGGTGACGTGCACCGAGAGTGCAACCATTTGCGCCGCGAGCTCATCCAATCGGGACGCCAGCATAGCGATGCACATCGGTCCAGAGGCATTCGGAAGAGTTCTGGCCTCCCATTTCCTCAACTTCGGAGTTGCTGTATTCGCTGCTAAGTGAGACGTCTGATCAGCTTTCTTTTCAATTGCAGGTAAGGTTCATTTTCCGGGGGGTTGAGGAGGATGTCTTCCACCTCAGCGGNGCTGTATTTCGTAGCTTCCGAGGTTATATGTCCGAGGACAAACTGCGCTTCGATCTGCGCGAACCACGTCGCATGACGCTCGGCCCAGAACGAAGATAGTTTTAAAGTCACTCTGTAAACTTCTGCTCGCGGAGGAACTGGCTTCCATTCTCTTGGCTCCACAGCTGCAGTTGCTGCTGTTATTGCTGCAGGCCCTCGTGAGCGTCCCTTATTTCAACCAACTGCGAATGCAATGCCAGAAATTCTTCCTCCGTCGGCACCTTACGTAGAAAAAAATGAAGGAATCCACAGAAGCAAGTACAGAGGAGCAGCCAAATTAGTATGGACGCACCGGCGCGGTCGTCAACGCTACAAACGGCGGCGGCGGCAGCAGCACAGCAAGCGGCGGTGGCGTGGCGTGGACATACCGGCGCGTACGGCAACGGTGCGAGCGGCGAAGGCGCGGTGGCTGCAGCCGAGAGCGCGCAAGCGGCGATGGCGGTGGCGGCGGGGCTTGCGCGGGTGTAACGATGAGGTGCTGCGGTGCATCACAATCTTCGATCGCGATTGTCCACAAACACGCGCGCGTAACACGAGAACACGCCTACGTTCGGATCACGTCGGGGTCACCACTATGGGATTTGATGCCCCATATAATAGAAAATCAAATAATAACTCATCGCATTTATCGATTGGTCTTACAACAGCCCGCGTGCGCGTCTCCAGACCAACAGTATGTGCTGGAAGAACCAGGTCCTCACCGCATTGTTGCCACCCGACAACAATGCTTCACTGCATTGTTGCGAGCGTTTGCGACAGGCTTGTGCCACATATGATTTTATTTATGGAAAGATGAGAACGACTTACTCCATTTTTTCAGATTACATAATTGTTCTTTGCGTACTCATTACATTTCAGTGAAATGGCAAAGCAAAAATCAAGTTGCGTCTTATACACAAAGAATATACAATAGTCTAAGAAAACTTAACTGGCTACCTACGCCGATTTCGGGTGTATTATGAGAGCAATGCTGATTAGTACTATCAAATCTTCGAATTTACCACTCTAAGTTTTATCGAATTTATTTTAGGATGAGAGAATTTTACTCGTAGCTATTATCTCTAAAAGTTTATCCTGTTATTTCTGGATGGACTAGAAATGCTTAAGCCATTGTACCACTTCAGTTCCAATGATTCTATAAGCGCCTTATTTAGCATGTCGCGTACATGCAGTCATCTTTATCACTGAATGTAACAAACACCATTAATAATGTTACGCTTCTGGTATTAACGCGGCAGATGGGATTTTTCGGCACATCATACGGCGCATTTAGTTGAAGCGCAATCGTGTGGGTTCATGTGAGTCACTTATTCTGCTTTGCCACAGAAATGGACGTGCTTGTTTTTTGGAAGAAATGGTGGCGTAGCTTTGTTTAAATAGAGTATTCAAAATGGAAAGGTGCTGCAATTGCTGGAAATATTTTATACGTGATGTATACGTATGGGGGAGCAATTTTAACTCGACGTTTTTAGTCGAAAGATGATAAATTTGAATGATCGGGATTTTGGCGTCTTAAATAACAAGTTAAAAGTTAGTAATAAATCTATAAAGCTGTGTGTATTCTACTAATATTACCAAAACATTACATTAAAGTGAGCACTACTACAACTTCAAGAATGATTCATCTGTTTTTTTTAATATGAGGAACGTTTCAGAAAGTAATAAGAGGGGAACTAGTTCGACTCTTCAAAAGATGTCGCGAATAAAGCCAAGCAAAATCTGTATTCATCTAAAGGGATTTCCCAGGTCTTCGTGGGTATTCCAGGCCTTCGCAAATTTTTCAGGCTTTTGTGGGTTTCCCAGGTTTTTGTCGGGTAGACAAGTCACATCCATCCTTTCTCACATGGTCCTAGTAAGATTTGCTAATCACATTACTGAGTGATAACGCATTTTGCACTTCTCAGGACGACAAAGAAAAGAAATTTTGTATCACACTTCTCGGTCAGCTCACCATAAAACGTAAAGGGATATCTGAACTTATCTTCAGAGGAGGATCTGCTATCTCTGTAACCGGACATTGTAGAAGAGTGATTCAAATTGTGTTTCGTTATTCAACTTTATACAATACAAGTAAGCAATCTTTTGGAAATGTAATATTTATGGTTAATTTTGAAGCTATTTGTACCAGGATTTATGAGAATTCTAATATGAGGTCACGAGAAGCTTAGGAAGGTCAAGAGTGCTTTCGTATTTGTGCATCCTAACGAAAAATGTACCAAAATATCGGGGCGGTTATCCGGGTCACAATTACAAGAATTTTGACTTATTTCAGGCATTTGGAATTTTGACTTGTTTTTGTTTGGCTTTTTCGCACGTTCCTTGATATATCCCGATAAAATGTAAACGCAATGAACGAGGAAAAATTAAAAAAGTTAGACTGTCCCGGAATAACCGTAAACTTTGTTTGGAAAAGCGTACCAAATGTTATAATAAGTTTTCATAAACTTACTAACAGAAAATGACTGACAAACATTTATTATAGTATAACATCCGAAACATTGCAACCCCTTAATCCCGTATGGTGCTATCATCTGATTTGTCCCACAATACGTCACACGAATGGAAGCGTGATTTGAAGTTGCGGATACACTGATCCAAGGAGCATATTTAGCTATTTTAACATCCTCCATGTTGTTATTTTGTAAAATTAAAATCATTTTAAGTTCAAAACAAAGATTGCCAAAATTAAAACTGCAACTATCCATTGAATGAGAGTGTATACCAGGGCATTGTATGCACAGCCTACGGCTCTACTTAGGGGGTATATTAAAGGTGTACAGGCAAAAAACCTCGCCACACATAAATAATATTTTTTGTAAATAAAGCGCCCTATTGAAATTGAAATATTGTTATTGACTTCGGAATTCATGCTGAGAAGAGACTTTTTTGGTTTATGTCAATAAAAAAAACCCGCAAACGTTTAGATATCAATTTTGTACCTTCAAAAGATATTTAAAAATTAAATATTCTAGTATTTGTTCACAAATATATCCCTGATGTAGATACAAAATAGGTATCGAAACGTTGACGAGTAAATGTCTTTGTTGACCTAAATGTAAAAAATAAAACTTATTCCAAAATAATTTTCATTCCTTTTAAAGAGAATTCCGTGATCTCAGCGTGATACACGATTTATGTTGGACGAAGACAAAATAATTAAATACATGCAAGGAAACGTTTCTAGGTGTGTGACTGTAATGAAATATGCGGAAATAGTTAGGAAGTTATAGTTAAGAAATCGGTTCGAAGGTGTGAAATCCGGATCGCTCACGCGGAGATGTTTAGTAGCGAATAGGGTGGTGAAGAGGTAGGAAAGGGACGTGAGAACGAAATGGTTGAAAAAGGTTTGCAACAGGTGTGGGGGGGCGAGGAGGAGGTGGTGCCGCGTCAGCACTAGAGAACTGCTGACGTCGTGGCCGCCACCGCAAATTGCGGCCGCACTTCGTGAAAGGGCGGGGAAGGAGACGCGGAGAATTCGTGGACTGGAGGAAAACCTGTCCACTGCGAAGCCTTACGATGGCATAAGGAGTCAACCCTTCGCAACGGATGGACGCTTTTAGCAAATGAAGCCTAATGAATCGCCGAGATCTTCTTCAGGGATGCGAGAGAAGAGAGAAACTTTGAGTTTATCGTTTGGGGAACATAACAATGACAGAACATCGTAATTGGTGTATATTATCGTAAGAGTGATAAGACATGGTAATACAAACAATTCCCATGCGGGTCTAACATAAATTGAGGGATCTCTATTCTTTTATTCCAAACTATATTACGCAAATAAAATAATTAGGAACAATATTTCTATTTCGGCCATACATTTACACGAAAATGAATCAATTTACCCTAATTTAATTACAGGTGGTTTTCAGGAAAAAACATACTCTCTTTATGATTTCTGGACAGGGGTGAATCCAAAATCCGGAAAGAGGAGAAAAACATTCGAAGACTGAAAAAAAGTTCAAAATTCTTCGGAGATTTAAATGAACAGGTGAAAGCAAATCTCCCAGTCAGAATGTGAATAGAAATGAGTCACGTGTTAAAGGTAACTGACATTTCAGTGATATTTTAGTTCCAATCAGCTAAAAAAGTGCTCAACTAGAAATACAGCTCAATGATGAATATATTGCTGAAACAGATTTAGACTTTCTGTACTTGTACAGAAGGCGTGAAATATCTCTGGTAAACGAACATTGGGTGGCCATTTTTACCAGAGATTGAAGTCTTTTAGGTTATATAGTAAAGTGTTTAGTTACTTGGACTTAATCGTTTTCGAACTGATTAGTAACTTGTTATTGTTTGAATTTGTTGACATTTACGGAAAGATAAGGGCATTTACAACACTTAATTAGCTTTTTCATATAATATATTATTCACTAGCAGTGAAATGTGTAAAATGCCAGAACAATTGCCTTCATCTTCAATTGTAACAACATAGAACAAGTACAGCAGACGGACAGTTAGGTTGCTATACGACTGTGCGAGATATTCTTTTCGATACCGATTCTATAAGTCTGCGTGAACAAGGGTCTGGTGTACTTCGAGTTTTAGCACACTGGAGTTATAGGTCAGGTTAGAAATCGTTTATTATCTAATACACTAGCATATTCCTTTTCCCTTTACAAAATTTTCAACTTTTTGTGCTATATTAATAAACCAAAATTGTTAAGGTGATCTCTCTTTTCTGATTACATATCGAAATAGTCAAAGCCAAACTATCCCACAACAGGCCCCGAAGGTGCCCAAGGGGTTTGAAGAGGGGAGAGCTCCGCAAAAACTTGACCCCGGCACTAAGAGGAGATGCGGTCAGCATCTCGCTCCGACTGGTTTGATCCCAGTATATATCCTCGTACTCATTTTACAGAAGGCTGAGTAGGCTGGGAGTCAGTCTGGATGCTAGGTGTGATAATAATTCCCCACCTCTCCGGGGATCGAATCCCGGTCATTCAGCTTGCAACTCAACACTCACCCACTGAGTCACGCTGACTCCACATATTGAAAAATAACATTAAAAAAGTATTCGTCGAACACAAAATGTTTAAGACTGCTTAATTTAAATTAATACCAAACCAACAATATGAACAAAACATACTTATTACAATTTTCCACGGAGAATAGTTTGAATGATTTATTTATACGTTGAGAATTGTAGTAGATAGAAGGTCGAAGCAATTCATGTTTAACAAACGCTCTAAATATTTAATTTCCTATATTCATACCAACTTTTCTGGAAGGAAACATTTTTATTGGAATCCCCAGTAAAAATTACTTCCTCCTGTATAGATAATAGTGTTATCTACACCTATACACATTTTTTAGAATCGCAGAAGTGAAAATATCCTCTACCTCCTTTTGGAATTTTCCGATCTACTAAGGGTTTCTTTTTAGTAAGACTTTGGTAAATGATGAAACTCCCGCCGGGAATAACAAGGTTGAGCTTACAAGATCGGCTCAGATTGCGTTTTCACCTCACATTTCTTTTCTTTCGAAGGTTTTCCTAGTTCCGGTATATTGATGGACAAAGATAACCAAATGACAAGGTACCACTTTCATTTTTTCTGGTACTGGTCGGAAAGGGTTGAAACCAAAAGCCAAACAAAAATTTGATGTTTCCCATCATTATGTTCTATAATGAAAGTGCGAATATATATGAGCTGTTCAAACAATACGTACAAATCCCGCAAAAACCATTCGGTGTGGTTCATAGATATATTTCTAATACCGCAAATATATTCAACATAAGTTAAGGTTACACCACAAACATAACTTAATAAGAAATCAGATAAATATATTGATGAAAAGTTTTGTGATACAATCAAAAGAATTATTTATCAAAATATCAATGCCAACAATACGAATGTATTAGAACGCTTAATGACCGATATTTTGTGTTCCATGTCTCAGAATTTTGTGATTGTGATGGGACAACACTACGCGTGAAATTTGAGCCACCCACTAATTTGTTAATTAAACAATTATTTATTAACACCATAATTCGATTTCCCATATTTATCTATCGAATGATGGCTATCTAAATGATCCGTCAATTTTGAAGAACTCTCATGATTACTTTGTAAACACTAGAATGCGTTGACATTTCACGAACGTCCGCAAAGGCGATAATACATGAAGAGCGGGTGTTCTAATAAATTTATATAATTATAATAATAAATTTATTGTCAAAAAATAGTACAGACTGCGTATGACCACGTGGAGGACAATAAACTAACTCTCCGGAAGCAAGCAAGGGACCATCCCATCAATTCCGATCAAGGGCCCTAAGGCAGAGGCGGATTCAAAAATTTCAGCAAAAGTTCCTAGATAAGATAAAAAGTTAGCTGCGAGTTATAATACATATATAATGTCAATATGTTTGTAATTTAACGCAAATATGTTTGTAAATTTACATGTACAAGTTATTATCGAACTATAGATTATTCTGAGTATAGTGTTTAAAAATCATAAGAGTTGAAAAAACACTAAATTCACGATTTATTGTTACAATAAACACGCCCCTAGACAGCCTAGAGAACCTGTATAAGAAATCCGCCTCTACCCGAAGGAAAAACGGAGAAAAACCCGGACCAGGATGGGGCTTCTCATTTAAAAAGATTGTGGTGGAGTAAGATTAATTTGATTGGGGAAGTAATGCTGGAAATTTGATGTCTTAGCTAATATCTGGTTATGCAATAATGTAACGTAATAGTTTGTATACAATGAAGGCCAATCCTTACTAAAGAAAAAGTTTTGAAATAACACCAAATGTTTACAACATAGTTCTCTAAGTATCTTATCACCAGAATATTAGTATTGACAGACATATAACCGTATGTCTGCTCACGTGAAATTCAATTGTTTCCTAATTATCAAGAACAGATTCATGAGACATAATTAAACTTCACTATCAAAATTGTTGAGATCTAAGAAGAATTCATAATTAAACAGCTCATTGATACATCATTTATCATTCTATCAGTCGTCGTCGTTGCCGCCCCCCCCTCCACACACACACACCAAAAATATACATTTCTACTAAAAACTACATTGTGGTTGAATGATGATTTTTGATGAAGTGGTTGACGAAGATAGAATTCGAGTTTCTAAAGATTGTTTTCATATCGTCTTAGCTTCGTATCTTTCCATGAAAGCGCGGCCATGTTGTTCAATGTAGAATTTGTAACAATCGAAACATAATTTAAATATGCTCGGGTATTCAATTTATTGTTTTTAGTTGTGTGTTTTACGGTTTGTTTATCGTTTTGAATGCAACTTTGTATCTCATTTTGTGGAAATCTTGGGTAATGTCTTTTGAAGTCGGTATGTTCATGAAGGAGCTCTATTTCTTTCCCGATCCTCCGACATCAAGTAATCATTGTGACTCTTCTTATGTAGAATTCCTGAGCAAGTGGTGTGCCTACATTGGTAGATTCATTTCAAATTAGTCCTTGGGGAATGCCAGATGATTTCGATGCACTATATTTTCTTGTGTTTCTGGCAAATCATAAACCATCTTGTAGAGCCATAAGCTTGACGAATGGATATCATCAATAGAAAACATAATAAACGTAAAAATATTTTTAAAACAAGTTTTTTAATAAGTACTCTGACAAAAAATGATGTTCAGTAAAATTGAAAATTAAAGAAATATAACTACAAAAAAGTTATTTACTTGGTCACTCATCATTGGTGCAAGTACTTAGAAGGTAAATATTTTGAAATCGTGAAATATACATTCTAATTCTTGAGATGTCAAGTGTTACAAGTACTAATACTGCTTTAAAATTATTGAAACACACGCCTCAAGCTTTTAGAATTTATATTTAATATTTTTTAAATATTTATGTTTATGTTGCTAGTACTTGCATCTATGATGAGGACCAAGAAAAAGACTTTTTTGTAGTTACACTTTTATAATTTTAAATTTTACTGAATAATAAACATAATGAATAAAACCAAGAAACTTTATTATATTCGTGTAGTTATAATAGCGCTTAAGACAAAAGAAATGATCTCAAAATCTACGAACCTGACATTGAGATCATCAGACTCTCGTCATCATGTGAAATGAATTGTGCTCAAAAAAACAAAAATTAGCACAAACTCGACTGTCCTACCATATTCTATTAAGGAGTTTCAGTACCCATCTCCCACTTCCATCATCAGATCGGCTCAATTGTACGATAAACTTCTATTTCCATACAAACCACAATTATGTACAATTTCAGTTCGATCGAAAACTTGGAAGAGGCCCAAAAATCTATTAAAAAGTTTGAACTGGAAGATCAACATAAATAGGTTACAAGTTAAGTAATAGCTTGTAAAAAAGAAAGACGAAGAAGTGAGGTTTCACTCTATTTTGAATAGTTAAACAAACTGTAAACCGTGAGCCGAGTATAAGCAAAATCAATTTGCATTATTTCGGAATTTTGTGGGCGAAATTTTTACATTACAATCTGTCAGTTTAGAGTTGGTGATGAGTTTCCAACCAAGAGAGAAGGACGGCCTTAGGGCAGGGATGCAAACGGGTGCGCCCACGGGTAATAGTGCACGGCGTGCGCTGTCTGTTAAAGCAGGTTGCAGGAAGGGTTGGCCACTAGGTTATTCTAGAGGGACGGAATAGTTCATGCGGGAAATGTCAGGATGAGTGAACTCACTTTCTGTGCGATGAACGCAGAGGTAGTGCACTACGTTTAATACGTGTGAAATTTGTTAAGAAGAGTAGTATTAAACGGCCCCACCACGTGTTCGACCGAAGATATTTAATAAATCGTAATACATTTTTATGTATATTTTTATTTATAACGGATTTGGTTTCCCTGGTATGATTTTGTATTTCTCTGTACTAATTTTGTCTACACTCCAAACTGAAATATATTGCTTTGCCTTCAGAAATTTTATTTCACACTACCACAAATTCCTTAGTTTCATTGCACAATTGCCGGTGAAAAGCGCGATCCCGGAGACCAGGAAACAAATTTGTTTACCCTTCCGATTCGATAACAGAAACCCTTATCGCGATTTAGATTTCTGGGCACGCGGAGGAACGCAACTTCACTCGCGTGCCGCTTCTATTGAAACCACCGCCTAAGGGAAGGAAAAGGTTGATGGCAAGACGCGCCAATCCACTCGTCTGTCGGTTGTGAAGCAGCTAACGAACCCATTGTCTCAAATAACATTTCAAGAAGGTGTGATCAAGAGAAATGGGAAAATCCGATTCCTCCACATCCTCCACGGTCTAAAAAGCGTGTTTCTGTACCGCGTTCTCCACTGTGATTCGAAATATTTGCTAAAACGAGATAATCATTTCTTATTTTTAAAACAATTTTTATTACATTTCTCATTTTTTTCTTCGTTTCACAGTTGCTAACTTCTGGTCTTAAACATTCCTTACATCTGCAACTACCTCCAATTTATCGTTACCAAAAATGGTAATCGACAAAATTTTTATACAAAATTTGCTTCAGGACTTTTATAGGATTGTCATAATGCGGGCAACAGAAACTTGAAAATGTTCAGTATCAAAAAAATTCTCATATAGATATCCCAAACTGTTATTAGAACGACCGACTTAGGTTTCGTTAATAATATCAGTTTCCTATAGTGCAAACTTATTCAATCAATCTATGATCTTGTAAATAGGAAACACATTTTAATAGATCTTTCTATGAGATAACTTCTTATCCAATGCAAGTTTTCTTGATCATAAAACGAAATTTTTAATGAGCTGTTCTAACTGATTTTTAGCAATAAACTATTACAATAATGGAAAAAATTCCAAAGGAACCTTCAATGGAAAATGAAAGTAGCTGTTATTTCCTTTGCATTTAGAGGACATTGTAGTGAAGCTAATGTTCATCAGGATTCTCGAAGTTCTTCCAGTGTCTACCACTTTGTGATCAATTCTTCTACCGATATGGTCATACCTGTCATAATCAAAAATAGTTAAAATTTAAGTGAACTGTTTTCAGGATTCACTATTGCATTATATTCTTATCGTAGTTACGTCAATGACTTAAAAAATAATGCAACTGAAAATTTGGGTTTACGTTATTTTGATTATTATAAAGCAGTAAAATTAGAGAAATTCAGAATGTATTGCATCACAGTCGATTTGCAATTACACTTCGTTAAGGAGTTTGAAAAAACTGTATCATTTAATTATGTTCATGTCAAATCTCGATAGTAGAATATTCTTATATACTGGCTAGATATTATTATTTTTGGTTTGAAAAGAATAATACCATTAACAGTCCAGCATTGCATTTTAAACCAGTCAGCAAATACGACTCCACAATTTGGATTTGAAACATGGTTTTATTTTTAAGTAATCGATACGATAAAATTTGTCACAGGAAGGCACTCATTTATGACTATATGAGTACACCTCACGATATCGCCTCACAATATAATAATTATAAGATCAAATTCATAAAAATCGAAGATAATCTAAATTATTCGCCGTAGGGATAAGTACTGTAGCTATAAAAGAAATAAAGTTAAAATGATAAACGGGACGATTCTCAACCTCAACTGATCTTTAAAATTTTATCATTCCAATTATTAAAACACGCTCTCTTGACGAAAAGCAGTACTTTCTTTTTTCATATTCCCGGCATCGCTCCAGTGAGATCGTTCGTACCCCAATCTCCATGACGTTGCAATATTTGGCATCCCTTTAATGCTCTGACACGACCACCTTCACCCACGAATTCGTTTCAATCAACCTCCTGTGGATAAAAATGGTACTATTAAGCTGGAGAGAAAGCGCGAGGGTCCCAGTGATAAAATATTGAGAAAGTGAAGGTCTTGGAAAACGTTCATTAGGAGAGCATGTTCGTGCAATTAATCAGCGCGCGACGGAGGCACCGCGTGCAGGAAAAATCGCCGGCGTGTCTTTTGCAGCTGCGGCCCGACGTTCTGGCGGAGCGGGGAGCAAGGGTGTGGGGAACAGGGGTGACCCACCTTTTATCCGCAGCTACAAACCTCCTTTAATACTAGCACCAGCGCATTACAACTTAAGTCCCTGGATTTCTAGGAACGAAAGTTCCACCACGTTGGAACTTATTCTCCTCAAAATCGAAATAGTCACAGAATTCACAAATCGAGAATTCCGGTAACTACTAGTGGAAATGTGCCAGGTGAAAATTACGACGAACTTGGGACCTCCTGCTCTGGCCGCAAAGTGCTGATTAACCTCCAGAACCGTACACCGCGTCCGACACAGAATTCAGTTTTCCCATATCGGGGGTCAGCCGAGTTCTGTCGACCTGGTGGAGTAAGTTGAAAGGCTGTAAACCCTTTAACAAAGATCTTGGACACGAATTCCTCATAACTGTTGCTCGTACAATTGATTTGCTCATTGTTTCATTCATTTCTTGTGTTTTCATTTATTCATTAAATTCCCCTCTCATCACAAACACCAATCATCATCCTAAGGTATATGAAGTTGGCGATATCGTGTACAGTGCCCGTAAAACCTAGTCCAAACCTATTTCACAACATGTGAAGAATATGTACAGCATAGCTCCAAAGTTCAAACTCGTCAAATCCAACTCGTGGTAAAAGATGAAAGAACTAGCAACAATGCTTTGGATTCGGCATCTGTATTAAATTTTATACTTGAAACTAATACACGTACAACTCTCCCCTGTAAAGATGCACCATTCGGGGGTTCACAGAGGGAAGAATTTGGTGTTTCCTTGGGTTCAGCGCAAGGAGAAAGAGGGTGTAGTCATTAGGCTGGATAAACAGTTTTGGGAGGTTGACTCATTGAGACAGGGCGATTCAAATTATTACAAGATAACTATTTGAAAAAAAATAGATCCACCGAACTTCCCTCTCTTTATGTCATCTTCAGATCAAAAAAACGATTTAGAAACTAAGAAAACGGTTGTAATGATGCAAAAATCGAGAACAAGAAAAAGGTGAGAAAAAAGCAGAAAATATGCAAAAAAATAACTTCCTCCATCTCATACGTCCGATTCCCGATTCCAGTAAATTGTTTGCATGAGTCATCCACTTTGCATTCAAGTGCTCTCTAGCGAAAGTATATGGGAACTGAGTTATCTGTTATATGCGATAGAAGATGCTAGCGTCGTCTTTGCCGCCGATATGACGAAAAAATATGCCAAAAAATGGGACAGCAAGCCAGATTATCGTTTGCAAGAAAACAAAAATATGCTATACACTAACAAACAGGTACGTGAAATTAAGGTATTTTTGGGGAAACCTTAAATAAAAATTATAAATTAGAAAAAATTTAAATTATAAAAGTGATCAACTAATGTAAACAATATTAGAATTATCAAATTAAATAATTGATCAATTTAAATAATAACAAGAATTATCAATTTAAATAATATAAGAATGATCAAATAATTTAAACAAGAAAATGTAAGTGAAAAGAAAATAATGAAATGGAGCCCAAAATCAATAAAGATAGAATCAAGTCTTCAGAAACGCACAATTGAGATTGTTTTCTACCAGCACCAGCTAAGCTTACGAATGTGCTACTCTATAAAATTATATACTACCCCTTTGAAAAAATGTTAGGTCCTTCGTTTGCTGTGGGTTATAAATCAAATATATCAATAATCATAAGATATTAAGGCGAAATATTCAACCTATGATAACTGTCAATTGTGCATAGGGTTTAATTTCACTTCCTACTTTATAGATAGGGGCTCGTTGATAGAAAGATCGCACGTTTAATACTCGTGTTAATTCTTTTACCCCTCCCTCTTCCCGAACAAAAGGCGTATACATTTATTTGGTGTCTCTGTTTCTCAGAACACGCACCAGTTTCAATGCATGTGCTGTGCGAAAGGGAGAAAGCAAAATATGAACAAGCTTGGAAGTCATGGCATACAAGTGACATTTGAGGAATTGATTTATGTGCAGAAACCGACGGAAAAATAAGTTTAAAAATATCTCGGGAAACACTAACTTGGATAAAAATATGCATCTTTTATTATTATCACACTTTTGAAATGCCGTTTATAAGTAAATTCCGTTAAAGTGAGGTTGTTCTATGTACTTGTTTTTTTTTTCAGCAGTACGAGAATAATATCCACCTTTCTCACTGAGAATAGTTATTTTTTAGTAATATTATTATTGATTTTAGTATACATATTTTCCTTGTTTTTAATATGATATTGTCACGGTGACTGATTTATTTTTAAGTTCATTCGTCTAATGAACGAAATCAGCTGTCGAAACGTTGTGTTGAAATAAAAATAGTCTACTAATAAGTTTCAAATATTACCATATTAGTATGATAAAAGACGACAATATAGTCAATTATTTTTTTTTATTCCTAGGCATAATATTGTATTTGTTGAAAAATCCTGCTCCTATTCTTCCACAATCCTCGGCATCCCTTTATCCCCTCTCTTTTCTCTTCCTGGCGTTCTTACCCCCAAAAGAGCTCACTGACCGCATCAGCACATTAGGAAGTAGAATTTCCGAGGACACTGTCAAGTGTCTGCGGTGTTCTGGTCCTCCGTACCGACTACCCTCACTGACGCTAATGACCACCACCCCTACTCACATCCTCGCTTTCCTCCGACACACCCTCTTCGCTTCGCGAATTGCAGCGTCCCTCCACCCGCTGGACATGACACAGAGCTCAGAGGGATAGGGAATCCCAAAAAATTCTTTAGTTACTCGGTGCGCCTCCAATTGTTGAAGCCAATCGGAGATTATTCAGTAATTTTCATTGGCTATTGTACATTAATTGTCTTACAGTAAGATTCAGATCAGGCTTGCTCTTCCACCTAGACATAGTGTGGTTGAGGGAAGTGGGAAAGAGGTGCGCTCAGCGTTATATTGAGAACGAAGACGTTAGCACTACATCATCGCTGTCGTTATAGTAGCTCAGGCAGAAAAAACGTTCATAGGAATTTGACTGACGCAAGGCATGTTATTTCTGAATTTAAAGTTTTCTATTTCGATTCATGAAATATTTATGGTAACTAAAGTAGAATACAATTCTTCTCACATATGTGATAACTTTAGGTCATGCAAAAATGGCGACGAGCCGGGAATCAAACCCAAGATCCTTCTTAGGTCTGGGTGGAAATGGTGTACAATTGTGGAAGGTAAACGGGTGGTGTAGTGGTAAACACCCCTGCGATCAAAGCAGCACTCCCGGGTTCGATTCCCGGCTCGTCGCCATTTTCACCTGACGGAAGTTATCACATATCTTCTCCACGTATAGGGTACACGGAAGAAATATGTACATAACGAACCTTAACACTTAGGTACGTGTGATACCGGCAATAAAGTGCATACAGCATAGTGTGCCGCCTGGTTTACGTGTGAAACCGGTAATAAAGTGCACACAGCATAGTGTGCCGCCTGACTCACTTATCTCCTGTATGGGGATGTGTCTCAGGTCTTCCGGGGTTTACGTCTGGGAGGAAATGGTATACAGTTGAGGAAGGCGAACAGTGGTGTAGTGGTAACACCTCTACGATCAAAGCAGGAGTCCACATGAAGGGTACACGGTAGAAATATGTACATTTTCTCACATATATTTTACCATCTACAGCTATTATTTGAGGACGTCTTTTGAATATAGATTTTCGTAATATCTGTACATACTACGCCGTTGTGACTGACCGATTGACTTCCTCACTCATCAACGCAGAGAATCAGTGATAGAGCCATGAACTTCTTGACGGGTTGTTGATCTTGTATAGCAGAATATAGGTAAAATACAACAACAAATGTTTCGAAATAAAGCGTGCATTGTTACGGAATTTGTATTTCAGGTGGTGGTGAACGAATATCTTCTAGTTTTGTTCTTCTTGCACCATTTTATAATGCAGAAAATGGTATTTGGAATATCCAAAGTCAGAAATAAGTTAACAGCTAGAACAGTTATTGTAAGGTTTACATTTTTTTAATCAAGGAATAATGAGGGTTTCTTACTAAAGAAAAATTTAAAAATATATTAAAATATATTTTTATTTTATAATTAGCAATATGACGTCTATAATATATACGTCTATAATATTGTAAATATATTTATGTTAAGAGATTAACATAATTTAATTTAATCTACGGTGAAGGAAATATAAATATGGTGTGCAAGTCTAGTGAAATAACACGTGTATTTCTTAATATTAAGATTAGGAGGGCCACACGTTAACGGCAACGGTGGCCGTTTTCCATGTCCAACCCTTCGGACTACCATCTACATCACCTCAGCTTGACTCTCCACCGCGCAGGTAGATAAGTTGAGATATCTCTGAGTTGAGATGCCAGTGAGATAAAACGTGACAATGTCCTGAGGTGAAACGTAACACCTTAACAACCAAGGATTTTAAACATATCAGAAACAATATTATTCATACTAGATTGAATTCTTTCACTGAACTTCCAAATACTTTTCTGTTTTTCGTGCATAAATTATATTACCCATAAAGACTGATTCGTATTTAAGTATTATCATGCATACTTTCTAAAATTCTGTATATTAGACACAAATGTATTGAATATCCACATTTAATTAAAAACCTTTATTATTATTACGATTGTTACATATTTATACTCATTTCAATAATTCGCATTTATTTATTTATTAGAGTGAGAAGAACAACCATGGCATCAAGAATCGTGTCAAACGCGCCACGGAGAAAGAAAATCGGTTGGAACTTATGTTGAAAAGATAGAGGTCCTAAAAACCGGAGCACCACCTAAAGGTTAAAAATGTGCGATTATTGTAAAATGTTTTAAAGAAAAAAAAATTGTTAATGAAATTGTTACTTATTATGGTTTTGTTGTAACGTTGTTTTTTTAATCTAAAGTAAATATTAAAAAAATATTACCCTTATTCTAAACATATTCCAATATCTATTTGAGTAACCAAAAATTCTCTTTTTGTTTATCTGGCGGCCGAGAATCAGCCTCTTAAAGAAGAAGAAGAATGTAAATGATAATAAATAAGCAGTCCATTTTATTTACTGACGTGAAGGCCAGACACCATATAAAGAAGCTGAAAGTCTTCAACCATTTAATAGAATGAAAGTTTCATACATTATCGGTCAGCTCTATATAAAGCACCTGTTCTCTTTACGAAGAGGGTGATTTTAGTATCGGACTGCGACATACACATCAAAATACGAAGTCTTAAAAAGAGTGACGACTGAAGCTGTCAAGAAATGTTTTTGTTTTTCAAGTAGGAACTGGGTAAAATGACTACCTACGGTTAAGAAAGGTTCCTATTGGACAGGTAAAGAAGTTTATCAAATCGTGCCTTGCTGGAAGGATAAAATTTCATAAGTTTCTCAGTTGGTGCCTTTCGACAACTAGAGGCAGGTAAAAGTTTCTCAAATCGTGTCAACCCTTCCGTGAAATGGATCGAATGATATTGGAACAGAGGAATTTTACCGTACTTGCATAGCAATACCTTGCCTGTTAATATCCTATAGGTGTGTGAGTGGGGGTGGAGGAAGACAGATTGCGGAGTCTTTTTGTGGAGAACTTGAAAACTCGATGTGAAATGACTTCCACTGAAGTACGAGGTTTTCCATTCAAGCGCACAGGCAACTACAGTTACCGGCGCGTGTTTTTCATTCGGTCGAAAAGTCGACTCTAGTGCCGCACGGAGGACACTGACTCATGACACCCTTACGTGTACTTCATCGACTATAGAAATTGTCCCCAAGGCTCACACACGAGTCCAATATATTGGAATGTAGTCCTAAATAAAGTACTAAATAAATTGACAGCAGAAAAAATAGACGTAATAGCATACGCCGATGACATGGTAATGTTTGTGGAATGATCAAGTCGAGCAAAACTAGAAACTGAATGTAGAAATGCGTTAGAAATATTTATTAATATTAGTGAATAAGACCATCTAAAAATATCTGAAGACAAAACGAGTATAATTGTTTTTGGCATTGAAGAGGAGAAAAGGAGGGATCCAATAATGAAAATAGGAAATTGGAAAGTTAAAGTGAATTGGGAAATAATTTACGTGTCATTATATACGAGAAGTTGCTGTATCGAAACCATTTGGATTATATTGAGAAGAAGGTGAAGATATTTTATAAATTGATTCAAGTTGGCATAACTAAATATTCTTTAATTAAGCACATTAATGTACTTAATAACACTGCAATCTAGTCTTTTCTAGACTAATCCGCAATACACATCTGACATATACAACAAACACACTAAGTATTAAAGTCCCTCATTAGTGACTATAATTATCTTCTAAGATGTTACTATTCTTCAAGACAGCACCAGAGGTCACGGCAGTCACAGAAGATCATGAGGTTTCTTCCTGTCGAGACTACGAACCAACTCTGAAGTATCTAGAAGTGTATAGTCTCAACATTCACATGTTTATGAAGTCTTTCTTCATGTATTGCAGCAAAATTACGGATTTCTTCGGTCACGAGTGGTACAGCGAGATCCCGATGTAGATCTTTATTTCTAATATACCATGGAGCGTCAACAATGTTCCTTAGCACTTTATTCTGGAATCTTTGGATAATTTCCACGTTGCATTTCCTAGTGCAGCCCCAAAGCTGTATACCATACGTCCATATGGGTTTCAATATTTGTTTGTATAATAGTAGTTTGTTATGGACTGAAAGGGATGACTTTCTGCCCGTAAGTCAATACATTTTTCTATACCTGATGTCCAGCTCTTCTCTTTTTTTTAATGTGGACCTTCCATCGTAGCTTAGCGTCCATGGTAATACCCAGGTACTTTGCTGTATTCGAATAGGGTACCATTCGATTATTAATGAACACAGGTGTGTGATCAATTGTTTTGTTGGTGAAGTTAATATGAACTGATTTTTGTTCATTGAGTTTTATCTGCCATTCTTTGTCCAGTTATACACTTGAGTGATGGCATTTTGTAATTTGTGTGTTACGTCTGTATTATTACTGTCAAAAATCAGCATCATCAGCAAATGTAGCTATAGTACCATCAGCTGGAGTTGGTAAATCGTTTGTATACAACAAGTATAAGAACGGTCCCAACACACTCCCTTGGGGAACACCTGCTTTAATCTCTTTGAGCTCTGAGTAATCATTTCCCTGCTTCACTCTAAAATAGCTATCAGTTATATATGATTCCAATATTTCAGAATATTGTTTGGAGAAGATAGTTTTTAACTTGTGCATTAGGTCCTTATGTCATACCTTATCAAATGCTTGTGCTACATCAAGAAATACGGCAGAGCAAACCTTTCTCTCCTCTAAGGCTTTTTCTATTACACAACTTATTCTGTGCACTTGGTCAATTGTGGAGTGCTTATTACGAAAGACAAACTGATGATTAGGTATCAATTGTTTTTCATCAACAATTGGTTTTAATCTTTTATATAGCAACCTCTCAAAGAGCTTGGACATAACTGGTAGTAGATAAATCTATCTATATGATGAGGTTTCGTGCAATGGTTTACCTGGTTTAGGAATCATGATAATTTCCGATACTTTCCACAAACTTGGGACATATCCCAGCCTAAAAGCAGCATTGATTATGTTTGTGAGCTTAATAAGAGCTTTTCTAGGTAAATGTTTCAAGATTTCTCCAGTTATTGAATCAAAACCAGGAGCTTTCTTTGGATTACAATTGTCTTTTATTTATTTCTTTAGCTCTGTGGGAGTTATAACTTTGATACCATTGCTCTCTGATGTATATTCTTCATTCAAGTTTTCACCGAGTTGGCAATCATTTTGCTGAAATGTAGCTTCTGGATGTTTATCGAACAACTGAGCCTTTTGTTCATCAGTCCTAGCCCACTTCCCATCAGGTTGCTTTATTGATGGGATATGAGTCATTGGTCTCTTTATCTTTTTTGTAGCCTTCCACAGTGAATAGTCAGTGACACTATCATTTGTTAAGCTTTGCATATAAGTGGTAATTGATCCATTTTTGAAATCATTAATATCTTTCCTCAACTGCTGAGTGAGTTTGTTGAGTTTATTCTTATTTTGAGAAATTCTTGTTGTTTGCCATACACGTCTAGCTCTTCTTTTTTCTGCTATAAGTTTCTTAATTTCCATGGGATAGTTATTTCCAGTAGTTCTTCTTGTAATTTCAGGTGTATTTTCCCAAGCTGAATGTTGGATATCATTTATGAACTTTCCTACTTCACAATACAGTTCATAATTGCTTTTCAGAGAAACTTTCAGTTTAATCTTCTCTTCTAGGCATTGCTTAAAACTTACCCAGTCCGTTCGTCCATTGACTAAGTTTGGGTTACTTTCTTTCTGAATAACCTTGTCATTAAGAGTCAAAAATATGGCAGAGTCCTGACTGTCATCAATTTGAATATAATTACTTGATATATTCTTGACAATGTAGAAATCTATCAAGTCAAGTATTTTTTTCAAAGTCAGTAGGCCAATATGTAGGCTTGCCAGTTGAAAGAAATTGACAACCATATTCTTCAATTGCTTTAAGTAACACTCTACCAATCGTCGTGGTGAGACGAGATCCCCAATGGATATTTTTAGCATTTAAATCCCCTCCCACTATAAAACGTTTTCTTAATTGGTTAAGGAACTCCAAGTACTTTTTCTTTTTAATAGAATGTCTGGGTGGACAATAAACTCCTGCAACGGTAATGGAATAGTTTTTAGTTTGTATACAAATAGCTGTTGTCTGTATTTCTTCAGTGTGAAAGTTCACTTCCTCATAGTGGGGTAAATTTTCTTTAATTATCACTGCACTACCACCTTTAGCATTATTATCTGGATGTATAGAGTGGTATAGTTTGTATCCTCCAAATTTCATGAAGGATTGATTGATAAAATGCGTTTCTGAAATTAAGCATACATCAATGTTTTCTATATCGAGAAGTGTTTGCAACTCGTAGCGATGCTGCTGCAGTCCATTGGCATTCCATGCCATAATTTTCAGACATTTATTCATTTCTTCTGATTTTTGGGAATTGATCATCCTTTATAGCTATATTCAAGTTTCATTAATCGCTCTTCAAGACTATTGATCATTCTTCCTTTTTTCTCTAATTTATCAAGAATAAGTTCCAAAATCTTCTTGATTTCTTCATTTATAACTTCACTTTTCTGGTCATTATGTTGTGTCAATGCCTGAGCGTATGTTTTCTCTTCATCCTTTCTTTGAGGAATTATCCTCTTTTCTGATTTCATATTTTGTTTTTTATTTCTTAATTGTTGCAACTCCTTAGCTACACTACATCCTCTATAATTAACTGGGTGTTCTTCTCCGCAGTGTACACATTTTGATTTAGCATCAGCAGTCTTTTTGCAGTCTTTAGTTAAATGTTTTCCGGCGCATTTAAAACATCTTGGTTGCTTATTACAATATTTCTCAGTGTGCTCATATGCCTGGCATCTTTTACATCATATGCCTAGCATCTTGGAACTTTTGAATGATGAACTTCCACTTTGCAATTTAATATACTAGTGATAATATATATCATGTTAATATTTTCACTAGCTTCAAATGTTAACATAAACATACCCAAGGGTTCCTTAGTTCTCCACTTTAGCTTGTTGACTGCTTCAATTATTCTAAACTTTTTTTCTTTCAAGTCTTCCACAAAAGCTTCAGGCTCACAAGAGTGATGTAACTTTTTAACCATGACCCTGATAGGTCTTGTTCGTTTGTTTTCTTAAGAATGCCAGTTACAGTCATTCATTACATTTGTCATTTCTCGGTAGACGTCTCCATCGGCTACATTTATTTTATAGTTATCTTTATTCATAAGCTTAATCGTAAATTTCTGTGTTGGGATGCGTTCCGTTATCTGTTTGTAGAAACTATTGTAATTTTTGATGCCATCTGCTATGATTGGTGGTGGAGAAGGTCCTCTCTTGGGGTTATGTTGATTAGAGTTTGTTGGTGAACTTTTTTTAACTGGACTTGGAGTAAAGTTCATTTTTCTTTCTTTTGCTTTTATTTTTAACACGTATCCATTCTGTTTCTTCCGCTAGAAGTTCATCAGTGCAATAGTCAGTTTTCATTATTTCTTACTCTTTCTTATCATTAGAATTTCTTTTATCTTCCATAGTTTTAAACTTCAATTCCATCTCCTTAATTTGTTGCTGAAAAGTCTGTATTATATTTTTAATCTCCTGATTTTCTTGTACTGACTTCTGCCACTTTTCATAAAGCTGTTGTTCATTTTTCATCATGGTACCTTTCTGTTCCGGTTTTCCATCTTCTAAAGTAAATGTTAGACCTTTCTCTGAAGGTGGGGTTGTATTTGGTGGCGATATCATTAAGCCACTTTTTTAAGGGGTCTTTTGAAAGCAACAACGGTCTCACCCAGAATCCATGAGACCAGCTTCCGAAGAGGGTGGATTGCCCAGACTAGAACCTGGCACACCACCTGGGGTATTTTCACTATGATTTGTTTTGCTCATTGCTTTTCGGTTGCGTGATGATGGGGCTGCCATCTTGCTTCATTCACGCCCACAGAAGAAAAATTAAGAAGAAAACAAAAGTGTCGTGAGGTAGAGTAGTAATAAATGGGGAAGACAAGAATATAAGGAAAGAGAAGAGGAAAATGAATGACTCCCTAGCCCTCGAAACCTAATAGCGTCGGGGTCGAAAGACGTAAGAGGTCAAGAGAGACCTAATAGGAAAGATAACAGGAGTGCAGCATAAGTAAGTGGAAGTAATGCTACCCTAGCTTGGTAAACCTTTAGCGTGAACCAGGGGACACCACGAGGAGGTGGCATACCAGAAGAAGCAGTCTAGAATATAACAACCTGAAAACAAGACTGCTGTCCCCCTAGAACATAATGAGGTTAGAAAATTATATAAGGGATATATTTAGAGCATAATGACGCACTGCGCTAGCGTATGAGGGGATGGGGCGCTGTTGGAGAAGAATACATGGAAAAGAAATTGGAAAGAGTACAACGCCTAATATTAATAAATTGGTGCAGATGTTACAGGACCCTTTCGACAAAGACATTACAAACAATTTTGGGCATTGCACACATAGATATCGTGGTTCAAATAAGAAGTCTACTCTATGGAATACGAAAAGAGGAAATTATAGAGATGGATGGTTTGAAATTCAGTAGGAACGTCAAAAGATGGAAATCTAAATTAACAAGAACACTGCATCAATGTTGGTCAATAAGATATAACAGAGCGAAAAAGGAAGGATTTGACACCAATATATTAAATGTATAGGTTTTGCCTGTAATAACAAGACATGGTTTACACCGAATAAGTACGTCATAGAATTTATGACTGGCCATGGTGTATTTGAAAAGAATGGGTAAGAGAGAAGATGATGAGTGTATCTGTGGTACAGGAATCGAATCCCCGGATCACATTTTGATTGGTTGTGATATTTATAGACATGAACGATGTAAATATATGAAAAGGTTAAAGCATCACGAACTGACACATTTTCAAGATAGACAGAGATGGATTGCGTCAAAGGATAGGTATGAAGATTTTGGGAGGTATATAACATTATTAGGAGCAATACGAGATGCAATAAAATATGGATAGGAGTGAATTCACATAAATAAAAGAAGAGAAAATGATAGAATTGAAAACAAAAGGAAGACAATTACCAAGAATCCCTGGTAATATCATCAAGGAACAGGGTTGTAGAGAGATCAAGAAAATAAATTTAAAAAAAATAGAAATTAGAACTTCTACACCCAAAAATGGATAAAACGACTTTTGCCTTTAGCTAAAAATAGCGTTTGTGCGATTTTCTTTCCGTCACTTTGTGACGTGCTTTAAGGAGTTCCTTGACTTGTCAGACACCTTACTCAACGTGCATGCGCGTACCCATAGGACGATTTCTGCGTCACTTCGGCGTTTCTTTCACGTTTCCGAGCGAAATTGACTACAGTCACCTTTCAACTGTGAACATCATGACACTTAGGTGCCAGGAAAACGAAGTGTCAAATGCTCTCAGCATACGGAGCCACCTATGAACACTCATCTCCGCCATGGGGATACGTCACAGATTCACCGGAGCAGATCAGGTGGATGTGGTGCACGGGTTTAGGGAGTCTAGACTCAGGAGAGCACCCCTACGAGCACCGAAGGGTGCGAGTCCCGGTCCGTCGCCATTTTCACCTGGCTATAGATGATGCTGGCAACTTCGTTCGTTGTGAATGGAAATCCCTTATCTAGTACACCATCAACGTCTTTCGTACATGGTCGAATATCACCAGAAATACCAGAAATTTTTGGGGGTTGTTTTCGAATTGGGATCCGAATATTTCATTATCTTTTATATATATCATAAAACTACCCTGAAGAATTGACTGGATTAAATTGTTCTCAAAGATAAAAATCGTCATGAGAATGACGAATAAGATTTGAATTCCTTAATTGAACGATATGATAGTCAGTGAATTGAAGACCTATGAAAGATACGGCAAACTTGCCGCTCAGGGGAAAGGAATATGATACCCCACCACCAGGGTGGAACAGGGCTGCCTTCTAGGGGCTAATCAAGACGATTTAGTTTCCTTGGTGGTTTCTTAGTTCACTAATGAATAGCGCCACCGTCGTTTTCTTAAAAGTTTAAACATTTTTCATTAATTTATATTTTTTTCGTAATTTCTGTGCCAAACTAACAATAAAAGATATCGTTTCCTAGAGTAAATGTTGGTGATCTCAATATGACTCACTTTGTGTAATTTTATACAGAAAATAAATTTTTATCTCCATTTCCTCCTCATAATACCCTTACCTTTCTTGTAATTACATGAGCAGGTTTTAAATCATGATTTGGAAAAGTAACGGAAGGCATAGCCGTGTCGTCGATGCGTTACCTAGGGGTATCATTGTCATAGCTCACGCCCTGCAAATGAGAAATGAATATCTATTGTAAATATTGCGAGCGCTGCCTAATGAGGGCGGGGAGTGACTTGCAAGGGAACGCAGCGACGAAGGCGGGTGCCATTTTTATGACGTTCTGACTGATTAACCAATTTGCCTGGTTAAGTATCGGACAAACAATCGTTGCGACATTTATATAGCGTACAATAGTTTCGTTACTTATTTGTTATTTTATTGGAATGAAAACTCTATGGCTAACTTAATTACTCTAGATAACTTTATAAACATTTCCACGAAATATACCTGAAGCCAGAATAATTTCGCGCAATGCTTTTAAAGCTTTCATTTTTTTAGTATTATTTGAGCAAATACGTGGGAAATATATTGTTTAAAAATAATTGAAATTTCTCAGGTATCATGCCGTAAAGGGTGAATACGAATCTTAGCCAAAAATTTCTACCAAAATTGAGGTTTATATAAAAATAAGACAGTGAGATACTCACAAAAATCACTCACTTTTATGTTTGGGAGGAGTTTATGATAAACACTTGCATCTTATATTCGACAACAATATTTTTGACATTGGACCGAGAAAATGTGTTTACAAAACTTCGAAGGAAAAAATCCTCATATCGGTAGATGTATCTTCGTTAGAAATTAAATTTTATCTTCTCCAGTGTTATATTACGAGAAATTCTGCTTCGATGGTATTTTTCAAATTTCTGCACTTCATTTGACCGATATAGGCATTGTATATATGTTTTTATAGACCTTCTCAATCAGATCTTGAAACATTTTTTTCTAAATTTCGAAATTGTTTTAAAATGCCTAACGTGGAAGTATACGAAATATATTGTTATCTGTGGTGATTTCAGTATCGATTTTCTCAGTGAATCGGAGAATGAATACAACTATCCAAATCAGCTCCTTCAATCTTGTTACTACGATAATCGATTTTTCTTGCGTCTCCGGTTCATCTCAAACATTGCTAGATAATTGTCAACAGTTCACTCTCGTATACTTCTCAAGTATTTAATGCGGGATACGTCGACCACTCTGTCCAAATATTGTCTATTAAAAATAAATTTAAACAACTTAAAATCCTCTACAAGCTTTTTAGGCAATAACGAAACAACGTTATCCATTTTTACAAATGTTTTACAACAGGAAACTTGGAATGACGTGTATAATTGTGAAAACACCAACGATAAATTCAATGTATCTTCTTCAATATTGTTTAAGTATTACAACTCTAGCTTTCCTATAAGATTCAAGTTAGTTAAAGTAAACCATCACAATAGATGGATAACACAAGGGATAAGAATTTCTGCCAAAAACAAACGTCATTTATATTATCTTTCAAAACTCCGTAACAAACCACCCGAATTAAAAAATTATTTCCGTAAATATAAATCCATTCTTAGAAAAGAGGTCTATGCAGCTAAAGTAATGTAAAATGACAGACAGATAATAGAATCGAACAACCGGGCCAAAACAATGAGGAATATTGTAAAAAATTACATGTCCCCTTCAGATAATCGCCAAGAAAACATTTCCCTACTACAAAATGGCAAAATCGTATCATATCCAAGACATCACAAATTTGTTTAATTCTTATTTCTCAGAAGTAGGTAAAATATCGAAAACAGTATCTCAAAATCAATGCCCACCAAATGCATTCACCCACGTATCGCATTCTATGTCCACTACTGAAACTAACGCTAGTGAAGTTATGACAGTCATCAGTTCATTAAAAAATCAATTTTCAGCAGTGATAGATGAATTCTTAATAAAATCTTCTACTCGCGTTATATGAAATTTATTCACTGGGGTCATTCCATCTATAATCGGACTAAATTAGCCCGATCATCTCAGATTTAGTTGTTGTATGTTAAAATATTATTTTCTTATAAACAACTAGAAATTGACGTTAGTGTTCACTGTTCCTAACCACAATACGTTTAAACGTTAATAGACCCTCTTTACAAGGTTGAAAGACAAGTTTCCACAAGCACACCATAAAATGGTATTTTAAAATAAAATACGAGCATTTTTCGTATTTACTGATCCTTTGCATTTGTTGGGATGTTTCGCGTACATCAAAACCGAAAATTCCAATATATTCGTCAGTTATGCGCTAAACACTATAAAAGTAGTAAAATTTTGAAAAATTCATTTCTAAAAACAACTACCACCGATTTCTTTGAAATTTGAAAAAAAAATGATAGAAGTTGTACGTAAAACAAATCAAAAACTTAGGGTTGCGGTGTTAGATTTTTTAAGTTATTGCAATTTGTATTCAATTATTAACTGTTTAACAATTTTCATTCCAAAGAGTAGGTTTTTATGAGTACATTAAAGAGAGATATAAAAAATAAATAAAATAGAAACACGTCATGCTGCATCAAACTATTGGATCTTTTTTAATTAGTCATTCAAGTTTGTGAAGTCCGTCATCGCTTCCTTGATCTGAAAATAAAACAAAACAAATGAATTCATAGTTTATTTATTATGAATGCTTTTATTTTGACTTGATTCATCGAATAATACGTGGCCATGATTGTTTTATCCGAAGCTACATCATTGCCTGTCAGGCTTTGATTTTCTAGTATATTAGAAAGTTCTTCAACTTCAAGTATGGAATGAATTTTCATTGAAGCTGATACGTTGTCTTTCGGTTCACAGGAATGAAGTTTTCTAATCCCCTTTAACTGTTCAGCAAATTTGAATCTTTTACCTAAAATTTTAGAGTTTGCAGCTATTTGTTCCCTCGTTGTCTAACAAAATTGAATCGCTTTCATCAGTTTATCAGCCCAATCAAATAATTGTACCGGAGTCTGAATTTGGTCATTTAATGGCGTTTGAAAACTTGCACGGGTTGCCAATCCTTTCACGGTTCCTCCAAGGCCATCGTAGATAATGGCAAAGCGACATCTTGCACGTAATGAACATAAAAAATATTACATAACTATCATTGTACATTACGGACTTGAGATATGCGTGTATCGACATATTTAAACAATAAGTGAGGAGTTGACTGAAGCGGCAGTTTTGATTAACTTCATTTAATTAATAATTGAATACAAAATGCATTAATTAGAAAAAAAACATTGCAGATTTTTTTGTTTTAGACACACCATCTTTCATTATTTTCTCCAAATTGTAAAGAAATCGGTGATGGTGTTTTTTAGAAATGAATTTTTCAAAATTTCAGTGCTTTTATAGAATTGAGAGCATAACTGACGAATATATTGGTCGTTTTCGGTTTTGATGTACACAAAACATCCCAAAAAATGCAAAACATAAGTAAATACGAAAAATGCTCGTATTTTATTTAAAAATACCATTTTATGGTATGTTTGCGGAGACTTGTCTTTCAACCTTGTAAAGACGGTCTATTAACGTTTAAACGTATTGTGGTGAGGAACAGAAAATACAAACATCAATTTCTAGTGTTTATAAGAAAATAACCAGATTTCAACATTCAAACAACTGAATATGAGATGGCCGGGCCAATTCACTCCGATTATAGATGGAATGACCCACTCGCATTTTCAATAGCTCTTTGTTGCAAGGTGTGTTTCCTGACATATTTAAGCTTAAGTGAAACCATTACACAAGAAAGAAAATAAACTTGATGTTGGAAACTATCGACCCATATCCCTATTGCCTACTTTTTCAAAAATCTTGGAAACTCTTCAGTAAGTGACGTTCAGATTTCTTATCGCATAATGATGTTCTCTCAAACAAACAGCACGGTTTAGGGAAATCCTTTTCAACTAACAGTATCATTTTTTAATAATGTATAACGATATACTGCCCATACCAGAACTGTGAATTTATTCAGAACTTCACGTTTTCTAGAACTTGTCCCTGAATTGAAACCTTTTATTTCAAAACCGTCTAGAACTTGTGATACCGCATCATACAATTTCGGCATTAAGGTATCAAACGGAATATCAAAGTTCCATTGAGTTTAAGGCTGTATCTGTCAATAAAATTTTGGTTCTACATTTCTCGCTATGAAAACAAGCTCTGATTGTTAAAAATACCTCCATGTAAATACTTTCCACTAAAACTGATTAGAAAACAATTCATTGATAAATTAAATTCGATGAATTAACAAGCATGATAGATTTCATTGTCATTGAAATGTACTTTACGTTTCATTGTGTTAGGTAAGTAATGTCGCATTAAATTTACATTTCATCATTAACTTTATTCGAACCACTATAATTCAATGTACACAGAGTGATCCTGAATTATACCAACTTTAAGAGTTGGTATAAGACACTGCAACGAATGTATGGGCGCTAGTGACGCGGTGAGGCGCAAACACAGGAAATAAGATATGAAAGGGACAATAAGACAAAGTGTTTATTGACAGCGTCATTGACAATTGCTATGGTTACAATAACTGTTTAAAATTGCGCCCATCAACGGTGACACATGACTGACAACGTCAGTGGAGTAATTGGCGTACATATTCTAAGATACTAGGTATTTCACGCACATGTGCAGCAGCTAACTCCATTTCTCTTTCCTTTCATGTACTTCCGGTGTTTGCGCCTCACCGTGTCACTTGCGCCCATTTATTACTGTACTACAGATGATTCCAGTGAACTCTACAAATCCTCGAAGTTTGTACCATGAATTCGGAATTACTTAATTACAAACACCACTTAACTCTTTTTATCACAATTCTATAAATTGTATACTTCCTAACCAGAACTCGAAAGAACCAAGTTCTTGGACCCGTTGGGAAACCGAGAAGTATATTCAAATCTAGTGGAACTGGAACCGGCTCCTAGTTCATAATTAATCACTAGTTAAAAAATTGGGTATTGCTGAACAACATTATTTACAATAAATCATTACTGCTGCACAGAATTTAAACAACGGAAACAGTTTCCCCACAAAATAAATGAAAGGCACCTTCAAAATATGAGATCAAAAATGCGTGCATTACTTACTCTGTTCAGGAGAAAAGTGACCAATGTGTTGAACATTATTATTGAATTTTAGAATACATTGGAAAGTTAAATTTATCCAAACGTTTCAAGAACGGATTGATTTTCGAATTTTCTGTTAAGCGTTTCATCATACCGAAGGCGTTCAAATGAGAAAAATCTCAGGAACGAAGCAAATTGGAATACCTGTAGAATCTCACAACTCGGGTGCCAAGAATGTCAGAACCCTTGTGCTTCGTGTTCAACATTCCCTATAGCAAGGGAAGTCACCAGGGCTTTAATTGAATCCCCGTCATTGGGGTGTGGAGATGAATTATCGGCACGTCTCCGGGTTGGGTCGCGAGATGGAGATAAGGAGAAGGAAGGAAGGGAGGTAGGGTGGAAGTGTGGGAGTGGGGTCGGGGATCTCGTTCGCTCCCGAGTCTGAGGTACGAGTGTCGTGACAACATTGGAACCCTGCCGCAAAATATTTAAGGGAACCCTCCTCAAATATACGTGACTTTTTCAAATAATTCGTTTCATGCTTCCTATCGCCGTTCAATGTATAGCTCAGTTAATTTATTTCTTTACATTCATGTTACAATAATACTAGAACCTCCATGGCAATTGTAACAGATTCAAAGTCACCCACATTATTCAGTTATCTCGTACACATTAAAGTATATTGCTTGGTTAAGTCGTGACTTCTAACACAAAACTCTGTAACCCTTTTCACACGTGGTAAATGCTGTAAATGTTTCGTAACTGTTAACATAATTATCGTGATGAAGAGTTGGGAATATTGGGTAGTTCATTCATGGAATAATATGTAAAACTGAAAATTTGAGCAAATTTTCGATCTTCCAGCGGGATGGAGCATTGGGCCCGTCAAACTCGGGGATGCAGGTAGGTGTTTTACATAGACGTTGAAAACGGTCTGGGATAAGATGGTCAAAAGTTCCTTCACATCGATTTTAATGAGACACGGCTCAGTGGATTTGTCATCTAATGTAACACTTCTTGATAAAATTTCGACCGAAAAGTACAGCGCCGTTAGTGCAAAAATGTTCTTTCAATGTATGTTCTGACTATCTTGTAGCTAGCAAGGAGTGCAATTTGCAGCATTTGGGGTTAAATCAATTGAAGGAACATCAACTCCTGCATCTCTGGGCCAAATTACAACGATTTTTGGCAAGAATTTCGAATAAATGCAATAAACGTAATTAAATTTCTTTGACACATCAAGAACAACAGTTCAAATTTTGAAAACTTCGTCGAGCGTCTTCTCGGAGGTATCTTAAAAACTTGCTAGAGTTGAAGTTCAATTTGTACTTCAAAATCAGTTATAAAAATTAATACTTAGTTAAAATGTAAAATTACAATTCCGCCGCTATCCAGAAAATAAACTTTGAATGATTCCTCATGCATGGCAATTGGTTAACAAATACGGAAGAAAAGGAGATATCTACCAAAAGTTACATTTAAGAAGCAAGATATAGCGACATCCCACAAGTATGAACATTAATATTTTTTACTTCAAAAGACTAGTATGATCAACCGGTTGGGAGTCCCTCAATTGTGCTCCCCCCTCACTACTGGCACCATGCGAGTCCCACCAGAAATGACGGTAATTCGTAACTGACGCAACGCCTCTTAGGACAGGCCTCACGATTACGAATTGAAGGTTCATGAAACGAGCGGTTGTAAATAGAAAAGTCGATCTCCTCGAAGAAAAACAAACTGAATAATTATCATGCGCGTCCTCGATCTAAGACTAGTTTGGTCAATCCCCGCTAGTCATCCCGAGCAATCCACATACAGACCTGTGAGATTCGAACTGACAAGTGGCGATGATAATTGGACTAGATCTTTATAATATACATTCATAATTTATAATTCTCTTACAAGGAAAACATTAAGTGGAATCACTCACCTAGTTAAACCAAACATTAAGTTCGGCTAAGATTAGGGCATGCAATTGTACGTTAGAATTCCTCATTCAAAACATTCAAAGTCCACGAAACATTTAAAATCTTGTCTAGAAATACTTTATTTGAAGTCAGAAGGATTTCAGAATGGGAGGTGCATTGAAATTTCTAGGGAAATTTAGTTCGTTTTTATTGATCTGCTGCCTACTGGGTTTCGATACAGATCTTGGACTCCAAATCTTATTCTATTTAGCGAGAAATATTTTGAATCTATGAATAATATTTCTGGAATTTCCTCGGAATAGGGATCTTGCTTGATCTCATTTCCGACAAGGATCGCTTCAGTACTTTTTTAAAATTATAAAATTCGTCTATTATGCATTCCTGTTCGTTTACGTTACTACCTACGAGTTAATAAAATCATAATTATTTTACATTATTTTAGCATTAAAGTTTAAAATATTTTACCATTTCTTCACACCTCAAAGGTTTTCTACAATTTAAATTTGTAACAGGAAAATTGTCATTTATCGTATAAATTAAATAAAGCGTTACATTTATTATTTTTACTTTATATTTCTGTACATAAACTTAGTGGAAAATCGAGAATGATGCACTAATTGAACAGGGTTAACGCGGAAGTTAAAACATGAAGCAGTATCAACATTCAGATTAGTCATATTATACTGGTATTCTTGTTTAGTAATTTGTGTTTCTTAGGACGAGTTGTACTTTTGAAGTCACTATTTCAATGAATTCTTTTTTGTTTTTGATCGTGATTCATCCTTTTAGAAACAGGAAGAATTACTGGCGAAAGCAATAACGGCAATATACAAATTTGCAAAGAAAACAGAAGTTAAGTAGAAACAAGTAAAAAGGTTGTCAGGGTAGGGGAGCAAGCGGCGATGGAGGCGGCGAGTCGCGTGGATCACGAGGTTTTATGCTGAGCGCTGGAGTACATAGCTGGCATTCGCCTTCTGTGCGTCCTCAGTGTCGCAAGTGAGCTACAACTGCTACGGATGGATTTCGTCGAGCAAGCGATGAAACTGTGCCTCCTCCACTTGGGTAAGAATCTGGCCTGCGTTCGAGGATATGCTTCATTATTTTGAAATAATTTACGTGGAAATCTTCGAGTGTGTTACACTGATTAACAACCATTAGCAAGGGTGCACCAATGTTTTGTGATTCTTTTTAAAAATATGTTGTGTTGGTAATGTAGGATTCTTTAGTATGAGAACGCTATATAAGGGTCGTCCATAAATTAAGTAACGCTAGTTTTACCTCCTTCCAGCAGTTAAGAAAAGTTTGTTTTGTTTTTGGGAAAATTTGGGGACAGATTTTGCTTCTCTGACTTATTTGTTCTTTTCTCATTACTTTGTTGTCTCACTGAGGTGTTAAGTGCACGAATATCGGTGACAAACGTAAAGATTAAAATTTAGCGTTATGTAGCACCAAGGTTAAACCTTCCGACCTCACCGTAGCGCAGTGTTACCATATTAAAGTCTATCATTCTCCCCCCTAGTGTGCGTTACGTAATTTATGAACTTATGACTTAGGCTACGGAAAACCGATTATACAAGACAGGTAGAAAATTAGAGGAGGAGATGGTAGTGGAATTGAACCCAGGCAAGTATCTATCACGTGGTCACACGAATCACAGATATCCCGCTGCCATCTCAACGAAGTCAAAACACGCTCTTACGATTCATTTCAAATCTCGGAAACACTTCATTATTGTCATATAGTGCCAATCTTCATTGGAATTATGGTCGTGGTGGCTAAGAAAGATCAAGCCCCCTACCTCACCTCTGACCATATATTTCAATTGCTAATGACACATTAATTACGGAAAATATAAAACATAATTAAAGTCATAATTAAAGCAAGCACCCCCCTCCAATTCTCAGAAACGTGGTTTCGAGACGTGGCGTATAAGGAAACTGAGCTCGTGTAATTTGACGGTACGTATGTTGCAGTGCTGATCCTGCTGGCCACTGTACCCGGTATGGATCCAAAGCCGTGCGTCTCTTCTCACGGACTGCAGGGAGTATATGGAGCTGACTTCCCCTCGTTCGTCCCGGAGAGCAGGTTCGCATATTCGACAATCTTCTTCATAACACCAGGAGAAATAATGTGGAAATCTAAACCAAGAAATTTCAGGAAAGTTAGGACTTGGTAAAACATTCCCTGTGAACTGGAACTGGAAAAATTGTCTACAATATTCAAAAAAATTCACCCGCCGCGATTCGATCCATAGATCTGAAGTTAACAAGGCCAGATTCCTTGATCACCAGGTATCCTTTTCACAAAAGTACAAGTATACTAATATTGCTCGTGTAGTCGTTGGACCTATTTAGTCCTTACGGACCTCAATTTTACCGTTATCCCTTTTAGCCCCAGTCTATTAGCTGATCCGTTGCCCAGGGATCTGTGATTGGGTACAGGGACCATGGGTACTAGCCGAACCGGAGGTCTAGTTATAGTCGGAGATATAGTCCAGAGAGTGATAGTTCTTTGCGTATTGTTAAAACTTGCTTGGTAATTGTGGAGCATTAGCAACATTATCAAAGAATGATAAATGAAACGTCGTTTATATGTTGCTCATAGTTTTAATGTTATAAAGCTTCTTCGGCTGCATAGCAACCATCGTCAGTAACATACACACACACAGTAACATACATATATATGAAAATGACAACAGATGAAATATAAAAGCATAACATGAAAGTATACAATAATTGAGGTGTAAAAAAAGTATCAAAAGAAGTGTAAAAAGTATTGAAGTAAATATAGTTTTAATTTAACAATCTAACTCGAATACAATTTAATAGAGCAACACGTTCTTTTTGTGTGATTATTTAAAGTAAAATGAAGTTGTATAATGAAATAAAAATTATCAGAATCTTATCTAGAGAGGATAATACAAAATACCTATGTAGCGAGAGAACGGAAATCGTGTTTACTTTCCAACAGCAGCAATATGAATCAAATGTACAAAATTGGTCATCACAAAATAGTAGTAAAACGATGTCAGTGAAATCCCGATATCCTGTAAGTCTAAATTCAGCCCTCATGAAAGAATGACATTACTAGCACCCCGAGGGGGGTGGAAGTAAGTTTATAGATAAAAATAATTGAAAACTAATTTTGAAAAACAAAAATATAAAAAGCATTGGATCCATAGTTTAACGGTTCATGAGATGTTTAAACTACCAATGGCGTTAGGTTCACGTTGAGATCACATAGGGTCACGGTATCCTTAGAGCTGGAGATGGGTAGGACGAGACGTAAAAATAACGCAACAAGAATGATATCACGGTATTTGTGTACTCTGAGATTAATAATCGTATTTTCAATGACATTTTGTATCCTTCAGACCACATGATGTGCACGACACTCCTAAAGGTAGAGACTGGGACGAGCGTGACACGAAAAAATCGTAATTATCCGCTATGAAAAGAGTTTACGAAATGAGAATGTGAGAAAGAAAAAAAGTTGCAGACAGATTCCAAAATTTACTTCACCCATGCCGCGGGGACTCAGCCAGTAGATCATAAACTCTTCCCGCTTAACGTGGAATTGCCCACATATAGAATTCTATTTTTGAATTCTTGGGAATTTCTTTTTAATCTGATCATGAAGGATGAGCTGGAAACAGGTACATCTGACAATGAAACTACGACGGGTCTTCTCTCCATAAAACAACTCATGTCGTATTTATCC
The DNA here is from genome assembly GCA_002313205.1 of Laupala kohalensis. Taxonomy (NCBI): domain Eukaryota; kingdom Metazoa; phylum Arthropoda; class Insecta; order Orthoptera; family Trigonidiidae; genus Laupala; species Laupala kohalensis. The sequence goes on along the minus strand of NNCF01130183.1, from coordinate 244,766 downwards.
CTCTTCTTCATCGCAGTCTGTTTTTCCACTAGGCTTAGAAAACGATATTTTGTGAACCAAGTGTTCCTCATCGTTTTAGGATCTGTTATTTTTTAAAGACACTCCTGCAACAATCAAATCATTTTCATTTGAATTAAATTAGCGTAACTGAAGCATCTTCCTTCTTTCGTTTTCTCTATTTCAACATTCAGCCAAATCATTAATATTACGTGTAGTAATAAAATAAAATACTGCTCCCGTATTCATTCCAGTAACACGTCGAAGTATGTGCTGAAATTACTTTTTCTTTTTTTATAGTCGATACAAAGAGAGAGCACTAGCGCGGAATTAAGCGAATTTTCATACAATAAGATTATAAAGTTTGGCTCCATTACACAATGAATTGCTATAGTGTATGAAATTAATATTACTGAATCCATTTTACACATTGTCAATAACATTTTCGAAGCTTCCTTTTTATTGAAATGGGATTTAGTTACAAGAAAAAAACGTTTTTTCCGTAATGGATTTCTCCTTCACAGTGAAATATTCCTAAAATTTTAGGTGACTGAGTTCTTTTACATTCAATCTTATAAATACAACAACCTAAGTCTTACACTTTAAAACAATTTATCAGAAGAAGTAAACAAATGTCTTATGGCCCATAAATGCGGACAATAATTGCCTGACTTACCCGCTACCATATTACTTCTTTTCTTGTTCAGTATTTCTTTTATCACATTAGCATAGCAAAATCTATGCTCCCTTTTTTGTAATTTAACTGACATATAAATTGTTTAAAAGAATATTTTTTCAAATAGATAAATTTAACTGACATATAAATGGAACTATTTTCTTTTCAGCAAATTTTTGACTCCATTTTTTCAAAATGCATCTATCGAGAGATCATTGTATAATCGCCCTTTGACTGCTGAAGAAGAAATAAAACTGTAAGTAGCTTTGAATAATATTCCCCGTGATTTTCGCCGCATTATTTCCTTTTTATAGAACTCTTTTTATACAAAACAATATCAATATTGAGAAAATTTCTACAGTTTATTAAGTCATTCATCTCTTCCACCATTATCTTTCCTCAAACATTTTTCGTTTCAAAACTTGGATTCAATCGCATTCTCAAATCAATCAATTGCCCAGAATAACTACTGGTGAAGAAATCAAACGTCTCCATCTTTGCAGGCGTACATCGCATGTTTTCATGTCCCACTTTGCCTATTACATTAATGCCAAAAATGTACCCTATTTTTGATTCCTTGATTGTTTGACTTCTCTTGCTACATAATATTACAATATCTCTTTTATTACTTGACTATACTAATGAAAATAGTATTATACTTATAATAGTGCATTGAAAAAACTGTTTACGAGTTAGTTTTGCTGATATGGTACTGACGGTTTGACAGTAGTTAATAACATTCGTTGAGTCCGTCTCTCTCCTTATGTACTTATATTATCACCATTGTTGCTTTTATCGAACAAAATTTTACTTAAAGATTCTTCTGGATAAAATGTCTAATGGCTCTTGAAACAGTGACCATTATCTAACTTATTCATTAGTATTCGAAGCCAAAAACAAAATTAATTACACTGTCAAAAATATTATCTGTTTTCCAGGTTCGAGAGCGAGAAGCAGAAGACTTCCTTGCTGATCTACATCTCAATTTTTGGAGGCGTATTTATGATAATATTGATGGTCACCACATGGTTCATAATTCAGAAATGCAAGAAGTGTGTCACCAAATTGGCAACACCCACAAATGTTATTGACCGTGAAGAGCACCATTACCCAGACGTTCCAGAAAATAATATACTTGATGATCATGAATATCTAGAAAACAAACAGCTTGCTAATGCAGAGAATCTAGAAAATAAAGTGAATACTGATAAAAATAATCTAGAAAATAAAAAACTGGTCGATAAAAAAATTCATGGAAATGGGAAGAAAAAATGCAAAAAAAATCAAGAGCAAAAAATCAAAAATGATAAAAAAATTAAAGGAAATGCAATGCAAGTTGATTCAAAATTAGATGTTCATATAATTCAAGAAAAGAAATCCATTCATGATCAAGAGTGCATAGAAAAAGATGTTGAAGAAATGGATGACAATAAAGCAAACAATGATAAACAGAAAATAGAATTGGAGAAGAAGTCATTGCATAAAGAATTGGTTCTGGGATGTGCAGAACATGACAATGAGAGTCAAGAATTCCCATATAAAGAAGATTATGAAGAATATGAGGAAATTAAAATAGATCATGAACTACAGGAAAGTGATCATGATGAGGGGGGCGACCTGGAGAGTATTCTCATAATTTAGAAATCTTTGATTCAGTTGCCCTATCTTTGATTCCTTTTCCACTAGGAATTATTGTGTTATATCACTTCTAGGTAGAATAACTCAATTTATTAATAGTTTTATGTCATGTTAACGATTTGCAGCACAAATGTGTCAAAATGTAATTTATTAGATTATACGCATTTCAATTTTATATTCATTTTAAACAACGGTTTAAAGGGAATATCAGCCATAATCAATTTAAAAATTATTCAAGAAATACTCATCTAATATACTTCCCAAGAATAAGAAATAAATTTAACAAACCCTCCAAGCGAGTGGCCTATAGAAAAATAGTATGTACCAGACAACGATATTTCTCCGTGATAAGAACGAGACCTAATTGATTGAAGATTTATGACTTTCCCCTGAATTGAAAAACCCGTCAATAATTTAAAAAAACTGGCATGGAAAATACATCTTCAACCGTCGATATAAGTAGTATTCTTGTAGAGGAGGAGTGACCCTTGTTATTCACGCCCAATGTCCATCAACTGTTTATGTCATGTAGCATAATGTCCTGTAGTGAATTGAGAGCAATTGTCTAATACAAATCGTACAAATTCTACCTGTCTACCTATGTAAATTATAAGGAAAATAAAAACCTAATGGGAAAAATCTATCATTTCTTGCCCGAAATATTGTATTGAGTGATGAAGATCACAAAGAAAAATTTACGAATTTTTCTTTAATATTAAAAAATTGCACAGCGTTTTAACTCGACAGAAACATCATTTTAATATCAAACATATTCTGAAAATTTATTTTAAAATTAATAAAATCAATTGAGCTGTAGTCATGTATTGGAAAATAAAATATTAAAAATATTCTTCTGAAAGGGGAATTCTAAATTAAAAGGGAATCTCAGATATTTCAAATACTTTTTATTACAGATTCCTATTTTTTAAATTCAAACAAAAGTTTGTTTTTTTTTGTGGGGCTTTAGGGCTCGTCAACATCGAGGTCATTAGATCCCTTAAAACTTGTACAGGTAGGGAAAAATGCAGTTACGCACTAGGGAGAGCCAACATGACTCTCCCCGCGTGTGGGACTCGCCGAATGACTCAGCCATACCCACTCCTGAATTACAAATCAAAACTCAAATCCTAACATATCTCACGACTTTACTAAAAACATTTTTTTAAAAAGAGGAAAGAGTAAAATGAATGATACCCTAGCCCTAATAGCGTCGGGATCGAAAAGAACAAGAGGTGACCAAGGGAGGTCAGGAAAGAGAAAGGAAGGAGCGTGGCACAAGTAAGTGGAAGCAATGCCAAACTCAGCTCGGGGCCCCGTGTTCGCCAAACACGTACTTACTAGATGTAAGCCCCCTGGGGGGAGGGGAAGAAGAAGAAATAGAGGAAAGAGAAGAAGAGGAAAATGAAAGATACCCTAGCTCTAATAGCGTCGGGATCGAAAAGAACAAGAGGTGACCAAGGGAGGTCAGGAAAGAGAAAGGAAGGAGCGTGGCACAAGTAAGTGGAAGCAATGCCAAACTCAGCTCGGGGCACCGTGTTCACCAAACACGTACTTACTAGATGTAAGCCCCCTGGGGGGACAAAAGTTATTCCTTGTTCTATAAAATCTTCTATGAAAAAATAGGGTTTCCATTCAATATTTCGAAGTCCCCACCCTTCTATCTACAATATTCTTTTGGAGGGTTTCACACTACCATGTGATCGAGATAGCACGAGAATGTAATATCAAATTCAAGATTTTTGGAAAAATGTTGAGTTTTAGAAGACCAGAACGGGAGATCTGGGACACATGAAATACTAATATATCATAGAGTTTCTCATTGTTTATGATTTTTTATTCTGTTATAGGGACAGTATTGTCACTTCCATTGAATTTATCTCAAATCTAAGGATATGCTAATATTTAACAATGCCAAAATCTTACCACTGTAAGACAATGTTCACGTTTTATTAAAAAAGTGCTCTTTAGTGGAAAATTTTAACATTGGAAGAAGCTTTTTAAACCTATATTCATTAGAAACAATTTGTCAGGCTCCTCGATGTAGTCACTTGAACAGACGTACTATTCGGTTTCGACAATAAACGCTCGACAACATATGCGATTGTATTTTTCTAAAACTAAGAGCCCTGAAGTGCTTTCTTAGAGTGGCATATGACTTAAGATGCGAAGACTACGACCTATAGATCAAACCACTTCTACCTTCCGCGGCCTTCTTTATTAAGTCGGTCGTGCGCACTTCGCATCTCTCAGATTAAAAGCGGTCGTTTGCCACCAATACTCCATAATACCACCCATCTTAGAACAATTGAACTTTTTAGGGGGAATATCAATTTAAGTAAAAAAATAACTTATCTTAAATTATGAATGGTCACAGTGGATGAATAAATACAGAAATCAAAACTATGTCGAATCTACCAATAGACTGCCTGTGATCATCATCAGGTATCATGGATAGGAGACAAAAAATTAAAATAAATTGATACCTATTATTAAGTACGTAGAATTTTCTACAGGAGATGCCATCTTCAGACAAATGGGTTTGAAATATTTGTGAAGTGTAGTTGAAAACGACATATGATATCAAAGTAGGTCTAAGAGAAAATTTTGTCCCGGACCAATATCATTGCCGCTGTATTGAACCGTTATTTCGAGTTGGTTATCCAGTTTGAAGTAGTACTGTTTCACCTCATGTCAATCTGATATAAAATTCGGGCTAACATAAAGCACTTGGAATGAAATCAACTTCAATTGAAATTCCAATAACAAATAATAGGGCACGATGGCAATCCGATTAATTACTATTTCGTTGATATACATTATAGCCACTACCGAAGTAAATTATACTACATTTGGATGCAGAATGATGTGGATCACTCTGTTATCTTGGTAGTAGATTTCGACTCAAAATATGTTCCTTCTGTTGCCTTAGGGGAATATTCATCTAACTTGCAAATAATCGAAACGAATTGGTGTTGCGAGTTCTCCTCGTGGCTATTGTGGCTCAGGATATGTGTCTGAGAACATTCCTTCGCCTAAATCACGCTACACACGATGCTTATTAAGCTGCCATATTGCACGCAGTATTTGAAATCTTACGTACATTTGTGTTTTGCATCAAAATTTCTTTTTCTTCCTCTACTTTATTTCCAAGCAGTAGATTCTGTAGAACGCGCATCAACATGAGACCTAACCAGATAGAGCAAATACATAGTGTTATGTACGAGGTGAGTCAATGAAAATGCACACCTCAAATATCTCGTAAACCAATAAACATATCTAGATGTAAATTTCTCTTAGATAAGTCGTGACTTTATTCTAATTGTTTGACTTGAATTTTTAATTATTTGAATTCAAATAATTGGTAGTACCTCTATTTTGTAGAGATATTATCACTCTTATTGTTTTTCTTTTTAATAAACAATTTCTTTTGTCACGTTTTCTTCAAAGTTCGAGTAAATAAAAATTCCAAGATATAGTATTTAACGAATAACAACGAGATACAGGACGAGACATAATTGAATATTAGGCATACGATCGAGGAAAACTGGACATCTTTCACGCGGTTCCAGCCCAGGCATGGGACGAGGTCATTCTATTAAGGCAACTACAGACATACGTCACTCACGAGTGGAGCGCTCGCTGCACTCGCCAATGCTCTTTTCCTTTGATGCGTCCAAAAGTCCGACACGCAGTGGGTAGGACATTGCTGAGAATTCGTCGAGACAACTAATTGGCCTTGCGGCCCTCAACTTTTCGGCTACCTCTGTTAGCCTCCAGTACCTAGCTTTACTTTACCTGAAGAGGCCTCTTCCACTCAAGTGACAGCAAACTGCCCGTGAGTGCTCGGTCCGAGGATTGCCCCCACCCCCACCCCCCGGGCGACATGTTGGAATGTGCCTATTAACACCGATGTAGCGAGTGGCTAAAAACACCGCCACCACATCTCCCGGTATCTAATAAATTTATTGTCAGAAAAGTAGTAAAAACTGCGTATGACCACGTGGAGGACAATAATCTAATTTACTCTCCGGAAGCAAGCAAGGGACCATCCCATCTATTCCGATCAAGAGTCCTAAGGCAGAGGCGGATTCAAATATCCGTTCTGGTGGCCGGGGAGATGTCTAGCTTCACCTCCCAATGGCTATATGCGCTAAAAGTAGCCGAGCAGCAATCCTGCTCACCGATCGGGGCTAATGCCTTACTGACCCACATACTCCCACCCAAATTAGGGGTGTCTGGTGTAAACCACCTGAAGGCTCGTGCACTTGCCTCCTCAAGTTATGGTGCCGATAGCTTATCAGGCTTCCTTCCACTTACTGGGTCTCTCACGAGGTCAATCCGTTACCCATGTTGTCGGCCTGTGGTAGGGTACGATGCTCGTGCGGAAGGCGTCCATACAGTGGTCTACCAGGCGCCTGTACTTAAAGGTTTTACGAAAATCCACTCCAAAGGGAGTAAAATGGGAGTTGAAATTGTGTATAAATGTATCCCACCATAACTCTGGAGTACCTGGAGCAATTTCAACCAAACTTGATATACATATGATTGCAAAGGCTTCCACGGGAGGAGTTGATACACAGATGACTGAATATCAAACAAGTACTGTGGGAGTAAGACATCCCTGGCACCCCTAGGGAGGGAGTGGGAGAAGGTGGCACGTTAAAATAGTGGAAAAAACCTATATTAGATTGAAACCACACTTTTTCGTGTCGTTCAGATAGACAAGATCATCCTTGACGCTTTAGAATTTTACAATCAGTTCACATTGGAGATTATATACCTCTAGCATCCCTGTAGTAGGGATAAGAACGGGAAACATGTAAAAATAATAAAACAAACGGTATTGGTGTTGAATACATCAATTTTTAAGGTGCAGAAGAGCAGAGTCACACTCTCAATGCCACTTAAGTCCATGATTTCTCCCTATGAGGGAATATACTTCCTTTGGAAAGGGGGTGAAATGTAAAAATTAATGAAAATGTCAACAAATTTTAAATGACTTTGTCGGGTCATTTGTAGCTCAGCCTGTAAAGGAGAGAAGACAGAAGTGGTTGGCAAGTGGCGCAAATTACGGCGGCAAGACTTCTGATATATTCATATTAATTACGTAGGAACATATGTCGAGCGGTAGAAAGACTGGTGGTGGGTCGGGCAGCTCGAGTGGTGCCATCAGAGGTCATCGATTGTGACGTGCGAGGCGGCGGCGGTGGCTACGCCATTCTGCTGTCCCTTCCTCTCCCACAACTGACAATACTGTTGAGATCATAGTTTTTGGGAACGCTGAAATTATTAGTGATATAGCGGACGAAGCCTAAGTCCACAATTCACCCTTATAAACCCCAGCACACCTAGAGAAGGGGATGCTATGAAAAACTATGGATCATGACATACCAATGACCAGACCACAGTTTTCGGCGTCGCTATGTTGATAGTGAAATCCCGATAACGTGAAGTCCCTGCTATGCTGAATAGTAACATTTCAGTTGATTTGATTATCTCACGGATAACTTAACGTTGCTCATTCAAGGGTGATTTCACTCAAAGATTTATTCATTCTTTGTCACAGAGGTGAACCTGAAAATGTAGCGTACAATGATAAAAAGGGTGTCCCAAAATTAACGCAAGATTTGAATTTAATAGAAAACACAGTTTTTAGTATTTTGATTGTAATTTTTATATTGAATCATAAAGTACATAGGATAGGGTTATTTATGGAATAACACATCGGGCAAATGGCCTCCACGGCTTTCCAAACACATACGCACTCGTTTGTCGAAATTTTCCATAACTATTCTGCATAAGTGTGGCTGAATTTCGTTGATGCAACGTTGAATCTCCTCCTTTAAAGCACACGTGGTGGTGGGTTTGTTGACATAGACCTGTGATTTTAAATAACCCCATAAAAAGAAATCTAATGGTGTTAAATCACACGATCTAGGGGGCCAATTCTGATCACCGAAACGAGAGAGTACACGACCTGGAAATGTCTCATGCAGTAATTGAAGTGTTTCACGGGCTGTATGGCATGTGGCACCGTCTTGTTGGAACCACATATTGGCCACATCAATATCATCCAATTTCGGCAAAAAGAACTGGGTTATCATGTCGCGATATCGTGAACCAGTAACAGTCACTGCTTGACCAGCCTCATTTTCAAAAATGTATGGTCCAATTATGCCTCCAGCCCAAAAGCCACACCAAGCAGTGACACGTTGTGGATGCATTTGTTTTTCAACAATCACATGTGGGTTCTCAGAACCCCAAAAGCGGCAATTTTGGCGATTAACAAACCCATCAAGGTGAAAATGTGCTTCGTCGCTTAGGATGATTTTGCTCGAAAAATCAGCATCCATTTGTTGCTGCTCAATAATCCACTCAACAAACTCTCTTCGCTGTGCATGGTCATTAGGCTTCAGTTGTTGTGTTAATTGAATTTTGTAAGCATGGAGACACAGATCTTTCGAGAGTATACGCTGCAGAGAGCTTCTTGAAATTTGCAGTTCTTGTCCACGACGCCGAATTGAGGTTCCTGGATTGTCACCGACACTCTCACGCACTGCTTCGATATTGACATTTGAACGACTTATTATATTACATATTAATTATGAGTTCGCAAAATTAAGATGCTATATGTATGTTTTTAAAAACCAGTAAGTAAAATTATTTTGATTTTACAATATAGATATATTTTATTTTTTACTTAATAAAAAAAGATTGGCACAAGAAAAAATCGAGCAATGCCCGGTAATCAGCTAGTATATAAATTTCATATATATTGATGCTTGAATATATTCTAGAATATCTCTCAGTTGGCGTTTTCTAAAAGCTTTTGCTTAATTACATCTGTGAAAGTGGATTGATGGTAGGAGACCAATACTTTAAATCCACCAATATTAATTGATAACAATCTCACTGGACATCAATAGAAATGTGAGAAAGAATAAAGTTGCAGACATATTTCTAAATTCACGCGAGCAAACCCACAGGCACTCAGTATATACAGTGGGGTGACGTGGGGATTGAAACGTTCTACGAATGTATCCCACCATAACTCTGAAATGCCAAACTTGAAACATATCTGATAACAAAGATTGTGAGGATATGAAATTCCTGGCAATCTAGGGGAGGCAATTGTTAAAATAGGTGAAAGGAGTTAATTATGAAAATAATGGAAAAGTCCAATATTAAATTGAAAACCATAGTTATCGGTGCCCTTAAGATGGATTAGGGCACCTTAGATGCTTTATGAGCTAACAATCAGTCCTCGTTGGAGATAACACACCATTAGCATCCCCGGAGTAGGGGCAGATACGGAAGACACGTAAAAATAACGTAAAACGACCAATATTAGGGTCGAAACCGTAGTTTAAGGAGGTTTCAGAGATGAACAATCATACTCTCGGTTCCATTATGTAACCGTTCAGACCATCTGAAATGCGCAAGACCCTAGAGGTGGGGCTGGGCAGAGCGTAACTCGAAAAAATTATCTAAAATCCATAGATTTCGGGGCCCTTTGGTTGAACAACGACACGATGTCGTATAACTCTAGTACAAATGACCTCCCAATGGCCAACAAGTTCAGCACCTAAATAAGGTTAAATAAACTCTCGTAAGAGTGAAGTGGTGTGTTAGGCTAATTGCTTTGTTTGTCTCACATGCAAGTTTATTTGGATTGCTCAAAGATAGTTTCACCCAAGAATTTATTTATTCTTGCCCCTGGAGGTGGAACTCAAAGTAGTGTATAGAATCGTGTTTTGTATTAAATTTGTATTATTATGAATTTTTACAATGAGGATTCTATACGTACGGTTTTAAACATCGGTAAGATTTTTTTACAGCGTAGATTTAAATTTTCCCTAATAGAAGATTGGTATAAGAAAAAAACCGTGCAACACCGGGTAATCAGGCAGGATATGAATTTCGTATATGTGGTATTAATACATCAATGGATTCTTGAATTAATCCTAGAATATCTCTCAGTAGATGTTTTCAAAAAAAAAATTTTTTTCTTAATTACATCATTGAAAATAAGGGATTGAGAATACACACCAATACCATCAAGCCACCAAGATTAATGAATGACATGCTTACAGGATATTAATGGGGTTGTGAGAAAGAATAAAGTTGCAGACATACTACAAAATTTACGTGAGCAAAGCTCAGCTAGTATTTTATATATATTTAGCAAATTACTTGAAGCAAGGGAGATTCGAGCAGTGGGCGTGTTACGTGTCATTTATAAGATAGTTCTTGAAGCTGTCACTTGGAGCGGATGATGTCCTCTGTAGTAGCTCGAGTATGTCAAGAGAGAGCACTGGCAACTCCTTTCCTTCAGAGTACCTATGAGGAGCTTAGAGTTAAATATAGAGGTAACTGTCTCTGCAGATTGTCCTTGATAACATGAGACAGAAGATACTGAGAGATGTCGCCTTCTCACTGGCACATCCGCTTGGAGGGGGTAAGGCGTTACTGTGCAACGACTTATGAGCAGCAGTCAGCAAGGGGAATCGAGTTCCCCCACCTAAGACGATGTGCGAGACAGACATCACATGCAACGTCAACTACTAATGTTTTCATAGCGGTAAATTTTATAACCGATTGTTACTTGGTCATAATTTGCTTGATTCTACAGAAGGTTAAGGTATATTCTTCATGTCTTCCAATAAGAAATGCCATTGTTATTAAGCTTGAAAGAAGGAAACGGGAACAGTAATCTTACTCCTGCACTGAAGGTACGAGGTGCATAATATCACCCGAATCAGAATAAAACTGTACATCTGTATTCAAAGTAATGTACAACTTTTATATACATATAGATTGTAATTACTGCAATTACTTTTTAACCATGTAGTTTAAAATGTAAGTCGAATACACGTTAAAAAATCTCTTGTAAGAAAGCCGATGTACATAATAAATCTCACCACTAAAACTAGATCAAAATTAAATAGATTTGGCAGTTAACAATCTGTAGTAAAAAAATTAATAAATCGCAATGCCAGGACCAATTTCTTGCCGTTTTTTATTATTTATAAAGTAATTTTCTTATGATATATTCATAATATAATATTTCCCTAATATTTTATAACGTAAGAGAGGGTGAAGAAATGGTATAAAAAAAGATATTTGAGAAAACGATATATTTTGATTAAAAATATTACGGTTAATCGGTTATAAAAGTTTACCGCTATGGCAACATTAGCAGTTGACGTTGCGTGTAATGTCTATGACGTCATCAACCATTTACCTATCGTGAATAACACCTGTTCTACTGACAGAGTCTTGGAGCTTGTTTATGTCGTGTTGGTACCATGGCAGAACTCAAATTACCCGCTAATAGTCGGTCGAATATATTACAAATACCGACGTGCATGCGTAATTACCAATATTTCTGTTTTTTAAATTTTTATTGCAAAAACAAGCTATTGCACTGAAAAGTAGTGGGTGAGCAAAGTCGGGAAGGTCAAAACACATCTATAAAATGTTGTTTCATTATTTCGTACTAATATTAATAGGATTTATTCTTAGCCGAAATGTCAAAAAGATAGAAAATATTTTCATTGCTTAACTGTTAAAAATTAAGGGTGAGCAAAGAGTAAAATTGCCTGAGCAAAAGTGAACAAAGTCAGACCTTTATTTAAGCCGGATATCGTTCGAATTGGTTGAAAACAAAAATCCATTCCGGCTAACTTCACGGAGTCGGTGAAAGGAATTTTCCACAAAATTACTGTCATTTTTGTCGACCTAAACTTTGAACTATATTGCTGTAAAAAAACGTCAAATAAACAGATGATACTTGCCTTAAAATTCACACAATAACAGAAAAATTTACTATCTCTAGTCTTATTTTATAAAATCATATTCCTAAGTGATGTTGAAACCATACAAAATGTTTTCATAGCCTACAGATTGGAAATAAAGTCAATACATTTACAAATATATCCAATGAATAAATCATATTCAAGTTACGCTGCATTAAATCATGGGTAATTCCCATTCTCCCTGGTTCTACTCCCATCAACCGAAAGCAAGAGCAGACGGTCAGAGCATCTTGCGAGATCATGGACGACGGTCTCTGCTCTCTGAGAATTCACAAATGTTGGTATATTCAACGAAAAAAAAAATTGACTTGACATGAAATGTATTCCAAGATGTAAAAACAATTTTTTGAAATCATTTAATAATCACGTATAAAATCAAGTAATCAATCTCGTCAGTGTATAGAAAAAATCATTGTTACATCTTATGTCCACACGATATACAAGTCACGCAATAATTACGTAATATCTTAGGATGTCCCTCGCTTACTTCTTAATTAGAACTTCCAAAATAAGATACAATACTTATGACAAAAATTAACTTACGTATAAAGACAATTACGAAACCAACATTTCGTGGGACACAATTGACTATAAAATCATGGAAACAGAGGATGGGTGTATGATCACTAAAGCTGATGTAGATCTAGTGATTACCTGTTAAATTCCCGGGATGTACATGAAATTGAATACGAAATGTTCGATTTAGGAATATCTTTCAGGAGCAGAGTATGCAGTAACGAACGAGATCAGGGTGCGTTGGTAACATTCTATGAAAATTTGTTAAGAGACTATTATAAAAGTTGTTTTCAAAATAATGAATATAGTTCGGCTCTCTGTATGACCTTAGGCCAGTTATTCTACGACAAACGTTCCTACTTTAGGCTCGACCATACCCTTAGAGCTTTGTAGTTCAATAGCGTATGGATGTTGATAAAATTCATTATATCGTAATAATATTTCGTTTACCATTTACTACAATTGCGAAAATGTTTTGTACGTAATACAAAAAGGATATAAAACATTGGTCATAATAATGTCGTGTTAGGGTTCAAATGTTCGCACAGAAAAAAATTGCTAACCTCCCTGCCTGGAAATACTCTTTCTCCTCGTATTCTCGTGGTAGTGGGGTAATATTTTCATTCTTCCATACCATGCCCAGTTTTACTTCATATTGCAGCCATCTTGCCACTAAATGTCATTGTTATTGATTTATTTGATATTTTAGAATCCTTTAGAATATTTCCTACTTCCGTAAGTTTGTTTCTTTTCCGCTTAATAATTATAATCTCATATAAAAAAGTGTCAAAACTACAACAAAATGAAATTGTCAACAGTATACCTAAATATATAAAAATTAATAACTGAAATATTTGCATTTCCGACTAAACTACGCGAGATCTGAGCAAATCTTCAAATATGTTGGGTATCCGTAAATTTATACATCTTTACTAAAACTGATCCGATTAAAAAGGTTTTCGTAAATATGACTATACTAGCTAGACTAAAATGTAAGCGAAATCAAAATAGTCGTATGAGTTGTATTTTTTCGAAGTAAATAGTTTATAACGATTTACTTCTTAAATCGTATTTTTCATGTTGCCATGTTTTGACTTAAATGTGTTAAACTTAAAGAGAATCGAAAGTGTCATCTTCTTCAAAATATTCTACACAATATTGTATTTATTCATCATTATAGAGCAAAAATATTGAACATAGCATGTTCATATTCCTATTTCAAATGTTGGAAAAAATAAACGATCAAGTTTCGTTAAGTTGCGTGAACAGCCACTTTATTCTCCATTAAGTAATGTAACCCTAATGATTACACTATTCAGAGAAAACAGAGAAATAGTAGAAACTGGAATCCCAGGGAGAGGGGTTATACATTACCAAGAGTATTCATGCAAAGTGAAAGTAACGTGTTCTTTTTAATCTTTATTGGAAGACACGACACATTCGTTTACAATGAAAATGAAATTCCATCACTTGTTTTCGTCACAACAGAGAAAAAGTGTGATCTAATATTTTTACATCGACTCTCTCTCAAGGAAATACGTTTTTAGCAGTTTAGTCCTTAGTCTTTTCCGAGGAAACAAGTGAATTCGTTCTCATAAGAAATCGGAAGATCCTAAACCACAATGTGACCGCAAGCGATCAGGTACTCGTATACTTACACTTAACGTGAGGAAATATTTTATTTCCCATCCCTTGTAAGGCGGAGTGGGGAGATAATTCACGATAAGAGAAGTTGATACGCCCAATGAAGTTATTTTCAGACAATAAGCAACATTCCTTCTTTAATTTAGCGGCGATAAACACATCTCTACGAAGATTGTTGGTAATAATTTGAACTTTAAATTTCAATTCAATATAAGTAACTACTCATTTAAGTAAGGTTTCTTGAAAATTCTCACCCGTATTTTTTAAAGAATACATTAGTATCATTTTATTAACTATAACTATAAGCACCAACGGTATCTTATTATCGTTTACAAAGAAATAAAGATTATGGATTCTTGCTCTGAAGTCTTTCAAAAATTGCATTCTTTTCCAGCAGGAAAATGTCAGAAAGATTTTATTTTTAATAAAACAGTGTACTACTACCGCAAAGTAAAATTTTTTTCCAGTATTATCATGGAACTTTTTATTAAAGTTTTCTCAATTAGGTTCAATTTTAAAAGTCTCATCATTTAGTTCAAATAAGTAACACAGTATTTAATATATGGTATAGTATTTACGAAAAAAACAACGAATAATATTTACGAAAATATCACTATTACGTCCGTAATGTTGATAAATTTAGATTATAAATTATTGATAAGATGAAGAGATGAAATCTTTGTAAATGTTATATATTGAATAGCAAATTATCAGATTTCAAAGAAACTTTTTTCTTCAAATTTTTATTAGGCCCAATGGAAGTATTTTTACAAAACTATAGGAATATCATATTCTTATTCTAACTTAGGGTGATCACAATAAGTTGCATTGAAAACAGGAACATGAAGATTTTATTTATCTTGCAACTACTAACAATATTTTGTGAGTGCTCTAATGACCATGCTGTTGGCGAATCCTAAAGCCCCAATGTAAAAAAAAAATTTGTGAAGCTGTGAGTTCGGTCTCAAATTTCCTTAAAGGAACCAGTTTGCATTAGCTTGTTCACCAATTGAGAGCAAATCTTAAAATGATTTCACGTCATTCGAATTTTTTTAAATATTTATTTTCTCTTCTCTTTGTAATTTTATCCTCACGTACACTGGATCATTTTCTGTAACTTTTTGACTTTGAATTAGAAAGACAATATTGAATATGGATGATATTCATGACGTTCTATGGCTCTAATGACCTTGACGAGCCCTAAACCCCCAAGAAAACAAATACATAACGTTCCCAAATAACTTTCATTTTGATGAAGAATTTTAAATTCTTTTGATGATATATTCCTCTTTGAAGCGTTTCATGCACACAACATGACTAACATTAGGTTGCCAGTTGCTTATTGGAATTACTTTTAACCAGAACTCTTGATTTTCCGTTTGGAAAATATAGCACATGGCCACTTTCTTCCCACGACGAAGGATTATTTGATTTGTAGCCAGCAACACTGCCCATAGGCGGCATGATCAACTATAAATAAGTAATTAAATATATGCTTTGTACAAAAATGCAAGTTATAAAACTGAAATAAACTATCGAAAAATTCATTTGAAATAAACTTAAAATATTCCATTGGAAACGTTTTCAAAAATTGGCATAAAAAATAATTTAGAATAACCACAACAAACGTGGAAAACTAAAAGATTCTTACCCTAAGAGTTAGCAATAATATATGTGAGTTCTTCGATTTTAAATGCATTTTTGTAGAGGTGAGAACATTTCACCCGCACATCTTCAAGGAAGAATCTGTACTGCACATAAAAGTAATTGTTGGGGGTCCAAACAAATGGATTTTCATACATGCATCCTAAGTTTTCGATGAATTCAATGTTCTTTTGTTATTTCTTAACAACGCAAATAACTAGTCACAAATGTTATTCTCAGATCGGTTAACGTGACGTCATCACGGTGGAGAGTGGAAAGGTTCCGGGTCCATAGAATAGTCGCGGCGGCCCCGTTCACCCTCCCCCTATTCCACCCAGTGATCTCGTTAAATGACAATGGTCTATAATGCATTCATCTCAGGGATGTCCGTGTTATAGAAATTGACCGCAGAAAAACGAACTAGATCACCAAAGGATCCTTCAAAAACTGAATAATGTGACAGTAAACAAGAAGTTCTCTGTTTTCTTTGCGTCCAACCCAGACATAAATATAAATAGACCCAACAGTATTATGCATCGGTTGTCCGAGAAGGAAAACGTTGTAAGGTGTCTCTGTCTCTCTCGCACATCTGCTTAGATAGGGGAACGTGATTCCCCTCTCTTACTGTTGACTGCTGCGGAAAGTCATTGTGCACCTTCCCTTCTTCCCTCCACCAAGTGGGTGTGCGAGAGAGAGGGCGACACCTCTCAGTATCTTCTGACTCATGTTATCATGGATAACCTACTGCAGAAATGGTTTAGTCTATTTGTATTTAAGTTTATAGTTCAAACGAGCTATGTTCTAAAACGGAAGTTTCAAAAATAATAAAAATAACAAATAATGTTACACGAGTCATCATTGCGAGGCAATCCGCAATGCAGTAATGCATCAAATCCAAGAAATTGCCTAACTTGCGTCTGATAGATCGCCGTTTCCTAGAAGGGAACATGGTTTTAAAACGCGACAATTAGCAGATCGGCAATAACATGGACGCAACCAAAAAGTCAAAAAAC
Source organism: Laupala kohalensis (assembly GCA_002313205.1). Lineage (NCBI taxonomy): Eukaryota > Metazoa > Arthropoda > Insecta > Orthoptera > Trigonidiidae > Laupala > Laupala kohalensis. Next base: position 227,820 of record NNCF01130183.1, on the reverse strand, counting down.
TCTATATCTCAGGAAAATATTGTGTGTGGGGGGAAGGGTGGGGGAGGTAGCTTGAGAGTCACTCATCCAAGAATGGAGATTGCCCACGCACGGTTGGAAGAGCAAGAAGATAAAGAAGCAGCTGCCAGAGTACGTGATACGACGGCAGGAACGTGGGGATACGTTGCTCACTTAATTCTTAATCCTCCTCCTCCATTTCTCCTTCTGCCATGAGAGGTTTCTGAAGTTTCTCGTTCATATGTCCTCGGAAGGTCATAATATAGTGTTCTTTCTTATCCTCCTACATGTTTGCAGGGACGCGTAAGACCAGCCAAATACATAAATATTTGTAACCATGTAAGTTGATATAACTACACATTCCATGTGATCCATTTGAAACGTAACTGTATCTCTTGTTTACAGATGAGTCACATACGTTCCTTCCTTTTCGTACACCGTTTCTAACTTTTCCTGGAAAACTGAATGAAGGTATTTTGCAGATAGGGGAGTGAAATTCAAGAATTAAGATTTCTCATCATGAATTTGCTCTATAAAAATTCTGTTTATTTTCTCAGTAGATGAAAATGTAAGCAAGGCATTCGACGAAACTTGAAACAATACGATATCAAAATGTCATAGAACTATATAATCTGTAGCTATCAAACCTTCGCGGAGAATATCATAAACATTTTCAACATTGGAAATGACGTTACACTAAAATATTATAACGTTTCATATATCAAGGGTATAGGATTTCCCATTATTCCCAATACCATAATAAAAGGAATGATTCATGAATTGCGCTGACCAATCAACAAAGTTTTAGATCAACATTTATAACTCTTATTTCAATTTTTCTTTAGTTAGATTTTCACTTACAAATGTGTGAGAAATCCTACATGACTTTCATAAAGTCAATACCACATTACTATTAAACCTCGTTCATAAAATTTCTGGAAATCTCGTTGTGATCTGACGTCCTTCTTTAATTGCACATTATTTATAATAGATATGGTGTTTCGGATAATGAATATTCGTGAAAAATTTTCATTAACCAGAAATATTCCAAAAAAGAATTTTTAAGGCAATCTTGTGAAGCAAAAGATAGGAAAATTTATTGCATTATTTTACCTGCAGATACAGGAACGTAATGGAAAAACTGAAACCTCGGTATTTTGAACCACATTTGGAAAGATATGGTTAGATTATCATTTATCATTCGCTGTAAAACCGGACGGAGGGGGTGTCTTGAGTGCAACCGCCCCTAATGTCAACGAAGGAAAGAGGAGAAAAGGCGGAGGAGGAAATCGTGGCGTGAGAATCGGGGAAGAGTGAAGACGCCACCGGGTTGGTGATTATCGGCGGAGTAGGGGTAGCTGGTGCGTGGGAAGGAGAAGGGGGGAGGAATGTAGGAGGCGGGTGTCGCGGAGGAATCACAATGCTTGACCGGTATCGGGCGTCGTAGGAGCTCCAGAACGGAAGACCCAGCTACCATGATGAACAAGATGTTTCGCTGCTTTGGTGAGAACAATGATTGCACCGAAATTTTCCTTAGTTTTTAGATATGTTACAGAAGTATAATATGTCTGATCTCAGTTGGAAATTTAAAATTCTCTAGATTACATGCAATTAGGATGCAGGTTCTTTTAGTTTTCAATTATTTCATCAGTAACACAGTGAAAAAAATATAAAAAATATGAATCAAATCAGTGTAATAATGATAGAAAAAACATAGAGAAAGAAAGAAATTAAATTTTCTTTCTAATGATACTGGTATAATGTTATCACCATGCAAAATATATCTCTGGTAGTGAGATATACATATAAACTAAAATGACATGCAATATTGCACAAAACAGTGCACTAGTGCATTATTATATCATACTGATGGAGTCAATTTCATAACTGCTATGCAATGCACTAATAGTATCCCAATAATAAAACATAAATTACTTTTCATTATACACTTGATATTGTGTTGCTGTTTTGGTTCAAGACAAATAAAAAATCTATGCTTACGCATGAACAAAAGAAGGATCAATTAGTGCTAAGACATGCGAAATAGGTTTCATTTCATTTTAGCTATTATGAAATTAATTATAATATACTTCACGTTCATAAGCTAGGAAAATGGTTTTCATTATGCACGTAGGGTAAATTCAATGAGGGTGATGTGATGAGTATCAAATCCGGTCTCTCTGCACTTAACATTCGCATAGTTTCATATCATTTCATTAATACTTTAGTCCCTCCATGTCTCTGGTGGTAGCGTTCTAGCTCATCACCAAGTCATCCTGGGTTCAATTCCCGGTGGTGCCAGAAAAAGTTATTAGCTTTTCACATGAATGTCCCAGTTCATATAACTGTGACTACTGAAAAGCGAACCCTCCTTCTTCTATCCAACTCCTACTGCTCCCAGTATCAATAACTCTTACTATTACTAATCCCTCCATGTGGGCCAAGTTGTTGGTAAAACCAGCTAAGCGACCCACCTACTAATAATATTCTACCACCCAACTTCTTCCTCCTATCGTTCCAAGTAGATAAGCTTCAATAGCACACTACATTTCCCATTTACAAATACTACAATACAAAAATTCCATTAATATCCATTTAATTATAACTGCTGATGTATTATTTTATAGGGGAAATACTATTCCCTTCAATTCATTCATTTAAATGTCATCCGGCTAATAACAAATGTAAGTATTGAGATGATAATTTGAGGTAGCCTAAGTATCTTTGCAAAGGAAAAGGATTGAAGATTTCAACCTATTCTGGTCAGAGGACTGCCCAGACCAATGGCTTGTTTACATGAGTTTAGTTCTTGTCACTAGTATTAGTTACAGTTACTAGGTAGACTTATAGGGACAATGACAAGTAGCCAATTATATGTTGGTGATAGTGACAGGAATTATGAGGTACAAATTAACACAACGCGTTGCCATAGCTTTGTTTCCAGAGTTTTCAAACAATATTCAATCAACCTCCTGTGGGTTTAAAGCTTTAGAATGATAATAAAGAAATAAGAACTGTTGGCTACAGATTTAAAAAATTGGCTAAATGTGTCAAATTCATGACATACAAAATATGAAATAAAGTTTGCACTATGAAAACATTATTTTGGGATAATTTTCTAGATTTTACGTTATTCTTAGTATATTATTCCAGTTCCCAAGCACAGATATCTGAGCATTACTGTTCAGAGATTTTGTACATTAAATGTCATCTATTGTATTATTTAAGAGATTAAATAAAATGCAAATAAATTCTTTATAATATTTAATTTGGCCACCCGCAAACTTATTCTTATTCTAACTTTATTGCTTGAATAAGGCCAAATTTGCCATTGCAAGAGTACGCATATAAATTTGAATGAAAACTCATGAATGCAATTGCTAGTTAGTAACTATTAATTAGCATCATGTCTTGGAAGTTAAGCAATGAAAAATTCATCTTTCTACAATATCATGGACTAAACTTAACAATACTGCTGTAACCTTTGGTACAAGTAGCTAATCATTTAGACACATGAACAATATCTACCATACAGTGCCTTTCTAACATTCTCCCCTCTATCTATAGTCAAGAAAAGAAAGAAATACACTACTTTCCATTTCCATCATGGAGATGAGTTCGTGAGTTGACTTCTAAATTGGTAAGGGGATAAGTGTCATTCTCAAGACCCATAAGAATGAACCGATAAGGTCAAAACAAGATGATACACTAGCACATTTCGTTCGTGTGATTCTAAGGGGACTCCATGAAGGGAACATTATTAGATGGGTATGCAGGGGGAACAAATTCTTGAATTGCTTCTTTGAGCATGCAAAAATTAGCAGTGATTGATGTGCACGATATTAGCTAATTTCTCAAATATATGTATATAACATATTTCCAGTACATGACTACCAAAAAGAGTTTGTAAGAGTATTCCAACATTCAAGCTAGTGATGCCATAGACACTCAACTCCTAGTTGCAGAATATCATACTGGACATGTGTCACCTGTGTTACCACAGTTTACCATCAGTCAAGAATTTTCTTGACTGTTGGGTTATTATATTACACCTTCCTGGAGGTAACCTACAATTGGGTTTATCCGTAGTGCTCTTGATGACCTTGTGCTATTGCTATGGTGGATCCCTGCCTAGTCTGGATGCTGTTAAGGAAGTAAACAAAGCTACTTCAAAGATTCAACTTCCTGAAATTATCCCCAAATCAGGGATATTCAGGTAAATATCAATTTATAGAACTATAAAAGTATTTTATAGTTGCATCACAATTCTGAATTAGAAAATCACTCGAGTACATTGAATTATTTTCAGTCAATGACCAGACCTCCAACACAGGTTTACCAAAGAAACCATATTTCCCTTCACTTCTTTCAGATATTTTATGAAATATATTCAAAATTATTTTGTTCATTTAAATATTCTAAATTATTTCTTTTATTCTAATTCAATGTAAATTAAAATTTAATTCAATTACAGCTGCAAACAAAAATATTCAATTAAATTTTTAAGTTGTTCTTCAATTCCGCTGTATTTTAAATTGAATGGAATTTTATTTAAATTTTATGGCTGCTCTAAATTTGTGGGTGTTTGTTATGTTATTTTAAATCTTTTAAAATTACTTATGTAGTTGGGGATACTAACATCAGCAATAAAGCTTTAAATTTTTTTAATGGAATGTTTTATTGTTTTAAAAACAATAGGAAATTATTATTATTTTTTTTTTTATCGGAGGAACTTTTTTACATTTTTTTCTATAGATATGCAGCACATTTTTATTAGAGACTGACAGGCATATATTATTAATACCTGTAGATTATTTTGTTGGAATCGATTCTGAAATTGGTAATAATCGTGTATGAAGAACTCACAAGGTAAAGGGATTCAGATACTCTTGGCTGAGGGTGCACCGCTAAGCGCACAAATGGGGGTTCAATGTTTAACATTTTGGAACAGATTCCAAAGAGTACATTATCAAATTATAAAAAGAAAAAGAAAGTAAAAGTCTTTTATGTTCATTTCTTGATAGATAATTCAACTTCATGACTTATTCATTTCTCATGCATCATAATTTAACTTTTGCATACTCTCATGAGTTCTTGGATATCCTACCTCCAAAATATATTAAAAACCTAGAATAAAATTGAAGTAGAAAGATATTCCAATCCTACATGAAATAGGATTTCTACTCACAGAGCACAAACGTGCTCCAAGTATCTCATGAATCATCTATGAGGCCAACCAGAGAAGGTATCCTCCATGTAGTCTAGTAATTCATATTATTAAGTTTGATACCTACCACTTTCTTTATTCATCTATTCTCCTTAACATATGATTTTCCATGAGATCACGATTCTTTTTATTGCTTTCATTACCTAGTTTTCAATATAAATTAAATTTACAGCACTACAATGGAGACACCTATGATTGAAAATGGCTCAACAAATGCAAGTGCTCAGTACAACTGGACCAAAAGCAAGGCTCAGCAGTAAGTTATAACATTTTTCTCTCAGATTCTCCAAGTATCTTACGAATCATCTTAGGTCAATCAGAGAAGGTATCTTCCAAGTAGTCTAGTAATGCATATTATTAAGTTTGATACCTACCGCTTTCTTTATTCATCTGTTCTCCTTAACAATGATTTCCCATGAGATCATGATTTTCTTTTTATTGCTCTCATTGCCTAGTTTTCAATATAAATTAAATTTACAGCACTACAATGGAGACACCTATGATTGAAAATGGCTCAACAAATGCAAGTGCTCAGTACAACTGGACCAAAAGCAAGGCTCAGCAGTAAGTTATAACATTTTTCTATTAATTTAGTTCTTTCTCACTAAAAGTCATTTACATTTACAAAATCACTTTCACAGGATGTAACTACTTTAATAACATTACTTTAATATATATAATATAAAGTTTTAATGTTAATGAAAAATAGAAAAGAAAACACATAAAAGTCACTCACAAATTGGATGAAACAGTTTCGGTATCCAGCCTTCCTTAGTCTCGTAGAAAATGATCCGAGTCTTCTCTCTTCAGTTTACGTTGACCAACCATTAGATAAAAGGAAAGAAAAGTAGGAGGGAAATTTGAATTTAGAAGAAATTATTGTTTTCTATTTAAATCTCATAAGCTAATTTATTTATGGGATTTCTTGAAAATGATTCTCTTAAAAAATAAACTGTCCTTCTACTTCTATTGGTGAGATATATAAATAACATTTATATTATTTGGACTCACAAACATGAAGTTCTTCAAAACTTTCTGATTCATCTTTTCATCTAAATTCATCACTCTCTGTACCATTCACCTGGAATATCTCCCATAAATTAATATATTTCCTGGACATCAATACCTCACTTTCTGATTTCAATACCATCCATACTAAAGTGAATATAAAACCTACCAGCACATAACAATACCTTCATTTCGATGTTGCCACCCACACCATGTTAAATACTCTCTTCCTTACAGTGGTGAATCAAAGGAATTTGACTTGATTTTGTAAAATACATAAGGAATGTGTTAACAAACACATTAAATCATTGTTGATCATATTTTCAGCCTTCTTATTGCACAAATGAGGATATTCTTATGTTTAGGCAAAATAATTTTTGTTATGCCAAAAATGTTTATGGTATGCTAAATGGTGTGGCTATGGGTAGCACAGCAGCCCCAATCATTGCTGACATTGTTATGAACTATGTATTAGATGACATCAAAACAATGATTTCAATATTCCATTTATTTTAATATGAAGATGATTTTTTCTTAACTATCCCAAAAGAAAGCATACAAAAAGTGTTGAATGTTTTTAACAAAATTATTGACAAATTCAAATTCACTATTAAAATTGAAATTAACAATTCTAAAGCATTTCTTGACTCCTTAATAACTAGGTAAGACAATGGTGAATTTTCCATAGATTGGCGGAGGAAAACTAATAAATCTGGCCAGTATTTGGATTACTTTTCCTATCACCCTCCACAACATAACATCAACACTACATTAACTCTGAGTGCTATTAATTTGAATGATCGCGAGTTTTACCAAAAAAATATATTAATAGTCAAGCAAATATTATCAAATAACAATTTCCCTATCAAATTAACTGATAATATATTATATAATAAGAGTAGCATGAATAAGTAAGTAATAATTTAAATATTCCTAATGAATTTAAACCACTAACTTATGTTAATGGATTGTCACAGTCTCTGGGGAAAGTTTTTAAAAATGAAATGGGCAAAATTGTTTTAAAAAATAATAGAGCTGTAGGAAGACTGGTATTCAATAACACCAAACAACCGATTGACAAAAATTAAAGTAAGTGGAGTTGTTTACCGAGTACCATGTAAGGAATGTGAACAGGTGTACATAGGAGAGAAAAGTCAATTTTAAAACAAAAGATAAGCTCAACATAGATCTAATTTAAAAAGATCTGTCCCTCAATTGCTTTAGCTCAGCATGCTAGACACATCTCATTCCTTTGATTTTAACAATACTAAAATCTTGGGTCTTGAAACGAATTGTTACAAAAGGAAAATCAAGGAAATAATTCATATTTATAAGAAGAACATGTGTAATAAGAAGACAGATATTGACAATCTAAGTAAAGTTCAGACTAATTTAATAGTAAACATGACTAATTAGTATTGTACAAATAGGATAAATTTTAATATTAGTACTAAAAGGCACTGTCTATCCTGTCCAATCTTCAGTATAATAAGAGTAATTATATACATAATGTATGTGTTCCTCCTAATTCTATTTTAATTATAAGGTACCAACTCACGCGTGGTATCAATATTGTATGTTCAAATAGTGGAGGGGGTGAGATTGTATTAGAGATAGGTATTGAATTAATATTGTTTGAAAACATATTATTGTAATAATTATTTAATGATATTATGTGATATAGTGAAATAGTTAGTCTTGTTTAACTATTTTTATTTATCAAAGATTTTTATGATGTATGGGTCAATTTGAGAATTCATTTAATTTCTTGTGTGTTCTAATACAGTTTGTTTTATCTTTATATATTGAGGAATGTAATTGTAATTCAGGTTTAATTCCTAATGTTTGGTAGATAATAGTTTTAATCATAGTTAGTAATTTTACAATCCAAGAAGGTTGGTAACAATGTGGCATCACTAATATGAGTAACGGGAGCGAGACGCTAACGATAGGTTAATTTAACAACATATCTCAGACTAGGTATTGCTTGCTGGTAGGAAGGATGTATGTATATGTGAAGAATTGTTGTGGAATGGTCATGTGTTTTGGAGGAGGATGTGTGCAGGATTGGTGTTGTCATTGGTATGGGATGATATGAACAGAGTAATCATGTTTTAGAGTCATTAGGAATGTATCATGTTTTTTTGTTTTTTGGTTTGAGTGTTCTGTAGTATATTGATAAATTAATAATGAAAATAGAGATGTCAGAGTGATGCATTGTTCAATAGGTAGAATAATATGAGCAGTTATTACTTCATAATCAATTGTAATTTATTATTAATGTCCAGTGTGAGGGCTTCTTCTAGACTGTAATGTTTGCCCATTGCTGAAGCTGCAGGAGCAGGAATGTTGGCTAAAATATGTTGTTCTGATATCCAACAAGTCTCTTTTAGAGGGCCAATAAAAAGAATGGGCAATTCCATGTGGATGCATGAAGTTAACCAAGGCATCATGCTCTTCAAGTGAAATTTCACAGATGTTGCCAATCCACCAATTCTTATCATAAATACAGGCAATATATTTTCCAGGTTGAAGGTTGGCAACTGATAAGGTTGAAAAATTAATTGTGGCAAATGCGTACAAAGAAGCTACAAATGACAATACTTCATTGTTGGAAACTCTGCAAACACGAACTTGAGCAATATTAATAGGCACAAAATGGTGATTTTCTCATGTGCCAGCTACTGTATGGCCATCCTTGAATCTTTCTTTTTGACACGTTCGAACTGCATCAATTTATTCTTTAGAAATATAAAAGAATTTAATTCCATTCACATGCCGTTCACAATATTCAAACAAATGCTTTGGCATCAAAATTTGGCTATCAATAGGGCGCTGAAGACTTGCTCAAGCTGCTAATCGCTTTACAGTTCCACCAATTCCGTCACAGGGTGATTTGCCATGGCTTGTGCCAAAAAAGTTCCACTCAGCACTGCAATTAAAACCGTTTTGATGATGGCACAAATTTATGAAATTCTTGTAATTTTTGTACTGTGCTGCAGAAACATCACTAAAGTAGTGTATGTGTGTTATTTCATTAAAAAAATTCTTCATATATTTGATTAGGTTTGTTAAAAATGCATGCACAGCAACTGTGTCATGCTGCAGACAATCGCTGATTACGCAGAAACTGATGCTTTGCACTTGGTCCATCTTCTTGTTGTACACCATGCAGCGTAGCTTGACTGTTTTCCCAATAAAAACCTTGAACTGCATCCTGTACAATAAAGGCATAATTCTCTGCAAAATCCATTAAAACAATAAATTCACCAAGCTTTAAGCTTTCTTTTGTTGATTTAGATGACAGCTTTGATGTTTGGCAATATAATGATGAGAACAAAGTTTTAAAATTTTGCTAACCAATAATTGAATAAAATCTTCAACTGTATCTTGCTTTGTATCCAAGGTATCCCGATCGGTGTGCACCCATTGTTTATATTCAACTGCTCATATTATTCTACCTATTGAACAATGCATCACTCTGGGTTGGGATCCTTGGAGAAACCCCTCAACGTCAGGCTTTGGATCCTTAGTAAGAGACTCACAACATTAAGCTTGGGATCCATGATAAGAAACCCTGTGTGCTAGGCTTGGGAACCTATGGTAAAGAGACCCACCAGTGGCTGACCTTGCCTGGCTATCGGGTGTGACCCCTCGGCGATGGGGTTACCATTTCAAGCATTGAATAATTTGGCAAAGACCACCTTATTTGAGGCATGAATTGGTAGTGGCTCAGCCACCATGGACCAACGCAAGGATGGTTTTCATTGTTAAAAGGGTACAAGTTTCTAACACCATCAATAATTCATTCAGGTCTAATCACAGCGTAATCACAGATAAAAAGTGGTTAACAGACACTGAAGTATGAGTAACCAATTAGAACAACCATAACAACATTTTTCTTTCATACCAAATGATGATCGAATTCATAAAACTCTTCACTGCGTGATAAATAGGAAGAATTTTCAAAGTAATTTTTCTTACCTTTAGAAAAGAGACACAAAGTTGAAACAAGGTGATTCTTTAAGTAAAAACTATGCTCTATCCAGTGATAGTAAAAAGAACTCGATTGAAAAAAATGCTTTTTTGCTACTTAGACTTGAAAAGAGGCAAAATTGGCTGCGTAAAATTTTGACCTTGTGTTTGAAGGCACGTTTCTCCACAGCAAAGTAAGCTGGAAAGCTAATACTTTGGCATGTTAAAACCAGCAATGTGCTTGGTTAGTTCACCAAAGCACAAGCTTCCTTGAGGCCTTGTTTCAAAGTTATGTTATTGCAAAAGTCTGCACTAAGTTGTCGCGACGGATTATTTTGCCCACTTTGTAAGATAACGGCAATTAAAATAAAACTTTTCTGACACTGGCACTGTACCCTTCATGTAAAGCACAAAAAGTTGCCCTAAGTTGCCAATTTTCAGACTTCTAGCTATTGCCATTCCACAACAGTATAACTTGAAAGTTGGCAATTTATTTGCGTGCGCGCGCATTTCGCACAGGTGACCCTTTTTCAGAAGGCCCTGGCACCCAAACTATACTACTTCTGAAAGTGAAATTTTGCATAACATGGTTTCAAGCATGAGTCTACACCTACACAAAATTTCAATTAGATTGAAGATGGTGACCAAAAAGGGTTTGGTCCACTTGTCATGGAATGACCCAAAATTAAACCTCTTCTCAAAGACTTGTATTAAATCATAGCCTCCAAATCCTCCACAAGACCTCTACTTTTTTATGAACAAACCACTAACCTCCAAAAGTGATAACGTAACAACGAAGAATTCAGCCACGCTCCTCCGAATTTCACACAAAACGCTGTGAAAAACCTAAGTGAAAGACATGCAATATCATTGATTCTTCTTCGTCCTTTAGTCACCCGACACCCGATGTTAATTCAGTGAATGCACCTCCAGAAACAGCATTTACCGCCTACGTTGCACTATCTGTAAAGGTTTATATTTTTTAGGAGAAACAACTACTCTCAACATCAGGATGAACAATCACAGAGCTTCTAGTGATAAATCCATTTCTTCTCTTCCTGTCTCCTCCCATGCTGCAAAACATAATGAAAAATTTAATGAATATTTTAAAGTTATGATTTTGGAAATTCTGTCCAAACATCCCCAATTTATAGAACACGTGGGTTAGGTCTCATCTGGTAATTATCATGAAGCTCTGTGTGATTTAGTACGTAAAATATGATAATAAACGAAGTAATTTATCACATGAAACTCTGTGGTAGTTCATCCTGATCGCGAGAGGGATAGTATCTTCTCCTACATCAAATCTTTCACGAAGTGAACGTTAGGAGGTAAATGCAATATCTGGAGGTGCATTCTGGATTAACATTTTGTGTGTAATTCGAGTGAAAGACGAAGAAAAATCAATGACTTTGCAGGTTTTACATCTGGGTTTTCTATTGCGTTTTGTGCCGGGGAAGAAAGTCAGTTTTGTGCTGGGTGATAAGTCCTTGTTATTTTTAAGATTTGTGGAGGTTATGGGGTTGTTTATAGACAATTAGATGATATTTGTTGAAGATGGGTTTTGTGGAAGGGTTGGGGGTTATGATTTGATGCAAGTCGTTGAGGATAGGTTTAATTTCGTCAATACCGTGGGAAAATTTTGTACTGAGAAGATTGTGAGTTGATGGATTTAGATACGTAGTTTGAGCTAGGAGGTAAAATTCTTATTTTCAATAAATCAGTGGGATAATGGCGTTTATTACTGAGGGTGTCGTGTAGTTTGGTAAGGTATTGATGGAGTTCTGAAAGATTATTAGAAATTCCATACCCACAGATAGATAGGGCATAAGGAAGAGAGCTATTAACGTGGTGTGGGTGGCAATGTTGTGTGTTGGTATTTTAATATTACTTTAGTGTGGTAATATTGAACTCAGTGAGATGTTGATGTACAGAAAATTTATTGATTTGTGGGAGATATTCCAAGTGAATGTTACAGAGTATGATGAATTTAATTGAATCAGACAATTTTGAAGAGCTTCATGTCCATGAGTCCGAATAATAAATATGTGTCTATGTACCTCACCCATAGAAGCAGAAGTCATTTTCAAGGAACACCGTGAATAAATTAGCATATGAGCGAGCCATTGTAGTACCCATACTGGGATAGATATTCTATTATGAAGTTGAATGTATACGCCAATTTTACCAAACGAAATTTTTCATGCAAACGCAAGGCATTACGAAAATTCATGTACACAGGTCATGCAATTAAACCCAAAGCCTTACTTCATCATTATAACATATTATTAACATCGAACAGATGGTAAAGAATATTACACTAATTATTTTTATTATTTTATAGCACACGTTTTTCACATGTAGCCTTTAAACGTACAAGGAGAATAAATATAAAAGTTATCCACAGCCACAAATCAATAAAATGAGTGACGATTTTATAGTCAAATCAATTTTACCTTTGATTTTACAGAGAAATCAATTATCTCGACAACCATTATTTCAGTAATATAATTGCAGTAAAACATAATGATTTGTACAGTTCATTTTGTAAAGAAAACTATTCTTAATCGTCGGTGTAAATATTATCGAATAAGTGTGATTTCGTCAACTCACGTGAACTAATTTCACTTATCCATATCAATTAAGTTAAATTTAAAGATACTTTTGATGTCTAATTTAATTTGTCGGTTTCTGTAGTTCATATCCCAATTCTGAATTTCATAATGGTATTCAAGTCGCATACCCTTGTTTCAGATACAGCAAAGGTTTGCAATACCCTAAAAAGCCATACGACCCTCGGGGTTTTTGGCGCATGTATGGACCTGCCCTCGGTTTCGTGGGAATGCTGCAGGCCATATGCTTGGTCTTAACGTGGCGCACCTTCAGAAGCAAGCATCCAGGACGCCAGGCTCAATATTTAAATCAATATGCCCTTTACGCATGGGACCCACGCGTTTTATGGCATTCCATCGTGTGAGGAGTCAGCTGATGGGGAAAGATAGAGGAGGAATTTTTATGAGAATCATCAGAAAAAGAAAAGGGTAATTTCTATTCGGGAATTGAAGTTCGTGCCAATTTTTATCAAAAGAAACGAGAGTATTCATTAATGCGCAACTTATATTTCCACATTTCATATTAATAATACTTACATATTATAGTAGAAGTTTATAAACTGCACACTTTTCTGGATTTCCAATTTTACCAATCAGCCACAAAAAAATAAGTTTTACAGGTGAATCATATTTAACCTTTTATTAACAATACCCATATACCTAAGAAAATGCCTTGAGCATTTTTCCAGATCCGGTAATCTCAAGATTACGTTCAGGATGCATGATGCCCCATTTCGACTGTCAATTCAGGTGAACTGTTTTGAATCTAGAAAGAAATTTCCGAATCGCAGATGTCAACGAAAAGTTTTCTTGGCCATAGTGAGAAAGTCAGTCGGAATAGATCTTATAGGTTCGGTATCATAAGTTCCCCGCAACCCAACATCTCTCCTTCCCAATTCCCTCTCCCAAGTCCAACGGTTAGGTGGAAGAGCAGACCTCATGCCCCAAATCTCGCCAAACGCCATAAAATAAATATATGATTCCGGAGATACCGCGATCTGCCAATATGTAGCTACGTACTCCACTTCTTTCAGATGTAGTTGTGCTTTGAAATGCCGTCCAAAATACTAAGGAATGTCAAAAACATTTACTGAAAGTAATATGTTATTTTAGAGAAGCCCAATTACGTCAAACACACTTTATGGGCAAAAAATTGAAATTGCTTTTACTGAAATCTTGTAATGAAAATTCTTTGTAAAATATTCCAAGTGCTTGAAGAAGTCTTCTGGATTCTGTAAAACGTTATTTTCATCCAATAAAAGTATTTTTCAATAAAAAGGTTCTTAGATTTCATTACCGGAATGTCGACCTATCGGTTTTCCCTACCCCCAAAAATATGTATGTGGATCAGATTTACAAAGTTGGATTCAATAAAAAAGACAGGAGTTTATACTGTACAGTTACAAGAAATGGCACCCTCTGTTCCATGACGAGTTTAAATATTTCGTCTATGGCTTGGTTCATATTTGCAAATAACAAAATATTTCTGGAGGTTCCTGAATCGAATTTTTGTACGTTCATGCAATACTTCAAGTAGGGTGTTGGTAAAATGGAACTTAACAATTATAATGAACAGATGGAGGGCGCTGATGGAGAAACAAATTAATATTTTCATAAATGGCACAATTTCTTGAAACCACTCACCGTGAAGCACGCAGAAAGTGACAAAAATCACTCATCCTGGCATTACTTCATGTTTCCAAGGGAGCAGAATCTGAATTTTTGTGATATTTTATTAAGGAAACATGATTAAAAATCTTATTTGAATCCGAAAATGATAAAACCAACAGCGGTGGTCCTGTGATAGTGTTTTCGCTACCACGTTATCGCTGAGCGGTAGAGAGCGGATTCAAACCTTGCTCGGCCTAACCATAGAAAAATACTATTTACTGATACACCGACTCTATTGGGTCTGCGAGTCGGGTGCCTGGCACAGTTCCCTCACCACAGTCGGGGGCTCGACCGGCTGAACCTCCATATAACCCTACGCAGGCAGCGCGGTTTTCATTGAAGTTTTTCACTTAAACAATAGTTTTATGTTTTACTACAGTGGAATTGTTTTAGTGGGACGAGGGACTATTAAAGTTACAACAATTTATCAAAATCCATGTATTTGAGTGTTAAAATTATGTGCATAATATTATCAACGATTTTCATCTCTTATGAGTACATGGCTTAATTTAGATTAATCCTATAATATCTTTAAAAAAGTTATGTAAATAGAATTCATTAATATATTTACATGTATTTGCAATTAGTATTTGACAATAGAACTAATAAAAACTATGATAATACCAACCCTCAGTACAGCAACCTTAACCTACATATTTTGAAATAAAGCAAGCTTGTTAAGCTTCTGGCGAAGTTTAGATTTATTTATCTGAACGATATTTTTTTAATGAAAGAATAAAATAAACTAAAAATATAATTAATTGCTCCTATCTGATGTTAGCCAAATATTAAAACAGTTTCCACGCACCCATGCAACAGTTTCCACGCACCCATGTTCATTAATGGTAATATGTTTCGTTAAATATAATAAATCCTTAGTTAAAAACGAGAAGTTCATTTAAAATCAATTGCATATTATTAACTACATTATTCGACTCCATTAGACTGTTGACAACATTTATTGCGATATTTCTTCAGCTCACAAAGTAAAACGACGGAAGATTTAGAAATGAACGTAAGTAGTAGGCTACAATTATCAATTAGATGTGTCACTTTTACTCTACGAAATATGTTTTTAGGGAGAAGTTTTAGAATTTTTTTTTTGTGGATCCGCTCTATATAATCTTACCGGAAATCTTTCAATCTTTCTCCGTCGTTTAGGTTGTGATGTCTGAAGATGAGGTTAAAAATCAAATATTGTAGGGACGGTTTTTTAATTTTAAAAAAAATGATTCCTCCTCCCTCAAAAGTGCTTTTTTTAAATGAGCACTGCAGATTGAATATTTGAAAGGGGTGAAAACTTTCCTTTTCGTAGCGATTATCCATTTCTTTTTAAGGTCAGAATCTCGAGGAAAACTTAAAATAAACCTGAATATTAATTACTATATTTACTGCTTTGAGAATAAAGAAACCTATTTTTTATGTAAAGGACAAACTTTTCGAGTAAATCGCTATGCCGTTACATTCGTTTAGTAAAACATCAACAATCTACTCAACTGCAACAATGTAATCATGGTTTAGGAACTTAAATAGTTACTTAACATATACTAAAATTTGTATTACTGTGCTGGCAAATGTATAATTTAAAAATATATTGAAGGATCAACAGGATTTTTTTTCATACTGCTTACTTATGAAATGATAAGCAACTATCCTTCACGAAAGAGTTATTCCATTTGTAGGCTACACACGTGTTGACCATTTTAATTAACGATTATAATTGCTGTCTTGAAAAAGTGAAAGAAAGGAGAGAACATGTCTGTGCACAATATTAATATCTGTGAATGACACACGTGTCTGTTCGTGCGGTGACTACGCAATGTGTTGGAAACTTCGTGCAATACCCCTGACTACTAGAGTGAGGGATGACTTTGTAGCCGGTTCGAGTTCGTCCGCTTATCCCCGTATTACTCAGCGTTCCAGTAGGTAGTATATTTCTATGGGTCTAACTAGGAGAGGTTTTCAACTGTGATTTCCCTCGCCTACTCCAGACAAATGTCAGTTTGGTACCATAAGTTCCCTGGCAAACCAACACCAACACCTCTCCTTTCCAAAATCCTCACCCAAGTGAAGGTTAGGTGAAAGAGCGGGCCAAATGACCTGAACATCGCCAAAACACATGTAATACATAATATTAAATAAATAAAACACACGATTTATGTTTTTTGTGTTCAACACGTAATATCAGAGACAAATATCTTTAATTGCATACTCTTTGAATTGTAAGCTGAATACTTTTAATAAATTGGTTTTAAACAGAATTAGTGAGGAGCATCCAAGGTACATATCACAATCCATCCCCAATTGCTGCAGATATAAGTTGCAGTTTCCGACTAACTTGG
Source organism: Laupala kohalensis (assembly GCA_002313205.1). Taxonomy (NCBI): domain Eukaryota; kingdom Metazoa; phylum Arthropoda; class Insecta; order Orthoptera; family Trigonidiidae; genus Laupala; species Laupala kohalensis. The sequence continues at coordinate 210,988 of NNCF01130183.1, read as the reverse complement.
AACTTCTAGCTTGATTAGACTGGTTCAGTGATGCAGGGAAAAAAGTTTCAAAACCATCCATTGAAGAAGTCCACTTTCCCGTCTGTCCGTGAAGCAACGCCACTTGTTTTTTCGCGCATCGTATATTGCCTGAGCGGCAAAACCGCGCGCGACGAGATCGCGACCGAAAAAAAAGAACTGTCCGTAACTCGCGCATTTGTCGCAGCAGCATTGCATTCCCAGAGGACCACTGGAACAGAGCAACGCCTCGGGGTGAAGATGTTGATGGATGCACGGTTGACGTGGAATGTGGGATGATCAATATCTTCTGAAATGCAAGGCTCATTACTAGCGCCAGGTCATTGTTTTCTGAGAAATATGTAGCCTGTTAAAAATTCACCTATATTGATACGGATTTATGTTGATATTTCAGTATTCACACAAGTTGAGATTCATTTGTATTGAGTGGAATTTCACTCGAAGGAATTACGAGTGTAAAGAATAATCACTAATTGAAACCACTAATGTCGTCGTATGAATTATAGGTACGCATTTTTGTTCCGAAAAATTGACCCACAAAACACGTATGAAAAATATACCTAGATCATACTGTGATTACAAGCACTCTGTGATTACTGTGATTATCGAAGGCATTCGATGGAATCGACCATGAAATTCCTCTCTCAAAACTGTCATTATATGGCATTCGTGGATTGGCACATCAATGTCTAAAATCCCACTTAAAAGATATAAATCAACAAACCGATCTTGATTGATTTATCAAAAGCGTTCGATTTAGTGCCTCATGGTCGTCTTCTTGCAAAAATCGCGAAGTCAGAAATTGATCCGCGTGTTGTCAAATGGATTAGTCAATTTCTCCGGGATCACTCGCATATTACAATAGATAGGTGCTTCTCTAAAGAAATCACGGTGACATCGGGAGTACCACAGGGAAGCGTTTTGGGTCCACTTCTCTTCCTTGCATATATTAACGACATTCCAGAGCAAATCAATTCGGCTGTGTGTTTATTTACAGATGACTGTATTATATATCGGAATATTAAAGAAGACCGAAATATGTTACAGTGCGATCTAATCGAATTGTAGAAATGAGTTGAGACGAATAAAATGAAAGTAAACCCTATAAAAAATAAATCTTTATGTTCTTCTAGATCAAAAACAAAACCTGCTCTGAACTATACCACTACACCACCTATTGCCACCCTATTAACACTCCTGCGATCAAAGCAGGAGTCCCGGGTTCGATTCCCGGCTCGTCGCCATTTTCACCTGACCAAAAGTTATCACATATCTTCTCCACGTGTAGGGTACACGGAATAAATATGTACATAACGAACCTTAATACGTAGGTACGTGTGAAACCGGTAATAAAGTGCACACATCCTAGTGTGCCGCCTGGTTCGCTTATCTCCTGTATGGGGATGTGTCTCAGGTCTTCCGGGGTTTAGGTCTGGGTGGAAATGGTATATAGTTGTGGAAGGCGAACGGGTGGTGTAGTGGTTAACACCCCTGCGATCAAAGCAGGAGTCCCGAGTTCGATTCCCGGCTCGTCGCCATTTTCACCTGACCGAAAGTTATCACATATCTTCTCCACGTGTAGGGTACATGGAAGATATGTACATACACTTTATTAGTTCGACCTATAATGGAGTACGGTGCCTCTTGCTGGGATCCATATAGAGAGGGTCAGATCAATGAATTAGATCGGACTCAAAGAAATGTCGAAAATTTTATTAGGGACAACACACGTAAAATTAACTTAGAGTGGGGCATACTTTCCAATTGAAAAAAGTTCGCGCGTCTTTGTGCTTTCTTTAAAGCCTACATGGAGAGCCTGTGTGGCAATCAGTAAACGCTAGGCCCCACCAACCGAATTACAATAGTCGCGGCACCTACAAGCGTAAAATAAAATGTAGAAAACAGAAAACGGACATTGGCAAACACTCCATTCTGAACAGAACCATTGTAGACTGGAATAACTTGCCTGCAGCAACACTTACGATCTTACAAAAATACTAAAATGTTACCGCAACAGTATTCTTGCTTCTTCGAAATAGCACATGTGAAGTGCAGTGTAGGGAGGTGAATGGAGTCTAAGGGTGTAGAAAATGCTCAGAGTGAATAGTAGTAGTGAAGTGTGCATGATTGTTCACAGCAACCCTGTTTTGGTTTTATTTTCTACAGTTATTAATTTATTTTAATTATATTGTAGCAACTACTTTTACGTTAAGGCTATGGGAGGAGCAACAATGTATATTGAGTGGAATATGAGTGTGTGTTTGTATCTGTTTCTGGGCGAAAATGTGTTAGCGTGTGAATGTAGATAGTTAACTTCTTAAATGTTATTTCTTTCTCGCTTTAACCTTGTGTACTAATTTTCTAACCATTTATACCGTGTATGCGTATTTTAGAGATATTTGGGTGATGATTAGTTATTTAGCTCTTAATATTGTATAATGTATACTTTTATTATGACGTCTTTTCTATCTGCCACCGAGAATTGCTTACTTGCAGTTTCATAAATTATTATTGTATGTATGTTTGTATGTATGTATTTTCGTTTCGGTCAACGAGGACCACGAAAGACGAGTACCATTAAGGTTCAGTTATTGATTTGAGTTCACTCATTAGACTGTTCTTAATAATCGACATCGGGCAGTATCTATTATTTATAATATTTATTATTTATAATAGTTTATTTTTAACTGTACGCAACCTTGGCCCGGTTGCATACATTATCTCTGTAGCCCCATCCTGACCCGGGTTTTTCTCCGGTTTTTCTTCTGGGTGTCATTTAATACTTTTATTACCCGAAATCGCGAATTTTGACTGCATATTATATCTACGATTATTTTTTTAATAATAAATTAATGACTACGTTTTTATTTATTTATAAGTATTAAATCCACCACTGCCCTTGTGCAACTACCCGATGAACATATACCCGAAGATTGAAGGAGAGGACTTCTTGGCAAAATACAAAAAAAGGGGATTACTGCGAACTGTAATAATTGGAGAGGTATTACCCTGCTGTCGGTCCCGAGTAAATAATATGTACCTAGTATTTGTTGACTTTGAGCGGGCTTTTGACTCCATTTACAGAAATGAAATGTTTAATACCATTAAGAAATATGGCATCCCCCAGAAAATTGTTAATTTAATAAGGAATACCTATCAGGATTACACATTCCAAGTGGTACATGAAGGTAAATTATCGGGATATATACCAGCAGCCACAGGTGTAAGACAGGGACGCATTCTCTCTCCAACTCTGTTCCGTGTAGTGATGGACGAAGTTATGAAAAGGGTAGTGGAAGGGAAGAGAAGAGGTATTGTCTTGGAGATAACTGATCAACTGGATGATTTGGACTTTGCTGACGATATATGCCTACTGACACACTCTTTCAACATGATGCAGAAAAAACTAAAAGACCTAGAGGAAAATGGGGAAAAAGTTGGCCTGAAAGTAAATTGTAATAAGACCAAGAGTATGAGAGTCAACGCCAAAACTACTCGAAAATTCCAAATACAGGACTGACATAGAAAATGTGAAAGAATTTACATTTTTGGGAGTATTGTGATGGAAAACGGCGGTGCCGAAGAAGAAGTGCAATGCAGAATTTAAAAAGTCAACCCTACCTTTATTCAACTATATCCAATATGGCGAGCATGAGAAATATCTCGGAGAACTAAGCTTAAAATATTTACCAGCAATGTTAAGTCAGTGCTGTTATATGGGTGTGAAACGTGGAAAGTAACAAAGAAAATGTCTAGTATGTTACAAACATTTATTCATACATGTTTACGAAGAATATTAAAAATATTTTGGCCCAATTTAATCAGCAATGAAGATCTATGGAAGAAAACTGACGAAGAAGCTGTGTTCGCCACTATCAAAAGAAGAAAATGGAAATGGATTCGTCATACACTAAGGAAAGCATCTTCGGTAATAGAGAGGCAGGAGCTTAGATGGAACCCCCAGGGACAGCGGAGAAGAGGTAGACCACGGATAATCTGGAGAAGAAGTATAGAGGATGACATCAGGAGAGTTAGCAAAACATGGAGAGAAGTCGCACCCATGGCACAAAATAGAGTTAGATGGAGGAGTTTCGTGGACGCCCTATGCTTCGAGAAAGAGTAAGACGAAATAAGTCAAGACTGCCCTTGGGTCCTCGATCGGAATTGTTGGGATCGTCCCTTGCTTGTTTCCGGAGGGACGATCTAAAAAATATATATTTTTTCTACCTAGAATGCAAAACCAGCTCGTCAAGACAAATTTGTTGCTTCGTTTAGGTCAACGCAGAATTGGCGAGATTTATGTGTATTAAGCTTTCAGGCAAGTCTTCTGTACCTCTTTTTATTGAAGCGCAAACTCTGGTATCTATAATCCTTACGATGGCAGTAGTCATTGATCTTTGTCCCTGCACTCATAACAAGAGAAGTGAACTATGCAGACGTCAACCCAAATGCAACAAACAATTTTCCACACACCACAACAATCATGGTGAGGCACAAAAAACTTAGGAAAACCGACAACTTGTTTATTAAGAAGGTTGATTAGAGCATCACCGTCGTCACTATGATTACTCTATGAACTTAATTAGTTACTCTAGTAACATGCATGATGTTATAAAAGAAAAACAACACCACTTTTAAGAGGTTAATTAGAGAAAAAAATCTATTTAAATCTATCATTACCATGTTTAAGAGATCCTCCTGTTTGGAATGAAGATTCTCCTGTCCTATTTCCCATAAATGTATAATATACTGTACTTCAATTGTAACATAACAGTGAAATAAAAATCACTGTATATACGCTACTGTTCTTACCACGACAAGTTCACAATGTTCCCACGCCAATTTCACGCATCGGTGATAAAAACGGCTATGGTATCACTGAAACCTAAAAAAGCACATTCTAGCAAATATTAAAATTGTATCTTTCGATGTGATTAACCTATTTCCTAGCTTACCAACTATTTATTTCACATTTATTTGATATTAATATCAGTGATACTCAATTTTTCTTACATGTCATCCCTTTCCCGCTTACCCCTAAGGAAGCAAGGAATGCCTCATGGTAGATAAACCTAAATAACTGAAATCAGAAGTATGTTTGTTTATATCAGTGACCCCAGAAAAAATAAATTTGACATTAATATCGTTTTTTTAAAAATATTTTTCCACTCCACTCCGAGGGGTGTTACGGGTGTCTTGTCTTCCGTGGGGGACGATCTATTAAGAGGCATTGATAGCAGAAGCGGATTTAACTACAGGCTACATAAGCGCGTGCCTAGGGGCACGCACCTCACGTGGGCCCGTTGCTCAGGTGGTAGTGTTGGCTCTCATCACCAAGTCATCCGGGTTCGATTCCCGATGGGGCCAGAGAATTTGTAGCTTTTCACATTAATGTCCCAGTTCATATAGCTGTGGCTACTGAAAAGCAAACCTTCCTTCTTCTATCCAGCTCCTCCTAGTATCAATAACTAACCACTTCTACTAACCCCTCCACGTGGGCCAAGTTGTTGCTAAACCCAGCTAACCGGTCCACCTACTAACAATGGCCTTCCACCCACCCCTACGTTCCATGTAGATAAACTTCAATAGCACGCTATATTTCTCATTTACAAATACAACAATATAAAAAAGTGGGCCCGCTCCACAAGGGGTCCCGCACCACAAGGGAGTTCGCACCACAAAACATTCCAACAATAGCAAATTAATAGAACTCTAAAATTTATAAGACACGACATTGGCAGTGCAGACGACCGGAGGTCCGCACCGCTACATTAAAAAATTGGGATAGCTAATGTGTGCATATTTGCATGTTTTAAAAGAAATCTGGTACTTAATTTGTCGTGCTTTTCTAAATATATTCTTAAAAGTTATGTCAATAAATTGTTTTAAAAGCTTTAAAATTTTCAATTTTTTAAATTTGTTATTCAATTCTTCTAAAATTGCACAAGAAAAATTTTTGTTGCAAAAAATCGGAAAATTTTAACACTTATCTTAAAGATTTTAACCAAATAAGTGCTTTAAAATGGAATGTCAAGGTCAACGTTTTAAAAAACTTCCGGAGGTCCTCCCCTGATCCCAGTTGACCTAGGCAACTTCTCAGTTGGACAGGCAGCTATCCACACCTCCACCATGATGGCGCTCATCGTGGATGGTCGCACGGTTCTATTTGTAGCAAGGCCTCCTGACCTGGGCAGTATTCCGTATCCCCTCCCCCACCCCGGGGGGCCCGCACCACAGTTTAAGTCTTGGGGCATACAGTTCCTCAATCAAGTCCTGATCGGTAGTGTCTGTAATCATTTCAGCAATCCCGAAAACTAGAATTTGAAAGTAATATCGGTAATCTTCAATATTTTTTCCACATCAACCCCTTCTCAAGCTCACCCCTAAGGATGCGAGATGTCTCTTACACCCGCAGTCCCTCTTTCATTTTTGGGAGGTTTCCCGTCGCCATTTAAGGCAAGCCATTGTGCAAAAATGTGACGTTGCACGTGGCGTGACGATTAATTCACTCGGTACAAGGCGCAGTATACTGCTTCCAACGTTCCCCTTCCTACCCTTGGCGTTTAATTTGGTGATCCGTATTCAAGCTTGGGAAAATTGTTACACGGAGAATAGAACGAACTCAAGAAAAACAAATAGCGTGCATTATGCCATTATATTCATTTTTCAAAACATTATAAACCTACAAAATACAAATGTACACACACTTTTAAACCAATATAATATAACAAGATATAAAATAAAATTTTCTAAGTAAGTTGTTTCATGAGAGTGAAATTAGGTTTTCCTGGTTTAAAAAAAAATACAAACAGAATAACATCAAATCATTTCTCCGGAAATAAAAACTGAACTCGTACACGTACATTTTTCCTTTACTTATTTTAAGAGTGAAAACCCAACTGCTTCATGAAGTTTTTCGCCATCAAGGAACATTCAGCTGCTTCGTCGATTCACCTCGGTTTGAAATGAGGCACCAACCATATTCATTAGACCACAAATATTTCACATAGTTCACACAGTCCAGTACTTGTCATATAGTACACTTATAAAGTTAATCAGTGAATATTTTCCTTAAATTCGTTTGCTACTAAATCTTGTTAAGGATTGGTCAATAGTATGCGCTCGCGAAGAGTGAAAAACATGAAACCTACTCTACAGCATTTACAGAGACAATTTGAAACATACTTTAGCAAACAATGACCACGCAACAATGGAACAGTAATCATAACCGCTGAAGCAGCTGCATCGAATACGAAAATGTTTAATCATCTGAATTGCTTGGTGATATGTTCCCCTGTAGTGACATTGCTTGGCAGTGATTGATGAAACAATGAGCAACGGATTCAACTCAAAGCTGTGAATGAACAAGGAGAAGAGCGTTGTACTTGTCAAAAGACGACTTTATTTAGTGGTAAGTTCTCGCACTTATTAATACATTTCAGGTACTTATCAACGTAGAACTGGGATAACAATATCTATTTGTCGAGAAATTCAGTGATAAAAGATGGAGCACAAACTAAGATATAATAAGCCCCTTTTTCTTGTCATATTTACAAAGAAGAAAAATCAGGAAGTTCTCAAATATGGTCATGATTAATTTTGTATGTGCCCAAACATCATGAAAAAAGCAACCACGTCATGCATGAGTCGTTTTATTTAATGTATTGAAGTAAGAAATTGTTTGGCATAAATACATTGTCAATGACAGAAAGTAAGCTGGGATAGGACGCTTCGCAATTATTTACGGGAAACTTATACGAAAAAAAGAGTTCATGTAAGGGTATAGCCCACGATATGGAAAGAGAGAGACAGAAAATGTATTATGCACAACCATTCTGGAGACGAATGTATCTTTATTGTATTGACACAGCAAGTTCTAGGAGGGACATCACATATTGAAGAAGATTCTTGAGAAGTATTAAGTATACTACAAGGAAAAATAAACCATGCTCTGAAATATACAAAAGATGCAATTATTTATAAAAGTTAGGGTCTAATGTCAAAAGCGACCAACAACTAAACCAAGTTAACCATTGCGAATTTATAAGAGTGTGCTATATGGTTCACGGTGCTCTGTGATCATTTGTTTTCAGTGTTTTGTTCGATTCTTGTTTGTTCTCTATGCATATGTTTCTATCTGATTCAGAAAAGAAGAAAATGAAGATCTAAATAATGCTCCTTCATTTGATGAAGGTAGCCATTTGCGGAGTCGTGTTGTGCATGGACAAAGTCTGTGATGCTGAATTCCCGTAAGCAAACCAAACGATCTCAAGGTTTGATTCAACGGTAAGTAGATCGCTGCATTTAGTTTCACAAGGTTCTTACGTACATTTTTGGTGAAATGTATTTTGTGTGCGTGTTATTTCAAGTTAGACCCATATGGCAAACTACTACGTTCTGCGACTTACTGGAAAATATCCAAACTGGCCCAAATGGTAAGGTTCTATCTGCTTTTCAGAAAAACGAAAATTTTTAAGGTTCTACCTGCAATCCATTGTTCTAAAATACATCTGTTTTGAGTAATATATTGCAGACAGGAAAAAGTATTGTTCAAGAAAAACTTACTTTGACCTTCCCGTTTTTTCCCCATTTCTTTTATACGTTCATAAATTAAGGGAATACATCCAACTTTTCATAAAACTCTTCGTAACAAACTCAAATAACTCTTCATAAAACGGCAAATCAACTGTACTTCAAAAGTTTTTAACAATACTTTGATATTTTCGTTGAAAAACTCCTTCCTAATCCAGGGACATTGCTTTCTTGCTGGCAAGTGTAGAATGGCTCACTCTTTTGTGTGGACCGTTGAGTATCATTCATGTAAGAGAATATAATGTGCTTTGGGTCTTGATTAAAGAAGAATCGATCCACGCCTGCGCCATTCTGGCGCTCATCGATGATGGTCTCACGGGTGATTGGATCACAATGCTTCCTGTAACATATTTAGAATGCCATGTCCGCCGGAAACCGGCGACTTAGGCACTCATTAGGTTTAAGATGGGATTGGAATAAGAGGAAAAAGGGAAGGGAGTTTAAGTATAGTTTAGATGATGGTGAAGTATTAAGGAGAAAAAAAAGTTTGCTAGGGGTAAAAAGTTTGCTAGGGGTAAAAAGTTTGCTAGGGGTAAATAGGACAGTTGAAGAATATCTGAAGGGTATCTACGAACTGCCGCAGGATTAACCCTGCGGTTGAGATGGTGGGAGTACTTTTTAAAATAGTTGTCAGGGGAGGGGTCGTGAAATGCCTTACGGAGGTGTTTCTGAGCTTGATGGAAGATAATTTTTGTGATGGGATCAACTTTTGAAATATCTCTCAGATGAGAGTTGCGAGTGCCCAACGGCGGTCGTACAGCCAACCGCAGGAACCGGTTCTCGATGACGTGAAGACGATGATGGTTTGGCCTAGAAGTGGTGGCCCAGGTTTCACAGGCGTAGAGCGCAAGACTGCGAACACACGCTTTATAGATACGTAATTTCACCTGGAGCCGGATCCTGCGATTTCTGAAGATGGGGGAAAGACGAGTGTGCGCGCTGTTCATTTTGGAAGAGACAGATTTTGCATGAGCTTGCCAGCGAAGTTTCCTGTCCATCGTAATCCCAAGGTACTTGACACTTGTGGACCAGCCCACAGTGGTGTCCTTGACCTTG
>NNCF01130183.1:103036-192197 GCA_002313205.1 Laupala kohalensis | reverse complement strand
GCGTACTCTGCGCATTCGCCAAAAATATTCCTTAACACTCAGGTACGTAATTTTGTCAGCTTACTCACTCTGTATTTGTTTTCTTTTCTTTTATTCTTTTTTCATTGTTCTTTCCTTTCTTTATTTCAACAACAACCAAAAATACACTTCTTTCGATACTGTTTCACCCAATTATTATATACTTTCATATTATGTATCTATTTTTATATTTTTTATTTTATTTTTATTTTTATATTTTTCAGTGTATGTTACTGATGATGGTTGCTATGCAGCCGAAAAAGCTTTCTAATACCAATAATAAAAAAATGAGCAACATAGAAACGACTTTTAATTTATCATGCTTTGATAATGTTGCTAAAGCACCACAATTACCAAGTTATAGTTATCAGAATTAATGTGTTATACGTCTGCTACTAAAAATGTTGCAAGTATAAACCGACCTTTTTTGCAAACATTTTTCTTCTTCACTTATTACATGTGCATACCAGCGACACTTGTCAATGATTCAAAACACTTCAAAAACTTGAACACTATACACAATATTAAAACACGTACATAAAATCACAAAGTTTCGTCTTATGTGTGAAACTACATCAGGTGACTAAAACATTCATGACCGCTGCCACGGCAAGGCAAGGAGGAGTATCTTTACTTGATCAAGAAATATAAAACATGGAGATACCCAAAGGGCTTACATTGCAAGATTCACACAAAATAAAGATATGTACAAAAATTAGCAAATATTTTGAGTATTCGATATATTCATTTCAATATTATATAACAATGAAAACAATTATAAAATTTGTAACTTAAAAAAATATAAAAGACTATTATTTAGAAAATACGGTATTATAAATCAGCGTTGAATTATTAGTATCATTTTGCATATTCAACGCATGATTATGAGATTTAATGTAACACTTGTGACATAGTTCTCTTAAAATAAAATGATTCAATATTTAAAATTTAACAAGTATCCCAATCCATATTATGGGTGGTATTGATTCTATGTTCCGATATATTATTAAGTTTCGATGTCTTAACATTACTTTTACGTTCATTAATCTTATGTTCCAATACTCTTTTAGTCTGTCCAATATCACATTTTACACAATCTTGACACTGAATTTTATATACCACATTTTTGTGTTGTATTACATTGTTTTTATCTTTGTGTGGTTTGATAATGAGTTCAGTTTATTCTGAATTTTATAGACTACCGTATAATTTCAGTTACTGAAGTAGGATTTTAGTCGAGGGATAGTAAGGGAGTATTATGCAGGGTTTATTTTTGCTATTATTGTTTATGGATGGCACCATAATTAAGAAAATTTAACGGCTTATTAAGGTATGTATTGATAAGTGTAGTGGGACAATAATTGGCAGTAAGGATCATTTTAATTTGTTTCAGATTTTCTACACGCGTGGTGAAACGTAGTGATTTTTTATGTTTTAATAGTGTATAGTGTCACCGTTTTTAAGTGTTTTGAATCTTTGACAAGTGTCGTACTTGTACATGAAGAATAAAATTATTTGCAAATAAGGTCGTTTTATACTTGCAATATTATAGTTATCTGATTTAATTTTTGTACTCACACAGAACGAATTTCAATTCTGATAAAATATTTTTTTAATTATTATATTAATTTTTCTAGATAAGATTTGTTGAACATTTAATCTCTATCATTTCCTATCCTGTAACAAGTCGGAGAACGATAGGCAGAGTGTATGCTGTCAGATGCCATTGCTAAAAGAGTAAGTTTAATGGCTGCAATTCCAAGCACACTCTTTCTTTCCAGATAAAACCCTTCTCTCTGAATTTATTTGTGATAAATTCCAGGTCTCTGGACATTTCTGCGGAGAATATCTGTAATCCACCCTTAATTTGGAGCGCTCTGTGTGTGTTTTGTTTCAGAAAAAATCGTGTACTTAAAACTTCCCCGCAATGGGAGGGGGGGATGAGCGAGACAACGACGCGGTAGGGAAGTCCTTGCTGAAATCCCCTCCTCACTCGTGTAAAAAGTAATTAATTCCTCGCCTCTCCTTCCACGCAGCCCAGTTGTCTGGTCGGTGTTGCGAGGGAGATGATGCTAAGTAGAGGCATGGGATAAATGTCCGTCATATTAGTTAGGTCGCTGTGCACGGTACACGAAGTTCCTTGGAGGGATGTGGAGGTAATTTGCAGAACGCTGTTTTTAGACACGGAGAAAAATTATAAAACAGTGAATATGTTCTTTAAAAGGATAATACTCGTAACGTATAGAGTCTTTTAAATTTTCAATATTTTGACTTCAATTTTTTGTTGTTTTACAAAAAAAATTCGTTGAATTTACAATTACTGACTTTTCCGAAAACTGAAATATATGAATGAGTAAATTGCGGTTTTGGAAGAATATTCATTCATGTCTTAAATAATATTAGAATTGTTTAGCTCATTAAACGCATTAATAAAATTAATTTTGTAATTGTAAATGCATCATTTCTTTGGAATTCGACAAAAATAAAAATTGAGCAGAGAGCAAATGTTGTTCCTAAAAATTTCTAATCGTGCAGTGTTTCTCTCGTCGAGATATAGTTTCACGGCTTTGTTCTTAAACACAAATAGCAAATTTATAAAGAGAAGTCCTAGAAATCTAAGCATAATTTAAATTTCAAGTTCTTTAAAATTCCGTTTCTCAAGGCCAAGATCTTAAAAGGGAAAGTAGATGCATCTCATCTCTTTAATAAGTGAATAGAAACTTGACACAAACCTCAAACAAAGTTTTTAGAGCGTGTGAAGCGATATAAATTCCTCAACCGACGTTGACTGCTGACGGTAATTCGACATTTTGTCCAAATATTCTTGAAAAAAAAGCGGAGTTTGCGAAGAACCCTTAGTATACACGACGCACAAGCAGAACCTTGTACTTGAGAACAGCATTACGCAATACCAAGAGTAAAAATGACAAGAGATTTTCGTCTATTTCATTTAAAATGAATTAGATTCTGATCATTATTGATTAAATCATTATACGTTCCATTGTGTTAAGAAGATAGTCACTGAAATAAAAATACACAAAGTAATTTAAAATTAATATTAATGGATGAAAACATTGGTTTATTCATATAAAAGTTCACAGCCCGTCCTTATCCATCTTCTTGTGGGAGTTAGACCCAAAAATGTTTTTCTAGGTGACAGGCTGTACTAAAATTGTCAAGCCATTTGGCACAATATTTCTCATACCATTCTACGCCGCAACTTAACTTACATTTCCGATCACCATCGTCGTCCGCCATTTACCTTCCGCATGGCATAAGGTTCCACAGCGGAAGTGGTAATGTCCGCACCCCACCCTGGGAGCATCACGCGAGACCAATATCTGAGAACAAACAACACAACGTCGTCAATCTCTTATTTTCCAATTAAGTTCCATTTGTTCTCGCCAAAGTGGGACGATCGGATTCTCGATTAGATCGAGCTCCCGGTCAAAGGGGCAAAACTACCGATGGCAGACGGAAAACAAAGTCGAAGAGACTTTCTGAAGAAAATGAAACTGAGGGAAGTGAGTTGGGAGTGAAATTCATCATGGGAATAAGTAGAATGGGAAGGTATGCATAGTGAGAGAAAAAGGAGAAATAACCGGTAAAAAGAGAATAAGTTAAAGAAACATTTGAAAGAAAAGAAGCAATAAGGATGGCCAGAAAGTGAATAAAACTTTTCAGAACGTGAAGACAATTACGTCTTAAAAAGCTAAACAATATAGGAATGTAAAGAGACGTGTGAGGAATTAAGTAGATTTTCAGAAGACGGATAAGCAGAACAAGGCATGTTTCAAAATTCATCGATGATTTGTGTTCCTTAATTGCTGGCCTTTTTCTGGGGATAAACTTTCAAACAAAACTTAAGTTTCTTGTTTGTTTATAATTGCGTTCTTCAATGCCCAAATATTTTTACAAATTATTTATCCCAGTTTTGAGATTTTTTTGCAAGCTTACTTATGATGATACCTAAGTTCTTGAAATTCTAGTTCGAACCTCAAAGGTGCGTTGTTTTTCATTATTTTTACTCGTTACGTTCATTTTCCAAAAAAATGTCTATTACACGTGTTTCACTGTATAAGTAATTAAAATGGATAAGTATATTAGAACTTGAGCAAGTGATGAGGTAAGGATTAAAATAAAAGCGGATATAAATGAAATTGTGGTTTGTCGAGAAAGAGTACTACAAACGGACAAAGAGAAAAAGAACACCAAAAATATTTAGGAATATTTCATAGACGGTAACATTGAGGTACAATTGGGGAAGTTATTAAAATGGAAAATTTCGAGTGCCATGACAAAAATTCCCAGAATATTTCAACTTACAAATTTATTTTCCTGCATCTTATTGTGATAGGAAATCAAGAGTGAATTTGGCACGTGTTGAAAAAGGAAACACATACAATATATACACTCGTCCTTAATAAAGGAAACGCAACAAACTTGCAAAACTGACTTAATCATTTTATTCACAAAAAAATACATATTTCACTTATCCCAGTACCGAAAGAAATACTATCCATTTAACATATTTCGTAACCATTCTATTTTAATATTATCCCCAAAATGCACAACCATGTTCTTACACAATGCATTACACAATTATTATCTTCTCCTCACTGCATTTTAAACATGAAATTATCTCATTACACATCAGATTATTAATTATTGACTAACTCTCGATCCTTTAGACAGAGTAGATCCGTCTGAAAAGGATTCAGAACTTCGATCTTCATTGAATAACAATGATATGCCTCAAAAGTCTTTGGCAATTATACATTCTTTAAATTTGGTTCACTGACCTATTAATCACAAATGTTCGCAGTGCTGCGAGCAGCAGATCATGCTATTTACCTTAGTTCTCAATTGGTTTGGCTTCCCTCTACAGAACGTCGCATTCTTACGCTCCGTCGTTGACGCTCTGTCGTCGATGACGACAGCAATCGCCGCTGCCCTTACTGCTCCGTCGGTGCCGCTGGCGGTGCGCCCCCACACAGGTTGTTGAAGTGTCATTGACGTCGTTCAGCTTAACTTGAAGAGAATTACCGATTATGAAATGTCTCAGAAACTGTTTGTTTCCATTCTTTCCTCGGAACAATGTTCGTCACTTGCAAAAGAAATTCAGTCTTTTTTAAGATAGTTAATTTGCACTAGGTTCATTTACGATGTCGCGATCTTTTACAGAACTCAAACTTTGAAGAACTGGTCGCTCGTACAAGCGAGAACAAATAAATGAGCAGCTGATTGTTGAACTTAATCAGACCTGCCCCCAAACGAGACGAACAAGATTAATTGTTCTATCCCAGAGATCCTCAGACCGGACATTATCTCAAAATAATGAATACTGACAACTCAAGCTAATAATAATGCTGACGACAGAAAAAGCGATGATGATGATCTCATAATCCCCTCGATCTCTCTGTGTTCGTTCTTTTTGTATCTTCTCTTCCCCCTAGTGTCTCCAAAACTTTGAAACTAACTCCTCCTACCGGGACGTCTGCGTTCTAGTTACCCAATTGCTTATCAATTTTTACTCTACGAGGAGTATCCCTGATTGGATCCTCCTGTGGTGACGTATGTCCTCCCTAGGCCAATGGTCGTATTTGTTAGTATTAACGCATTTTCTCATGCATTTTTTCGTCTGTCTATTCTCAGGCACTTTCCACTATCTGTCACCCTCATCTCTCCTCACATCAATGTTTAATTTAAATAATGGAACCTCATCCTCGGCGTTCTGACAATGCCACTTTACTTTTGACGTGACTTTAAATTTCACTAACACCTCTTTCCACTACGAGTCCCGAAACTTAGTCGCGTAGTCGCTCCCTCACCCCACGACTCTGCCACAGGTCATTCGTCATCATGGATCCGACCTTCAGCACGCGCCTTCTCGGCGTCCCCTCGCCGTGGGTCGTCTGCCCCGCACAATGAACAGCTTTCGTTCGGCTGCGTCCTTTTCTACAATTAACAAAAAATACCCATATCTGTTTTCAACTCCGTCCCAGCCACTTTCCCTTTGCACCAAGCACGCAGGCTCGCCCTCGTCTTCTTTCTCTTTCCAAAACACTTCTTGGCCCAGCCCTTCTTCAACTTGTCACCACCTATTAATTTTCATTTTGAATGCCACGTAGCCGTTTCTTATCTTCACTTCATTTAATATGGTCAGATCCTTCTTCCGAATTTCTAAAACCTTTTCCGAAAATACTCGCGCAGCTGCACATCGTAAACATCGGGTCGCACCCACGCTGGCCCCGGCATAAAACCGACCCTTTTTTCGAGTGTTATTGTATTTCCTACTCCTTTCCCTCGGGTACTGCCACGAACCGCTGTCGTCCGCGCGTCGCTGAATTGTAATTGCTCGTCGTCTTTTTATATTTACTGCTTAATTTAAAATCGAGTTTTCTTAATTGTTTGTTTAATATTATGAACAAATAATTATTAGTTATAATATATTTGTAAATGGCCATTTTCCGAAGAGCGCTGAGTCTCTGGCTACCTGCGAGACTGACCCAAGTAATATATTTCTTAACCATACTTGGCCCTCACTTTGTGCCCATTAGTCGCTGATTGACTCATCGAAAAATGATTTCATGTATTTATGAATTATACCGCAGATACTGGTATGTCTGAAACGTGGGCAAAGAGTGAAGTAAAATGATACCCAACACGAAGTGAATTAAAAATAATACATAGACCCTTATTGTAAGGTTAATTTCACACATTTTTCTTTATGTAATTATATCGTGTTTCAAAATAAGAAACAAACTATCGTCAGCATTACACCAGTTATTTTTTACGGTATGAGTCATTGTATATGTTCATTCATTGTATATATTCAACACTGTATATGTTCAATCATGTCATTCATCGTAAATGCTAAGCATACAATGAATTACTGCGTAAGGAACCAGCACACTATATTGTATTACACAATTATTTTCATTTGTCTGTCATTTAATCAAGCCAATCAAAATACATATGATGTCACAACAAACCATTTTTTTCAGGAAATTTTCATTTAGGGATACTCTTAATAAAATCTTCCTTAAGAAACGAGCGAGCATGGTATATGGTACCCTAGGATGTACAAGTATCGCGATGATCACTCGCTCAGAATTAATGGTTTCACGAATGTGGAGGTGGGTGGCGGGTTTGAGCGTCACGGGAAAAAGAGCCCAGAGCGAAGTCCGAAACAAGCGAATACGTTGCAACGGGTTCTCACATAGCAACGCGACGGGCAGGGAAGCGCTGCCACTTGCAGCCCAATTACCCAAAAGTTGCTAATGAGCTGCGCGTCATAAATAGAGACAGGGCGCGGCCTCTGAAGGGAAGCTCAACGGCGGAAGCTGCGGAGTTGGTGGACGTGGCGCGGCGCGGCACATCGCAAATATCAGAAGTGACTGCGGTGAAGAGCGACGAAGCGCTCGAAGTGTGGGAGCTCGTTAGCAGACAATTTCATGCCCATCAATGTTCTCGGCGAACGAGTTTGAAATCCCTAATTTGGAGGATTGGCATTGTCGCACGTCTGTAAGGACAAGGTAGCAGATATGTGACGACTCAGGAGCGCTGGACATTTTGAAAGGGGAAAAAATTCAAATTTTGAAAAATATTACAAATTAGTAGAAATATTAAAAGTGTGTTGTTAGCGTATTAAAAGTGAGAGTTATCTTAAGAAATTAACGAGGTAAAAGTAGCTTTCTTCCTGCAGACAAACCGTCATTCAGACAAAAGGGACATTTTGATCACGAAATAATCGGAAGTGCTACCATGGTCCGCACTTCAGTAGACTTCAGATAATATTTTTATTGGGCTTCTCTTTCTTTGAGCGGAAAAACTGATATCCAGAAAGAACAGTGTCTGACTTCCTTCGAGAAGGCACACTTGAGTAATCATAAATTTTACAAGTATTGGCGTCACGGACATTAGGGGAGAGAATAAACCTAGTATTCTGAAAATAAATGAGGGAGAAAAATAAGTGATTGAAAACTCACAAGCTGTCTGGACTGCCTTGAAATCTATTAGCAACAGCTTGAAAAGCTGTGATTCCTTTCACAGACAAAATTAAATTTTCTCGCGAGGTCAGTAGACAACATCGATGAATGCTTACATAGGGTGGTTATACTCATACAGCAAATAATTATACTTTCATCATTATACTTATATACCCATGGTTATACCATCATCAGAAGTTTACACCGAATATTAAGTTTTACGTAGTACAATAGCGATTTTTTTATTTTTTCGAAAGAAGATTCACATCCACAATTACGTTAAATATTTCGTATTGTCATCTTGGCCCATTGGATGTGATCCCATGCCAAATTTCTACCTCATACCTGACACCAGTTGTCGTGTGTAATTATGATAAAACTAAAGGATAGGATCAATCCTTAATGAAAGAGAAATATTTTTGCGTATATATTTCTTTTTTCGTACAATATGAATAGATTTGTGTATGTTTCAATTTAATTCGGTAAAACGGATGAAGTCGTTGCTGGTCGACTGCTTTATAATTTATACTTCACAATTATGTTAACACTTCATAATTAATTAAAAGAAAAATTATAAATAAACGATTAAATCTCCTTTCAAACCAGGTTGAAACCCTTAATTTTGGCGTAATTTTATAGTGTTTAGATCCATTTTCTTTGTTATTTTATGTAGATTGAAGAAATATTATTATAATTTATTTTTGGCAGTTAGTACAGTTTTCCCATGAAATGGGGTGAAAGTTTATGGTTGGAGGTTTATTAAGATTCATGGAATCTCAAGAGTGAAGTGATAATATATATTTAATAGCAAGAGATAAAACGCTTAGCACTTGAAATAAGGACACGGGGAAATTCCATCGGTTATTTTGAGTCATGGACTCCTCAACCCAAATCAAGCAAACAACTCATCTGAGATTTCTGAAATGCTATTTTCCTCACGAAGTGGTAATAAGCCTAAGGCTTTGCCATCGTCTAGTAGGGAAATGTTTCCTTGGTGATTTTCTGAAGGGTGTGTGTAATTTTTAACAATATTTACATGGTTTTGGTCCGGTTATTCGATTCTAGTATCTGTCTGTAATATTCCATTACCTTAGCTGCATAGACCACTTTTCTAATAATGGATTTATATTACGAAAATAATCAAAAAATTCGGGTGATTAATTATTAAGTTATGAATGATAATATAAATAACATTTGCTTTTGGCAGAAATTCTGATTCCTTGGCTTACCCATCTATTGTGATTGTTTACCTTAACTAACTTGCGTTTTATAGGAAAGCTAGAAATGTGTCACGAGGTGACATTTTTTCGGTTATTATCTTTTATTTGAATCACTATTATTTATTATTAAATTAGTTGCATTCTAATATTACTTACATAATGTCAGTTTGACTCGCTATGCTCACATGCGCCGACGGGATTCGAAACCACCCTTTCTTGATTCCTACATAACTTGGGGATATTTAACAACCCACGTCCACCCTCCTTTCGGGGCAAGTACAGCCTAATGGTAGAAGAGTTTGGGTGTATCTGAACTTATTCAGCAATGAACTTAGTCAATATGTCTAAGTCATTCAGATCCGTGTCTGACCATTTTGCTATGCCAAAAGAGTACGTCAGGAAAGGAATGGGTCAGGTATTGATGGTTGTGATGATATTTGCCCCAGACAATTTAGTATTAAGTGCCTTAGTTAGACACATCTTGTACTTTTTCGAATCTTGAGATTAGCATGATCAATTTTGCTAATCTGTGGTATTCCAAGGTACTGATAGAGCTTTTGGTTTTAGTCCCTCTATTCCTTCAATAGGTTCACCAGTTAGTTCCATTTTACCCCTTTGTATACTCATAGTGGCACACTTATCAAGGCCAAAACTCATTCTTGTCTTTGCTGAAGGTTTTCACAATACCCATTAATGAGCGGAGCTTTTCATGGAACTCTGCCAACAGTTGCAGATCGTCCATGAAGAGAAAGTGATTCAATATTTTGTTTCTTTCCCGAATTGATTTTATATCCAATATTACTTTCTATAAGTAATGTAGAAAGGGGATTTGAAGCCAAAACACACTATATTGGAGAGAAAGAGTCGCCTTGGAAAATACCATGCTTGATGTTTAAGGAGCTAATGTCAACATTGCCTGCTTGAAGAATTGCCCTCCAAGTTGCCATCATTAGTCGTCGCAGATTCCTGATTCTCGGACAGATCTTGTAGATTTATAGAACCTTGGTCAACCAATCATGTGGCACAGAATCAAATGCTTTAGAATAGTCTATGTAGCATGTGTGTAAGTTTCTCTTACTACATTGTGCCTGCTTGAAGACAACGGTGTATATTTTTAATTGATGTTTGCACCCCATGGTACAGCCCTTTTGTTCTGCAGCTATCAATCCATTAACTTCACAATGATGGTAGACTTTATTGTTTACCATAGCAGTGAATACCTTGTAAAATACAGACAAACATAAGATGAGTCTGTAGTTCTCGGGCTGAGAAGTCTCATTTCTTATACACGAGGTAGGTTTTCCCTTCTGTAAGATGTAGAGGGACCTTTTTTGGGTCATCCAGGGCTTCGGTGAAAGTGGAAGCTAGAGGCTTATGCACAGCTTTAAAGGATTTAAGCCAAAAGTTGTGAATCTTGTTGACGCCGGGGGCCTTCAAGCTGTTGGTTATCTTCACTACTTTCAGTACATCTTCTGTGCTGAAAGCATTAACAGTCATAGCTGGTAAGTCTGAGACCTGAGTTTCCAACTGTTGTATCCAATCTGCGTCTTGGTTGTGGTGCTTGGCTTCAGTCCATATGGAACTCCAGTACTCGTGGAGCTTGTTGGAATCTAGCTCGATAGTTTCCGGTTCCTCCTTCATCCCAGATTTCAAGTTTCGAAAGAATTTCCTTCTGTTCTTATGGAAATCATTATTTCGTTGCTGTGAGATCATTATAACGTCTCAGCCTCGCACTCTTCAACTTCGCCTTCTGCCTGAAAACATCTTTCAATTCTATAAGATTCTGATGGATGTCATGTTCACCTAGATAAATACAGGCTTTTGAACAAATTTAGGTTAGTTTCTTTTTCAGTTTTCTTGACGGGTCCCTTTCATGTATTCAGAGATTAAGTCTGTCTTTGCTCGAAATATGGCAACGTTTTGTTCAAGTCTTATCTTCCAAGCTGGTTCTCATTTTTTGATATTCTGCGGTGAGTATGGTCTAGGCTGGTAAGTTCCTTGTCCATTATCTTCAATGACAATGACAGCGGCACAGAATACAGATAGCATGATTTCTTCCAAATCACTACATCCCTTTAGATGTTGTTAAAGTACATTAACTTTAGTGATAAATGACTCTGCTTTTGAAATATTTTTTAAATATTGCAATACACGGCCTTTTGGAAGCCTCTGTGCCACGCAAGAGTTCCATTAGACTAAAAAAACGCTCTGTCTCATCCCAGTTGTGTGGAATCGCTCCTTGATTGGACGTTTCACGTTTTCCTCCATTATCATCAATAGCAGTCAATGATTCCTGTTCTATTTCTTGTGAAGGTTCTGGGGCTTCCAGGTTTTGAAGGAGTACATGATGATAGTATAGTTCATGACCAACCTTCTTGCGTACTTACTCTAGTTCAGTTGCTAGTAGGTAATTTTTATTAACAATTGCCTTGTATATGTCCACAATGTTTTGTTCAGTTAATTCTAGTTCTGGCCGCATCCTACTAAAATCCTGATAAAGAGATGTCGATATCCTGTTCGTGGTTTGTCATCACAGTCGTTGACATGGTAAAATGCTCGCATATCATCTATATTCATCTCTCGAGACCATTTTATTCGACGTGTGACTTCTGTTCGACCTCCTCTACGTGCAGTCCCCCTTTGAGCTTCAGTGGACGAACCCACAGACGGAGTGGCTTGAAGTGAACTTGCCAGATCGCTGACCACGATAGACCTTCCTGGAGCCTTCGCTTCTTTTCCGATAGGGATCCGGCTCCTTAAAACCCTCCACCAAAGACTCGCATACTGTCACGCCTATCATTGGCTCTAGACGTGCCCCGGCGCTCCACAGACAGCGTCAGTTTTCCGAGGCTATCATTACTAATTCGCTCCATATTGATATGGGTTACAGCTATTAACGGCAGCCGCCACCTATCCTTCGGTGAATAAACGCCTATCTCTGCAAGGCTACAGAGGTTGGAGAAATAGGGTGTTAGGAATAATATGAAAGAGGAGAGGAACAGAAAGGTCGTTGTGGAACACACTTCATCTGACTTCTCCACACAGACCTGTCCGGCTTGGGAAACCCTGCCAGTAGCTATGCTACTGCCAACATAGCCCTCAACTTCATTGAAGCACGTAAACCCTTGCCACCCGCACGGACAGCGCATCGATAAATTGGTGTCCTCTGGGAGGATTATTATTATTATTATTATTATTATTATTATTATCCCTTCTTGCACGGCTTAAATGATGTAGAGGTCGGTTATCTTTTACATTTTCTCCCGAGAGCAACCAGCTCTCTGAGGAGGAAATATGTTATGGAGTAAATTTACAACATTTTCCTTAGAATGTATTCAGTTTCGAGAAGAGCTATTTCCTGAATAATCCTTTCAAATAGTATACCGGGAATCATCGCCAAGTTCTTGGACATTCCGCGAGGTATTCATATCAGAGACCCAATGGTTATGGGAATGACAACTGTTTTCATTTTCCACATACGGCTAACCTCAATAGCAAGATCTTTGTATTTAAGGCGTTTCTTAGCATCTTTGTCAACTATATTTTTGTCACAAGGGACAGATATATCTATTAACAGGACTGATTTTTCTCTGTATCCCTTATAACTATATCTGGCCTGTTTACAAAAACTGTTCTATCCGTATGTATCTGTTGGTCGTAAACAAGGTTACATTGCCTATAGCCATCACTGGATTTGGAGCATATTCATACCATTTTGCAGGGGTAGTTGGATCTTGCAATGCCCGGTATATCTGCCAATGAACGTAGCTACACATGTTATGTCGCCTTAGATATTCGTCTTTCGCCAAAGTTGGACTGGCAGAGACGATGTGGTCAACCGTTTCAGAGTGCTGTTGACATAAGCGGCATCTATCATCGTCTGTGGTTTTAAGAACAATGCCGTGAAGGTACCAGTGTGGCTGAACCGTCAGTATTTAAACTAGGCCAGACTATGCAACGCTGAGAGAGCTGGGTTAGTAGGGCGTGATAACGCGCCCGCGAAACGATACATAAGGTGAAGGTTGAGAGACCGGGGGGGAGAGGTAGATAGAGAGACCGGGGGGCAGATAGAGGACAGAGGACGAAGGCACCCCGCTAGTAGAAGTTGCATTCATGTGACGCTCCAGAGTACCCCGTCCCTCCCTCGACTCCGCCACTCGAACCTGGGAACCACCGACTCGACCGCTAGCCACGATGTCAGCACCGGCTCCGAGGTATCTGGCCTAGTACTGTGTGTATTAAAACGTCTTATGCACACTCCGAGTTTCTTTAGGAACAGGGCTAACCCTCACCCCCCAACCCCTTTCCCCTCTAACCCTTCTCCACACCCAACTCCTCTCCCTTTCCCCTTGTCACTGATCGCTCGCAACTCTCAACCGGCCAACCTAAAGGGTTGCCCGCGAGCAGCCACAACTAACTTATTGTAGTGCCTTGTTCTCAATGCTTGGTCCTGGAGTGCAGGAATGACGGCTTGTCTCCCCTCTTAAGCCACAAATGTGAAGCAGTGTGGGCTTCGCAAGTGTTCATCCTTTTGAGAAATTATCCATGCAAGTTCTTGTTTGCCCAAGTTTCCTTGAGTTTCTTTTGTAGAATTATTTTTGCATTGAACTGGTCTATGAAAGCACTATCTATGCTATCCTTAGGTTTTTGGCATAATTTACTCATGTTACGTGCACTGCTTACAATTCCACATTTCTCGACGTCGTCTGATGATCTGTTTAAGAAACGGATCTCCACGGTGTGCCATCACAATCTTCCCTAATCCCACAATAGCGTTTTTGTAGGCTGATTCCACCTGACGGAGTCCCCTTCCTTCATCTTTTCGGAACACGTATAATCTAATGACATCAGCTCTGGGATGTAGAACGCCGTGAATCGTAAGGAGTTTGCGAGTGTTCCGGTCCATTCTCAGAATTTCTTGCCGAGTTCAATCTAACACGCCAAAGCTGTATTCCACAACAGGAACTGCCACACTGCCTAGTCATTAATTTTTTCTTGTAATTCAGTTTTCTTACAACCTGTCTAATTCTCCTGAAATACTCCATCTGAATCGACTGTTTCATGCTTTTGTTAGATAAAGAATCATTTTCTTCAATGCGCAAAATATTTGTAGTATTTCCCTGGTTCCATTTCTCGTATTATTGTTTCACTATTCATTTCGACGTTTTCAGATCTCACTTGTTTACCTCTACTGAGAGAAATTTTAGCGCATTTGTCTATTCCAAATTCCATACAGATGTCATTTCTAAATCTTTTCACTATGAGCAACATTTCTTCAAGAGTCCTGTCATTTTTGGCGAATAATTTCAGATAATCCATATACAAGAAATGGGTGAATGGTTTCTCATTTTTGAAGAGTTTGTATCCGAAGTCTGATTGTGTTAATTGCCTTGAGAGTGGGATAAGGCACATACAAAAGAAAAGAGGTGACAAGGAATCACATGGAAAGATACCTCTTTTGATATTTATAGTTCTAAATTCCCCTCTATCAAATCCGGGAGAGATCAAATTCGTGCGCCAACTGGACATTCCCCTTCTGCAAAATTGGATAATATTTGGGTGTATGCTATAAAGTTCAAGTGATTTTTTGTTTCTGGTGCTTGTCCCCAAAATAGAATACCATATTTTAGAATGGAATGGACATTTGCATAGTATAATGTTCGAAGGGTATCTGTTGTGCAATTTGCTGTTAGAACTCTGATGGCATAGTTTATTGTGCTGTTTCATAATCAGTGTTTCTAGGTGACAGTTCCATTTCATGTTATCTTGTATAGTAAGTCCCAGAAACTGTGTTGTTTGTTTAAAGATGAGGTGGTTACCATTAAATTCGATGTTAGGTGTGTGCTGTTTAGATGAATGAGGATTATGGAAGGAAACTATGCAAGTTTTGTCAGTGTTTATTATGAGTTTATTTTGTTGAAACCATTGGATTAGGGTGGCGATAGTGAATTTGGTAGTGTTAAGTAAGTTTTCAGCAGTTTTGGCACAGAATAAGATGTTTGTGTCATCAGCAAAAGTACAATTTGGTGGTTTTTGATGATGGATGGTTATGTCATTAATATATAGAAGAAATAGTATGGGTCCCAGGGTGGAGCCTTGTGGAATTCCAAGAGTGATATGCATGGGCTGAGACCGTTGATGTTTTATTTGATTTTCATGCTGGTAGGATACTTGTACTATTTGCTGTCTTTCAGATAAATATGACTTTAGCCAGTTGTATCCTATTCCCCGAATTCCATAATTTTCTAGTTTACTGAGGAGAATTTCATGATTAATTATATCAAAAGCTTTTGAGAGATCTAAGAATAATCCAACAGGAATTTCTTTCTGCTCTAGTTTGTCTATTCAACTATAGTTCACCTTCAGCTTTCTTAGTTCAATTTAATCTCACGTGGATAAAGTAATTTGGAAAAATAAGTTATGAATTTTGAGATTATGAATACCCATGCACCCTAACCACATAACCCCCTCCAGAAATTATTAATTTGCTTCTCCAGCTCCAGTACGGCTGCACAGCTAAGAGCGATTGATGGTGCTGCCTGTAACGGTGGATGGGCGAGGGGGCTGTGCTCTGAAGAATATGTTACTATAGGAAGACAATCCCCTTGTAGTATCATGTCTTGAGGGAATGATGCAATTCCTCTCGTACATCTCTTGCTGTGGATCTCTCAAGGACAATTAGTCTTTGAACATTAGTCCCCAAGTTAGGGGTTTCCTTCTCAAGCACTGTCCGAGTTTGAAATAAATGTCTGAAAATATGGTAGCAGGTTGTATTTAGTTGAAACACAACAATTAGCTGCTATCACTTGCAATATTGGGGAGGAAACAAATGTTCTCATACCATTTCAATAACTTCATTAATGAAATTTGAAGTGGAGGTATGCTCAGACAGAATAGATTTTTTAAATTATGTTCAGAAATAAATGCTCACTGTGAAATAATAAAAAAGACCTCAAGTATCAAACTTAATTACCTAAGTTTTTATAAGAACAAATACACAAGTCAGATTTTCCCCTAAAGAAGGTGGATCAATAAATTCTTGAGTTTAGTGTGTATAATTTCCATTTTAGAATTTTGGGATTTCGAGCTAAGGAACAGAACCTGGGTGCAGAAGAGAACAAGAGCCCTTCAATAAAAATATAAATAAAAAAGAAACGAAAATAAAAATATTGGATAAACATATTTTGAAACAAATAACAAATATTAAGTATTATAATGCTTTATTTCCAATAAAATTAAAGTATAATTAAAAATAATAGTATAATTACAATATTCACAAAGATTTCAAGTAATAGAAGAGCACTTTGAAAAGTATTATTATAATTAATGATAGTACACAGCATAGCCTTTAACCTTTAACCATACATAATTTTCTGAAAGTTAAAATTATGCTGTCCCCAGTCTGTAATCCTGTTCCACTGAACAAAAAAACAGTGTGCAAAATTTGAGCTCAATCGAACAACTGCTAGACAACCCTTAGATACCTTCATGATAGAATATGCAATGATTAATACTGTATAAAATTGTATATTCTTCCCTGTTTTGACCATTTGTTCCACACATTCCCTGAAATTGTTTAAAAACTTCTGTATCAAATTTCCCGAAAGTGAATACAACAAAATGAAAGAACATGAAAAGTTGAAGAATTATCAGGTTTTTTAATGATGCACAGAACATCTAGAAGAGAAATAAATTTTTATTTTCAACAATATTTCCTACAGAATTAATAAATCATAATGTGAATTAACGAATATTTAACCTAATTTTTCCAAAGAGATAACTCTGTAACAGTTAAGTACTTTTCATGGTCTGTGATAATGATTTGTAAAACAAACAGTTTCATATTTGTGAGAATTTTCCTGAATGAGTTTGAAACCCCTTTCCACAAGTCATTCACGACAACAGCCTTCTTGGTTTTTTTCAATCACACTTTTACAGCAAGGATCATCCTTCATATTAATATTTGTGTGAGGAGGGAATCAGTGCTGATATAAAATATCACAAAGAAATTATTTGTTTTTCTTCAAAAGACAAAAACTCAACATTTGTAAAGGGCAAAAAAACATTTTGGTGCAGAATGTACCATTTCAATTTTTTTTTCTCTTTCATATCAGTTTTGATTGCTGTTACAACATTGGCTCTAAAAAAAGATAAAGCCCCAGTTGCAGGATCTTAGCACCAGAGATGATTGTACAAATTTCTTGTAGAATCCTTTCTGATTTCTGGATCAATATCCTGATAATTTTTCAGCTGACACATCAATATGAATTAATGATAAGGTGCTTTTATTGCTTTTGATGAATGAAACTAGGCTCGGACATAGATGTGAGCAAGAAAAATACATATTTTTCTTAAAGAGTTATCTCTTTGAGATAGGAGTAATTGCTCTTGAAAGTGGTATATCTTGAATCCATAAATTGCCTTTCTCATCCACCTAGCTTGACTTACAGCTCCTGGTACACAAAACAATATCCTGTTCATTGGTATAACACCAAGAAACATCATCGTTGACTCCAAGAACTCTCTTGGTACTTATTTTGTTGTTGTTTCTGCATAGAGGATGTTGAAAAGAAGAGTGATTTACAATCAGGTTTTCCATATCGTGCTTGAAAGCTTCTGCAGCAACTCTTAATATGTAAACCCTAATATCACTGATGTTGCACCTATCAAAAGCATCAGAGACTGGGAGTAAAAAGTTAGAACACACCTTGAGTTGCTGGAAGTTTAGTTGTTGCTAATAATTATTAATTGATAATAGCTTAACTATGATGCAAGAATTTTCTGTCTTCACCACCATCACTTCAGCTTCTTTATGATGAATCATCAGATTTTGATGAAAAAAACTAAGAGTAGCAAAATGTTCCACATCTTCATAGTCCATTTTCCACAGTATGTTCTATTGCCTTGCGCTTCAGCACTGTTTCTTCCTAGTGTTTCAGTTTATTATGTACACCAATCATGGAGCATGGTCACTAAAGCATTAAGAATTTCTTATCATTAATTTTTCAAATTCAAAAGCAAATAAATGAGCTATATCAACAAGATCACTTTTTTCTGTCCCCTTGTCTGCATTTCTGGTCATTTTTTCCTATATTCATTACCAATCATCATAGATTTTGAGAAACATATCAACTCAATTATCAGTTCTAGTACGAATTCGAAATTTTTTTAAACAATGGAAGCTTCTTGAATTCCAATTCTGCACTTTCCTTCACATTTACAACTCTTACATTGTAGAAAATACACTTAAATCTTCTGGATTGAAGGAAGTTTGGTTCAACGATTTGATTGGAAACTTAGCCAAAAATAATAGTAAACATTAAAAACTCACTCTTCAAAGACAATATCATAATTGGTTACAAAAAAAGGGATAAAAAATAATGGTACAAAGGTTAAATAATAATATCTAAAAAAAAAAAAATAACTCAATGGGCAAAAATTTTAAAACTTCTGCGTTTGATGAGGGTCACCTAAAAGTTATCCGATTGAGGTAAAATTTTGTACATATTTTTTTTTTGTTCATTGGAAGAAGATAGGGGGTGAGAGCTAAACTTTTTGAAAGTTGAAAAATAAGGGCACCGTAACACATAACTGGACTTTGAACAGTAAGAAATACGATAAATGAATGAAGGCTTTCACAGCCGAAATGATTAATAAGAAATTTATTTTCCGGGTGAAGTAGCTGTGGTCCTGTTTGGATTTCTCCAGAAGTTCCATTTATAGCTGCAGTAAGCATCTCTACTTGGCCCTGAAAATAATTTTCTTATTAAACAAGAAATTTGATCAAAAAAGAAATGTTACTTGAAACAAAAATTATAAATATGAAAATATTTAAATAATTTTATCTTGCTTTTCATTTGTTAAACTTATTAATTATCTCACCACAATGACCAATTTTAAATAAATTATTCTCTACATATAAAATAGGTATTTTATTTATTCCTTAGATAATTGACATTGAATGTCTTATATAATTTTCTCTCTTTAAACAAGAAGATGAGTATTTCCTCTATACATTTGAAATTAACACAGTTAACAACATTTTTGAACTAATTTCCACATTTTGAGAAGTCTTATTCCATACATAATGCTTTTCTGTATGAATTAATTCATTGCTTGTCTTCTTAAAGTAGAAAGATTTTTCCACATGCATCTATTCAGCTCTGCTGTTAAATGAATGGGTTGAGGCATAAAGGGTTAAGTCCATCAATTGTTGAAATATAGAAAACAACGGCATTTGATGAGGTATATCAAACTGCATCTGTTACATTTACTTTTCAGGTAACAAACATTCCAAGTTCATGATAAAAAGAAAAAAAATTATGAGTTCCAGATAAGAGAAAGGAAAATAGTGTCTTCTGCAAAATTAAAGACAGTGGACTTATCCCCTTTATGCCTTAACCCCTTAAATGATGGCTTATTACATACAAAATATTCCTTCCATTTATATATACATGTTTGCCGGTGATCATCTTCAAATGTCATATCTGTTCGTTATTTCGTTTGAGGGCTATCCATCATTCTTTTGAGTACCTCTTTTAACCCCATCCAGTTTTCAACAACACTGTTGAGTACTCACTCTTCAAACCACCATGAATCCACAGAAGTAGGCACACATTGCCCAATGCCTTCTCTGAAAACTGCACTGCACTTTGGGAACTGGTGAAAAATGATGGAAATAAGAAACAGATATAAGAAAATAAATTCAACTTTTTCAGGAACGACAATAGCTCTGTGGTAGAATCAAATTTGAGCAATGAACAAAAGCAGTGTGAACTTTTGTTTTTAGCACATTGCTGAAGTGCTCTTATTTGCATAGTTGACACACCATCATAACAGCAACAACCATTTAATTGAATGATTGTATGAGGCTGAAACATAGTTTGAAATTTCAAACAATCTGGCTCCAGAACAGTTTGAGCAAATATCATGAAAACCAAGAAAACATTCCACTAGTCCACCTTCGTTGGTCACATATCTAACATATTTAGTACATTGTGAAATTTTAGTAATATCTGCAGAGTCAAGAAGATTGAAAAAGATTGCTGAAGTCAAAACCACCACCTTGATATAATCCAAAATGTGATCTGATAAAAAAATTAATAATTCAAATTTGAGCATTTCTAGAATCCCTTGTGAATACATTATTTTGTTTTATCATACTGCTTTCTCACTTCAACTGATCCTGCTTTCAAAATTTCTTATAATAGTCATACAGGGGACATTTCAAAAAACTAATACAGGTGTCCATTGTGACCTAGAAATGGGAGTTTCTGCTTAGCTAAAAATGACAAAAAAACAACTTTCATGAAAAGTCATTTATTTTTCATTTAATTGTTTTATGAACATTTCAGAAACTTTATGTGATGTGTTGGGTTATAATATTTCTCCAGTATTTTTATATTGCAAATTACATTTTTAAGAATTGGCTGAATCAACCTATGGCCTTTTCAATCATTGTATATTAACAAAATCTTCAACAAGCATCAGAAGCAACACACACCTTTAGGTTAAAGAAAAGACAAACAATCACTAACTTTAATAAACTTGCTTCATGCAGACCAACATTTGAAAAGTTCAAAATACATTCACTATCATGCATATACATTTATGAAACGAATTATTCAGGTAAAATATTTCACCACTAAACTTCAAAACCATTAATACACTGATGTCATTCAAAATATAACTTCAAATATTCTTAAAACAGAAACTCTACCACAGAATAGAAGAATTTCTCAATGACAATAACTAATAAATAAAATATACTTTTTGGAAGATACATTCAGTGGCAGATTGTCAGGAAATGGAGCAGGGCTCCTTCACCTAAATGTCACAACATAAAAAAAAGTAATTGGTAATTTAAGGAGTAAGTAGAAAATAATTCACAAAGAAGAGTTTGGTGAGAGTGATATGTGGAATGATGCCTAAAACAAAAACCAAAGTAACAACAAAATAATAGAAATAATAAAAGATGTTTACTTTTTACTTCCTGCAGTGACCTTTGATGTTGTCCCGTGTAAAAAAAGAATACGACCCAGCAATGCTGGATATTAAGCTAGTTTATGATAATATAGAATTAACAATTCATTCCAGCATGTTAACAAACTCAAAAAGAAATTTAAGTTAGAAAATGAATCTGTGAAGAGAAGTCATAATATCAACTGACAAAATAAAAACTAAGCAATGTGCTGCCCAAATGTGGTTATGTCAAGTAGTTATATTTACATTGGCGGTTTCTGACAGCTTCATTCTAAATGATGATACCATTACTACAAGATCTTTCTTTTTCAGTATATACCTAATACAGGATAAAAGCTGTAGCTTCAACTGTTGTAAATTCAAGTGGTTTACTTTCCACCAACACAAACAGAAAGTTGTAAATTCATTTGGTTTACGTTACAGAATTGAATCATTTAAAAAATTTGTGAAATTGGGAATCAGTCCCATCAATTGACAACATTGCTTGGCGAAAGGTAACTCAACAAGCAACAACTGATAGTAGCGTACATTCACGAGAGTGCTCTACAGAATCAGATTACAAGTGCAAAATGCGGGGCCAAGGCAAATGCACCTTAACAAATGAGCCTACCAAGTCACAACTCAGAGCCATGTATAATAGCATAAGGAAATAGGTGGTAGGCAGACCACACAGATTGAGGGAAGCAGGTCATTAGATTCAGGGGAACCTGCACCTTCATGTATTCCACCACTACAAAGTCGAGAAAAACAATGTCTGCAAAGAGCAAGATCACCAAAAAAAGCTACCATCAACACCAACTATCTTCAAAAGGTAGGTAAGCTGAAACAAACCCTTGGTGAGCTGGACAAGAACAACATCAAGGTAGCAGCACAACAAATCACCTGGTTTTCAGACAATGCTACAATAAAGTCCAAGCATATAGGATCTACAACAAAAAAAACAGGTGTAAGAGTAATTAAGACAGTCCCACACCATTAAGTTTACCCTTCACCACAGGATGGTCAACTACATTTTAAGAGTTCATTCCACCCAATGAAAGGACAATGTCACTATAACATAATAGCACATAACAAACTCATAAAAGTGTACACATAATAGTAAATATCCATGTTCCCACAAGCAACACCAAGAAACCTAAAAAAAGTAAAGCACGTAAATGACACCCTAGAAGAGAAACTAAACAAGATTCCAACCAACCATTCCAACATATTCATGGGCAATTTCAATGCACATGTCGGCATGGAGTAGAAGAACCAGAAAACAGCAAACCATTACTCAGCCCATAGGAGATCAAAAAGGAACAAAAACTGCCTCATAGAACTCTGTGACAAGTAAAAAGCTGTCCTATAATCAATAGCCTTTGAAAACCTACCTAGGCAGGCAAAAACCTGAAGGAACACGAAACAAATGCAAGGAGAATTCCAGATAGATCAAGTGGCAACACATATGCAAGACCATTAGGATATACAGAACTTCAAGATATAGATATTAAACAGGGATGTAACCAATCACTTGTCAATAATAATAATAATATTAATAATAATAAAACCAGTATAAAAGAACTCAAGTAGTTCCAAGATATCCAGGTCAATACTGCAATTGCTCATTAAAAACTATGATTTCCTCGGTCCATCAGGAAGCCCATCCAGAAGAAAAAAAGATCTACCCAACAAAAAGTTTCCCAGGATGCCGCTCAAGAAACTATCCCAACATCACCCAACAAACATATACACCCCTGGTGGACCATACTCATCACCAGATCATTGCTTGTTTGAATATGGATAATTAACTCCCAAACTTATCTGAAAATTAACACCTGCCAGTAAATGACATCAACTCACAGAATGCAAATTGGATTGCATTGTTAGCAAATCTCTAGAATGGAAAGTAAAGAAACTCTCCAGAGGTTTCTAATACTGAAAAGGAACTAAAACATGTTATGACTCCAATACAGCAGATTCCATGCAGACAGAAAAAAATCATTAGTGTTGCAGGAAGATACTTTCCCAACCAGAGTACTGAAGTGAAATTCTGCTTAAGAAAATCAAGGGATTGTAAAGCTTGTTAGATCTACAATGAAACTATCCCTCACATAATTTAAGGCTGCCATCTACTTGCCCATTAGGACAACAAATGTAAGTACAATAAAGTAGCTAGAATTAATAGTTGCCTCCACTACTAACCTTCACAAAGTTGGCTGCTTCCTCCCTATTCTAAATACAAATCTCCTCAGTATTGGTAAATTAAAATGTCTCACTTTTCTTATAAGATTAAAAAATGTCCCGCACACTTGACATGACACGAGAAACATTTTGCAACAGAATGAAGTAGAAGCAATTCTTCCCAGAATAAATGTAATGATGTTGTTACCAAAACACAATAACAGAATGTTGCAAGATTAACTTTAGCTAGAAAACTACAACCCCAAATAAGAAATTAGTGATTTTGCAACATACAAGGATATCTCTCTGTAAGGATTACATTTTACACCAGTCTTCGGAAATATCCTTGCCCCAACTACATGCTTACACAGGAGAAATACAAGGGAACTATAAAAACATATGCGTGTAAACACCTTCTAATAGCAACAATATGAGATATTTACTATAGTGACTCAAATTTCAGTAAACTTTTGCTTTATAACCTTTCCACATAACAATAACGATGACAAGAAACAATCAATCTTAAGGATGAGATAAAACCAACTCCATGCAGAGACTGAGAAAATCATGGGCTCTATACAGGATAATGCCATCCCAATCAGAAAGTGGTGACAAGAAATTCTGCATATGAAAATCATATCACAGAATGTCAGATCTACAATGAAGCTCTGCATCACATAATTCCAAGCACACAAACTTGCCTATTTTGTCAACATATGCAAATGCAATAATCAAGCTATGACAAATAGTTAGCCAAAATAGTCAACCTCAACCACGTTAGCTTCTTCCTCCCAATTCTAAATAAAGACCTCCTATTATATTGAAATATCTCACTTATTCAATATCAATTGAAATGTCTCAACAAAGACAAATCAGAGACGTCAATTGAAATTTTTCACTTTTCTAGGACAATTCAAAAATGTCCCCACATATGACATAAGTGCAAAACATCTGGATGCAGAATGAAATGGTAATAATTCTCCCTTATAATGTATGCAATGGGATCATAAAAAAACACTATAGGGGCATGTTGCCAGAATGCCATTAACTAAGACGTAGTAAGACAATGTACAATGTACATATACACTTACACACTGAACATGGCTGCATGTTTTCATGGATTACATTTTACAGCAGTCATTGGATATACATCTATAAACTCTAGGTAAGGTACAAGTGAAAAACCAACTATGATAATTTCTGTCATCACATTAGAACAGCACCAATGAGAGATATATGCATTAGGGACACACGAATTCCAGAATAGTTTTGTGTACTGTTTCCAGAGAACAATAATGATAAGAAAAAATTTATGTAAATGAAAAGATACAACCCACTCCATGCAGAGACTGACTAATTCAGGCATCTACACAGGACATAGCTATCCCTGTCAGAGAGTGCTGGCAAGAAATTATGCATATGAAAATTGTGGGATATTAAAGAATGTAAGATTTGCAAAACATAATGTAAAGCTGCCACGCACTGGACCATTTTGACTATCGATGTAAATGCATTAAAGAGCTAGAACAAATAGTGGTCTAAAACAATTAACCTTAACTAGGTTTCCACTTCCTCCCTATTCTAAATACAAACCACTTCTAGTATTCATAAATCGATATGTCTCACTTTTCTAGGACAATTAAAAAATGTCCCAACATATAACAAAGCACAAAACATATGGAAACAGAATGAAATAGTAATAATTCTCCCCTAAAATTTAAGCAATGAGCTCATTACTAATACATTTTGATGGCATCTTGCAAGATTGCCATTAACTAATAATTAGTAAGTCAATGTACATATACACTTGCAACTGTAAAAGGCTACATCTTTTTATGGCTACATTTTACAGTGGTCATTAGATGTCGAGGTGTCACAACTACCTCTTTAACCAGGTAAGATACAAGTACCAGATACCTTTTACTGTGGACTTTGCATATAAACCTGCCACAACTACATGATTAAACAGATAATATAAAAGTAAACAACAAAAAACAATATTATGTTTCTCATTTTTAACAGTCATACTGAAAGGAATTACTGTCCTTATTCACAAACAACTATTAATGTTGTGGCTGAATTATACAAGTCTCCAGGTGGAGGCTGAAAGAGTTATTGGTGCCATAAAGGATTATGCCCTCCCAATTAGAACGTATATACAAGAAATATTGCATCTGAAATTCAAAGGATATTAAAGAATGTGCTAAACAAAGTGATATTAAAACATGTAAATGATATTATAAATGCAATTAAACTGTCTATCACAAATCTCAAGCTGCCACATATCGGTCCATGTGGAATACACATAAATTAAATGAAGTAGCTAGAACCAACAGTTGGCGAAAACTGATAATCTCAATAGGGTTGCCAGTTTCTTTCCTCTTCTAAATACGAACCTCCTTAAGGATTAGTCAATTGAAATTTTTCACTTTTCTATGAAAATTCAAAAATGTCCCCACATATGACACAAGTGCAAAACATCTGGATGCAGAATGAAATGGTAATAATTCTCCCTTATAATGTACACAATGGGGTCATTAGTAAAAACACTATAGGGGCATGTTGACAGAATGCCATTAACTAATACGTAGTAAGACAATATACTTTGTACATATACACTTACACACTGGACATGGCTGCTTCTTTTTATGGATTACATAATACAGCGGTCATTGAATATACATCTATAAACTCTAGGTAAGGTACAAGTGTATAACCAACTATAATAAGTATGATGCGCTCATAGATTTAAATGAAAATGAAACCTGTTCCGCTGCAGAAAGATTGTTTAGTTCTTCATCGAGTACTGAGAAGAGAAATGCGAAAAGAAAGAAACAGTCAATAACACTCTATGAAGATAGCCACGCGCAAGGATTAGCCATTGGATTAAGGGAAAAAGCTAGTGATTTTAATATTATGGGATGGGTGAAACTAGTGCAAAATTTAGAGATGTAACATCGGAAATTGCAAAGGACACAGCTGATGTGAAAGTCATTATTGGAGGCTCGAATAATATAGCGCATAATGAGGCCTCAGTTTTTCTCAGTCAAGTTGAAGAAGTCCTTAAAAAAAAAAGAAGTGTAACACTGAATATGTGATTGTGAACATTCCCCATAGGCATGACCTCATCTCAAACTCCTGTGTGAATCAAGAAATCTGAAAAACCAACAAAAAACAGAAACTGTTTTGCGCTTATTTTTCAAGTGTCCATATTGTAGATGCTAGTGATTTTGAACGAGGACTCCACACGTCACATGGTCAACATCTTAACAAGGCTGGCAAGATTCATCTTCTTCATATGATAAGTAGCTGCATAAATGGTATCACAGAAAAAAAGCAAAGTGTAATGCATGTTGACTCTCTAGGATCATGTCAATTAATTACTAACTTGGGAAACCAGTTACACCCTGTGATGGTCTAGTAAGGGATCTGAGGGTCTTTCATCAAAATACTCAATACATAAACAACAAAACAGAACATATACAAATGGTACTTTCCAACAGAAACTCACACATATGTATCTTTTCTGAACACGAGCTGAATAAAGATGAAATAAAATACACCAAAATGGATAATTATATATTAATCACAGAATATAGCAGAACATTACACAAAAGTGGGGGAGTAGCTATCTATGCTAAAAATAATATAATATGTGAGGAAATACAATGGGTAAATAAATTTAGTGTAGAAATGATATTTGAAGTGACTGGTATCAACTTAACTTCAGAAAAACAAATCATTAAGATAGTTAGACTATATAGATCACCCAACTCTGAAATAATGGATTTCATATCAAATAAGTTCTTTAAAAAAATTACAAAATACAATACCAAAATAATCATATTAGGGGATCTGAATATTGAAATAGATAACACCAATCTTAAAGACCTTATTACTAGCTATAACATTGTAGATGTCCCACTAGGACATACAAGAATGACTAAGGATTCTAGCACTTATATTGATCGTATCTTAACAAATGTCAATGAAAAATACTACTCAACAATAATTTAGACTTTCATTTATCATATCACAAGGGACAGATCATTGACCTACCTAATTGTAAACCTCATAAGGAAAAATCCAAATGGACATATATTAGAGAAACCAAAAATAGAAACAGAGCAATTAAATGAAACACTACAAAGAGAAGAATGGCATGATGTTATCTTAGAACCCAACTCAAACGACAAATGGAACACTTTCTTTAGGATAATGAAAGTTCACCTAGACTCGGCTTGTCCGCTAATAAAAAAGCAAGTAAATATTAATAAGAAAAAATATGCTCAACTATCACAAGAGGTCATTAATCTTCTAGAGTACATGAAGGATTCCTATACAATCTTTAAAACAACAAAATTAACTTTATTTAAGGAAGAATACAAAAAATACAAAAAACTATTCCATAAAGCCATGCAAAATATCAAGGTGATGAAAGTAAGAAATATAATTAATAAGTCTAAAAATAAATCTAAAGCTGCATGGAATGTTGTGAATAATATCAGAAAACAAACCGCTAAACATAAAAATATACACATAAGATGGGGAGGTGAAATAGTTACTAATCCATGAATTATCTGTGAAGTATTCAATAATTTCTTCACATACACAGATCATGAAACACAAATACTTAATGTAAAACCTTCAAATTGTAATATAGGTAATACATTATACTTGCAGGACACATCTGTTTCAGAAATCGACAATTTGATTAGTACCCTAATCACTAGTACGTCAACAGGCTGGGATGAAGTATCTTCAGCTGTTCTAAAGAAATGTAAATCAGCCCTAACTAAAATACTTTCACACCTAATTAACAGCTCAATAAATGAATGCACTTTCCCTGATGCTCTGAAAGTTAGTATAGTGAGACCCATTTATAAAAAAGGCAATGCAACAGATATAGAAAACTACAGACCAATAAGTCTCATATCAAGTTTTGCAAAACTCTTTGAAAAAGTAATATCAAAACGTATATGCAATTTTCTGGAATGTAACAAGGCATTAGTGAACACACAACATGGTTTTAGGAATAATAGATCCACTGTTACAGCTACAATCAACTTCATACACAATATACTCCAAAACCTTGAAAGTGGTAGGAAAACAGCCAGTGTCTTTATAGATCTCTCGAAAGCATTTGATAGTTTATCACACAAATTACTCTTGACAAAAATTGAACATTTTGTGTTATGGGGCAAAATAAATGAACTCCTTAAATCATACCTGTCAAATCAGAATCAATGCATAGAGTTACATTGGGAAAATGACCATTCCATTAATAAAATTAGGTCATCATTTATAACAGTAACATAAGGCATTCCACAAGGATCTGTGTTAGGGCCACTATTATTTTTCTTATATGTTAATGATTTTCCCATTTCCCCAAATTTTAAATTAGTTTCCTATGCTGATGATACAACAATAATATGTAATGGTAAAGAAAAATTAAACCTAGAACAACTTAAGACAGAATCACTAACAGAAATATCCACCTTAAACAGAGTCAATTAAAATTGAAACTTCATAAAACAAATGATTCAATTTAGTCATCGAAACTGTGGAAACCTATGTGATAGAATCAATATTCAGTTGAATAACCAAACTACAGCAGGTACAGTGCCATAAATTCTTAGCACTTCTCATTATAATGAACATCAAAATCTCACTTATAATGAACATGTTGATGCTATATGTAAGAAAATAAGCTCACACATATTCTTAATGCAAAACCTCTCTAAATTCACGAAATCAGAGCAACTGATTCCAATATATTATGGAACAATTCACACACACATTCAATATGGAATTGAAATATGGGGAGCCACATCCAACACAAATAGGGGCAGAATCATGACACTACAAAAAAGAGCCCTCAGATGTACCTTCAAACTAAAATCAAAAGAATCTTGTAAAAACTATTAAATAAAATATAATATTATGACAGTTGTAGCGCTATATGCCTTCAAAATAATACTTGCACTGAAAGATAACACTATCAAAAGTTTTACACAGAACAAGGTACTCTACAAATATAACACTAGGGGACAACTAATCTATTACAGGATATGTAACTCTAAAACTGGTACTTACAAAGACCCATTTGAACAAGCCATATTAATTTTCAATAAACTTCCAGGACAAATCAAAGAAGCAAACCAAAATGCTTTTAAAAGATTGCTTAAAATTACCTTATTGAAAAGTGCCCATATAGGTTACAGGAAATTCTATGAACATAGTTTAATCCAAATGTATTGTTACTTATTGATTGGATAAATTCTGTAAAATATTATGTAATAGGTATTATGTATATAAATTTATGTATTTAATAAATTCATGTAAATTTATGTAAAATATATAAGTGTCACATATTTATATTTTGTAATATGAAAACATTGAATATGTCTTTATTACTATTAAAGTAATGATTATGTAATTAAGTAGAACTAACTCATTTGTTAAGTCTAAATGTATGATCATATAAATAACTCTATCGAATTGGGTTACTTTATGTGTGTGTATGTGTGTATGCATATATATTATTATTAATTAAATTTGTAATGTATATTTAATTTCTGTAAGTTAACTGTTTGACAAATGCTTCAAACCTTGTAACATATCAGTCAATAATCAAATAAAGATGATGATTATGATTATTATTGTTATTATTATGATTATTAGAGAGGTTATGCTGTTACTACTACATGACAACGATTTCATGAGCTCAACATGAATATATAAGTCAGTGTTTGGTCTAGGAAGAGCAGTTGTTTTGAGACTAGAATTGACATTTTAGTTCGTTCGTATGTGTCACCGTGTCTGCAATTGTGTATGGCATGCGTGGTAAAGATATAGTGTGTCCCGTGGTGAATATTTTCCTTAATTCTATAGCTTTCTTCTTTCTCGTTTATTTATTTTGGAATGATGAAGTGCAATCATTGTGATGAGGAAATGAGAGGGGAGGAGGTTTTTTGCCATGGATGCAATGGTAACCTGCACTTCGCATGTTCCATACAGGAAACAACCTTGAGGGCAAAGTCAGATAAACAAAATAAAGCGTGGAGATGCGCGAGGTGCAGATGCGGCTTTTCAAAAGTTAATGTCAATAGAGATGGTCAAGAAGGAGTGTCCTCTGAAATGGAAAATTCGAGAGAAAAATCAGCACCAGGAAGCACTAACATGGAAGAGAAAATAGACACGATATTAAGTGAAATGATAGAAATTTAAAAATTCATGAGTTTCCTTAGTGACAGATATGATGAGATATGTATGGAGTTGACAGAGATGAAGGAAGAGAATAAGTTAATGAATGAAAAGGTGAAGAAAGTGGACCAGATGGAAGATAAACTGAACTATTTAGAGCAAGCACAATTAGAAAGAGACATTGAAATAGTAGAACTTAGATGTGAAAATGTGTCACAGGCCACTCAGAAAACATTAAAACATGAGAGTAAAGCAAGCGGGGAAGAGGTTAAAGAAGAGGACATAGAAGAAATATTTCTAGTGAATAGATTAAGAAAGACAAAAATTATAATAAAGTTTCATTCTAAAAGGTTAAGAAACAAAATTTTAGAAAATAGAAAAAGACTCATTCAAAACAAAAATAATGCTTATTTCCTAAATGATAGCTTTTTTGGAAGATGGAGAGAAATGTTTCATTAATGAGAATTTAACAAAATTTAATTCAAACGAAATGTAAAGTGAAGGAAATTAATTTTAAATTTTACTGGGTGAAGGATGGAAAAATTTTCATTAGAAAGGATGAGGGAAGTAGCGTAATCAGAATTCTGAGGGTTGATGACTTGCAAAAATTAACATAAATCATAGGAAAGTCAAAAGTTTATACTTTATTATGGATAGGACATTTATAACGGACTTAGAAATTGGAAGATTGAAAAGGATAGAGGATGATTTACAATTAAGTAATGTTTTGGTAAATAATGAAACAAAATTTAATGTAATGCATTTAATTATAAGATCGATTAATAAGAATTGGGTAGAATTAGATATTTTAATTGATAATTATGTAAGATATTTAGATATTTTAGTACTAAATGAAATTAATATCAATTTAAAGGAAGATTTTATTAAATATAATATACCTGGATATAGAAGATTCAGTAAATTAAGAAGGGGGTGAGCTGGTTGGTCCTCATCCTACCCCTGGATAGCTTGATAGCAAACTGAACGCCAGCATTTGCTTCTCCAAGAAGTACTGTGGTATGCCACAAAAAGATTATTGCCCTTCTCAGGGTTTGTCATGAGTTTTAGCCTCAAAACAAGAACATCCGGACAGACTGAAAGTTCTGTTATGGGGAAATTACCACAAACAAAGAATAAAAGATATTCAGCTACTTTTAAATTTAGACAAATACCTACACATGAGGAAGCGTGGAAAAAACAAAATGGGACGAGTTGAAATCTGGTGCCCAACTAGGACAAAAGTAGAACATCTTTTCAAATGCCTAGTACGAGAAGCAAGAAAGAAAGACGGGCACATTTCCCACGGACAGTCATTCAAGGAGAGGAAGAAAAAGGCAAATATTAAAAACCTGAACCAGGGAAAGAAGAATTCGGTAGAAGGAATAACAATCTTACACTGGAATGCAAGATCTCTAAAAAAAAAAAGGACAGATGAACTCAAGAGATACATAACAGAAATAAATGCAAAAATAGTCTATATCCAGGAATCTTTCCTGCTAAACAATAAAGCTTACCACCCCAGATTCAAAAACTTTAACATGTTAAATCTCTCCCGAGAAACCAAAAGAGGAGGAGGATTGATCACCCTGGTTCATGACTCAATCCATATTGAAGACTGCTCCATGATAATTAAAGCAA
This sequence comes from Laupala kohalensis, assembly GCA_002313205.1. NCBI lineage: Eukaryota > Metazoa > Arthropoda > Insecta > Orthoptera > Trigonidiidae > Laupala > Laupala kohalensis. The sequence goes on along the minus strand of NNCF01130183.1, from coordinate 159,979 downwards.
ATCTAGAATACATAAAAACCAAGCTAAGATTGGACAAAGACAATGTTTGCACCATAATAAACGTTTATATACCCTCGCAGGGTATTCGTAATACTGACCTGGATCCGTTGATCCCAGACACACAGAAATGCCTACTGATAGGTGACTTTAACAGTAGGCACAGTGCTTGGAATGTTGGCGATGAAAATGGAAATGGACCCATTCTGTTCAATTGGATCCAGAATCAAAATATAATCTTGCTAAATAGAGAAAAAAAACCTACCTACCAATCACCAACAAACTACTCCAAGTAAGTTGGACCTGTCTCTAGCAACTCCAGCCATGGAGAGACACCTGGAAAATTGGAGGGTAGGAGAAGATCTTGGCAGCGATTACTTCCCTATAATTTTCACCATAAAATACAATCAGATAAAGGTGAAGAACCCACATGTCATCAGAGGAAAATACAACATAAAAAAAGCTGACTGGACAACATTCTACGCCGCCACTGAAAAATGCAGCATGGATGATTATGAACTAGCAACCATTGAAGCGGATATACACAATGCAGCTGGAAAAACAATACCTGAAAAAAAACAGGAAAAAAACAGCGGCATATGAACAACTGGTGGAACACGGAACTCAGATCCCTAAGAGCTGAAAGACAGAGGACGAGAAGAAAATGGAAGCGTAGACGCACAGGAGAGTGCCAGCAAATATACAACAAATGGAACGCTCTACTCCGTAAAGCTATTCTAAAGGCCAAGAGAAACACATGGAAAGAATTTGTTAACACCATAAATGAGATCACACCTAGTTCCATAGTATGGAAAATGTTTCACGCAATTGAGGGCAAGACAGGTCCCAAGATCCAACTAATAAAAACAGAGGAAGGTGATTGAATAGAGGAGGATGCCAAAAAATCTAAAGCATTTACCTCTCACTACAGTAGCAGAGCGGGAAACGCGGTCAGCTGGCCTTTAACATTAACAGCAAAAGAGATGGAGCTCTCGGCCAGGTTTGAACTCCTATACCTTGCTGAGGATAATGGAAATGCCCCCTTTATGATGATTGAACTGAAAGAGGGAATTAAAAAACTTAAAAGAACTGCCCCAGGACAGGATAATATTCACAATGACATGTTAAAGCATTGTTCGCCTCATCTTCTCACCAAGATACTAAAACTCTATAATTTAATTTGGGAGACTGGAAACATCCCTTAATCATGGAAAACATCTCTGATTATACCTCTACCAAAACCAGGGAAGGTTCCCAGTTTAATTACTTCGTACAGGCCAATAGCGCTTACTTCATGCCTTGGCAAATTGATGGAAAGACTGGTCAACAACCGGCTAACTTGGAGGCTGGAAACATGTAACCTTCTAAACAGCAAACAATTTGGCTTCAGAAAACAACATAGCACAGGTGACGCTTTGCTCGATCTTACCAATAAAATATATGAGGGATATAAGACACGTAAATCATCAGTTGCATTTTTGCTGGACTTCGAAGCTGCATTCGATAAAACACAACATAAAACTATACTACTGCAGTGCATGAAACTCAGAATTCGGGGCAAACTCCTTAAATACCTAGTAAACTTTCTTAGCAAAATACTTGTACAAACAGAAGTAAATGGAGCATTATCAGAACTGGCAAAATTGGAAAATGGTGTAGTACAAGGATCCATAATCAGTCCAATACTTCAATATAGCCCTGCATGACTTATGTGACACACTTACAAGAGGAGTCGACTGTGATATTCGCTGACGATATTACCCTATTCACTGTTGATAAATCACCAGACCGAGCATGTGAACAAATGCAAGAAGCACTACACGCGGTAACTAAATGGAGTCAGAAATGGTCCCTTAAAATTTCATCAACAAAAACAGAATGTGCATTTTTCACAAGACAAAACACACTCAAGAATTATGAGCCAAAATTACAAATTGAAAACCGGGAATTACAATTCAATGAATGTCCTAAACTATTAGGAATTCAGTTAGATCAGAAACTACGATGGAATAAGCACATAGAAGAAACTAAAAATCTATGCAGCAAAAGACTAAACACCATCAAAGCAGTTGCTAGCAGAAACTGGGGAGCTTGTAAAGGATGAGATACAACCCACTCCACACAGAGACTGACTAATTCATGGCATCTGCACAGGACATAGCTATCCCAGTGGTGGCAAGAAATTCTGCATATGAAAATTGTGGGATATTAACGAATGTAATATTTGCAATCAATTTCTGCATTACAAAATATAAACCTGCCAAGTACTGGCCCATTTAGACCATAGATGTAAGCACATCAATGTAGCTAGAAAAATAGTTGTCAAAAACTGTCAACCTTAACCAGGTTGTCAGCTTCTTTCCTACTCTAATTATGAACCACTTTGAGCATTGGTAAATTTATATGGTTTACTTTCCTAAGATGATTCAAAAGTGTCCCCCACACAACAGAAGCACAAAACATTTGGAGACAGAATGAAATAGTAATAATTCTCCCTTTAGATTTATGCAATGAAGCCATTACTAAAACACAGTAACAAAATATTGCAATATTTTCACTTACTAATTAGCAAGTCAATGTACAATGTACATACACAGTTGGTCAATCTACAAGGCTACATCTTTTTATGGATTAAATTTTACAACAGTCATTGGAAATAGACCTGTCACAACTACTTCTTCAACCAGTAGAAATAAGAGTGAACAATTTACTTCGATAATGTGCGGCATCACCCCACAATAGTTACAAGGCGCGATATTTACACTCACCCATTCCAATATGGATTTGCTTTGTACCCTTTTCATAAAACTATAATGAGGACAAGAAACAATCAATAGGATAATGCCAAACCAAGCAGAATGTGGTGACAAGCAATTCTATACATATAAATCATATGAAATTTAATATTCCTGACCCATGTTTTTCTCTGGTTTTCATTTGGGTAAAGGCGGATTTCTTTATAGAGACTCACTAGGCTCTTGTCTAAGAGTGGCATCTATTGAAATAATTATTCGCGAATTTAGTGATATTCAATAGTTACCAATTATCAATAATATTTTCGGAATGATTTTTAGTTTGATAATAACACGTACTTGTGAAATGACTTTTCTGTGTTTTATTAAATACAATATTTGTCGGTATCATGTCAATACTATAACCCATGTCGAACTATTTTTATTGTTAGGAGTATGTTGAAATGTTAAATCCACCTCTGATTTGGGGCCCCTGATCAGAATTGATGGGATGGTCACTTGCTTGCTTCCAGAGAGTAAATTAGTTTATTATCCTCCAATTATCCTCATACGTAGTTTGTAACTGCTTCTTTGACAATAAAGTTTATTATTAAGAGTGTCAGATTTACAATAAAGCTCTTCATCACATAATTTCAAGCTACGATGAATTTGCCCATTTGGATTATATATGTAAATGCAATAATGTAGCTATAACAAATAGTTGGCTAATACAATTAACCTTAAACCAGATTGACTGCTTCCTCGCTATTCTAAATACAAACCTCGTATAGTATTAATAAATTGAAATGTCTCACTTTTCTAGGACAATTCAAAAATGTCCCCACATGTGACAAGCGAAAAACATCTGGATACAGAATGAAATGGTAAGAATTCTCCCTTAAAATATATGCAATGGGGTCTTTAGTAAAAAAAATATAGGGGCATGTTGCAAGAATGCCATTAACTAATACATAGTAAGTCAATGTACAATGTACATATACACTTATACACTGGACGTGGCTGCTCCTGTTTGTGGTTTACATTTTACAGCGGTCATTGGATATACATCTGTCACAAATAGGTAAGATACAAGTGTACAACCAACTATGATAATTTGTGTCATCACCTTAGAACAGCAGCAATGAAAGATATTTGCAATAGTGACTCACAAATTCCAGAATAGTTTTGCATTGTACCATTTTCACATAACAATAATGACGACAAGAAACAATTAATGTTAAGGTTGAGATACAATGCACTCCATGCAGAGACTGACCAATTCATGGCATCTATACAGAATAATGCTATCCCATTTGGAGAGTGTTGACAAGAAATTCTGCATATGAAAATTGTGGGATATTAAAGAAAGTAATATTTACAATCAATTTCTGCATAACATAATGTCAACCTGCCAAGTTCTGGCCCATTTAGACTGTAGATGTAAATGCATTAAAGTAGCTACAACAAATAGATGGGCATCTTGCAAGATTGCCATTACCTGAAAATCGGTAAGTCAATGTACAATTTAAAATGTACATATACACTTCATAAAATGTACATGTACAAGTCACTGAACAAGGTGACTTCTTATGGTTTACATTTTATACCAGTCATTAGATATAGACCTCTTACAACTACCTCTTCAATCAGGTGAAATAAGTGTGTGATAATAAAATAAGTGTGTGATAATAAGTGTCATCACCTCACAAAAGCTACATAGAGCGATATTTACAATGGTGACTCACCAATTCCAATATGGTTCTGCTATGTACCCCTTCCACAAAACGATAATGGGGACAAGAAACAATCAATGAGATGGATGAAATACAGACCACTCCATGTAGAGACTAAGCAATTCATGGCTTCTATAAAGTATAATGCCATCCCAATCAGAGTGCTGACAAGAAATTCTGCATATGAAAATTGTGGGATATTAAAGAATGAAAGATCTACAATTAATTTCTGCAATACATAATGTCAAGCTGCCCCCTACTGGTTCGTTTGGACTATAGATTTAAATGGATAAAAGTAGCTAGACAAATAGCTGTCTAAAAATGTTAACCTTAACCAGGTTGGCTGCTTCCTTCTTATTTTAAATACGAACCTCCTTTAGTATTTGTAAATAAAATTTATGTTTTTTTGGACAATTCAAAAATGTTTCGCTTATGTCAGAAGCACAAAACATGTGGAGGCAAAATGAAATTGAAATAATTCTCCCTAAAATTTTCGCAATGAGATTACTAAAACACTTTAAGGGCATCTTGTAAGATTGCCATTAACTAATACGTAGTAAGTCAACGTACAATGTACATATACTCTTAGACACTGTACAAGGCTACTTCTTCTTATGGATTACATTTTGTAGCACTCACTGGATATAGACCTGTTAACTACCTATTCAACCAGATGAAAAGGAGTGTACAATCCACTATGATACCGTGCACCATCACCTACAAAGAGCGATATTTACAATAGTGACCATCCAAATCCAATATGGTTTTGCTCTGTACCCTTTCCACAGAACGATAATGAGGATAAGAAACAATCAATGATATGGATGAAATACAGTCCTCTCCATAAAGACACTGAACTATTCATGGGTACTGTACAGGATAATGCCATCCCATTCAGAAAGTGGTGACAATAAATTTTGCATATGAAAATCATATATTATAGAATGTCAGATCTACAATGAAGCTCTTCATCACATAATTTCAAACAGCCACATACTGGTCTATTTGGTCAAGATATTTAAATCCAAAAATGTAGCTATGTCAAATAGTTAGCTAAATTAGTTAACCTCAACTAGGTTGACTTCTTCCTCCCTATACAGACCACCTTCAGTATTCATAAATTGAAATGTCTCACTTATCAAAGACAATTCAAAAATGTCCCCACATATGACACAAGTGCAAAACATATGGAAGCAGAATGAAATAGTAATAATTTTCCCTTAAAATTTATGCAATGGGGCCATTAGTAAAACACTGTAGGGGCATGTTGCCAGAACGCCCTTAACTAATATGTAGTAAGTCAATGTACAAAGTACATATACACTTACACACTGTACGTAGCTGGTTCTTTTTATGGATTACATTTTACAGCGGTCATTGTATATACATCTGTCACAACTAGGTAAGGTACAAGTGTTCAACCAAGTATGATAATTTGCATCATCACCTTACAATAGCCAAATTTACAATGGCGACTCGTCAATTCCAAAATAATTTTCTGTGTAACATTTCCACAGAACAAAATTGATGGCAAGAAACAATTAATGTCACAGATAAAATAAGCAAACTCTGTACAGACTAAACAATTTTATGGGTGCTATACAGAATAGTGTCATCCCAATAACAGAGTGCTCACAGGAAATTCTCCATATGAAAATTATGGGGTATTAAGGAATGTCAGATCTACAATTAATTTCTGCTTTAGAGAACGTCAACCCATATACTGCCCATTTAGACTATAGATATAAATGCATTAAAGTAGTAAGAACAAATAGTTGTCTTACCTTGACAACCTGTTAACCTTAACTAGTTGTCTGCTTCATTCATACTCTAAATACAAACCTCCTTGAGCATTGGTAAATTGAAATGTTTCACTTTCCTAGGATGATTCAAAACTGTCCCCCACATGAGAGGCACAAAACATCTGGAGACAGAATGAAATAGTAATAATTCTCCCTTGAATTTATGCCATGAGGCTCTTACTAAAATAGAATAACAGCATGTTGCAAGATATCCATTAACTAATAATTAGTAAGTCAAAGTACAATGTGCAAGTACACTTGGACACTGTACAAGGTGACTTTGTAAGGATTACATTTTATAGCACTCATTGGATATAGACCAGCTGACTACCTCTTCAACCAGATGAAATAAAGAGTGTACAATCCACTATGATAATGTGTGGCATTACCTCACAATAGCTACAAGGAGCGATATTTACAACAGTGACTCATCCATTTCAATATGGTTTTGCTTTGTACCCTTTCCACAGAACATTAAAGAGGACAAGAAACAATCAATAGGATAATGCCAACACAATCAGAAACTGGTGACAAGCAATTCTATTTATGAAAAACTTAGGATATTAAAGAATGTCCGATCTACAATGAAGCTCTACACGACATAATTTCAAGCTGTCACAAACTGGTCTATTTTGTCAAGATACGTAAATGCAATAATGTAGCTTTAACAAATAGTTAGCTAAAATAGTTAACCTCAAGTAGGTTGGCTTCTTCCTTCCTTTTCTAAATAAAGACCTCCTCTACTTTCCATAAATTCAAATGTCTCATTTTTCTAGGACAATTAAAAAATGTCCACAAATATGAAAAATGCGATAAACATCAGGAAAAAAAATGAAATAGTAATTATTCTCACCTAAATTTATGCAATGGGCTTCAGTAATATTGATAACTATGTTGTACATTCTGATGACAGTAAAATAAATAGATGTGACGGTGTAATTATGTACATAAATAAGAACTTAGTATACAATGTTCTGAAAGAAAAATATGGCAAACTGGGTATTATAAGTTCAATAGTTAAACTTAAGAATCAAAAACATGTCAAGATATCTGGTATGTATAGATGCCAAAATCTGGGTGAAGATGAGTTAAATAGCAACAAAAACTTTTATTGAAATCAACGCAAAAATTGAAAATCATGTAATATTAGGAGACATGAATTTAGACCTACTTAGATTTAACAAATATGCTGAAGAATTTATTTATGCTGTACATTTTGGTTTATTATCTCAATAGCCCTGAATGTGCAATAGACAAATTAATAAATACAAACTTTCAATTATCTCACAGAAAAATCAAAATGCAAACTTGGAACACAGGAAAAAGTGGCTGACTGTTGCACTAGAATCTATCAACAACAACAACAAAAATTGTATAAAACGTGGAAGAAATAAATAAATAACTCAGTAAAACACAGGAGTATCTAGAATACTCAAAGATACCAACTAAAATACTAAAACAATTGTAAGATGCTGATCCTAAAAACTTATCAAAATTTGGAAGTAATAAATGTAATTTAATAGTTAAAGAAAAACCTATTGGCACTATAACACTAAGGGGAAAAAAATCTGATGATAGATCCAAAGCCAAACAATTTAGTGAAATCAGAATAAAGATTAGACGGCTAAGTTACCAATAGTTTTGCATGACAGACCCGAGCAACCTGTTCATACTAAAACTTTAATTTTTGAAACCTACATATGAAATTGAATTTCTAATGTTATGAATTAACAGCTGATGGCTGTTAATTATAAATGAACATAATAATTATAACATTATAAATTATAAATTAAGCTGATGGCTGTGGAGCTGTTCATGCAGGGCTGATAAAAATGATTGCAGTTAACTTAGTAGAACCACTTATTTACATTATAAATAGAATAATTGAAACAGGCATATGTCCTAGACAATTTAAGACTGCAGAAGTCATTCCCACAAATTTGAGTGGTAATAGTCATTCCCGTAAGCAAGAGTGACAAAGGAGTAATGTTGGTAATTATAGACCTATTGCACTCTTATAACTTCACAAAAATATTTGAAAAAGTTACATTTACAAGGCTATATGACTTTGTAATCAAATCAAAAATCATAAGTCTAAAGCAATTTGGATTTCTGAAAAATAATGGAACTGCTAATGCACTTGTACAAGTAAGTAAATTTATGTATGATAATCTAGCTTCGAGCATACCCACATTAATAACTTATCTAGACTTCCCTGAGGCATTGACACTGTGGACCACAAACAGTTGCTACTCATACTCTTCAATATGGGCATAAGAGGAATTGGATTAAATCTTATTGAAAATTACTTGCCTAAAAGGACACAGGAAGTAAGGGTTAATGGTATTTCTAGTAAAACTTGTACAGTTGCTGCTTGATACTTGGTCCTTTATTCTTCATACTATACATAAACTAACTCTTACAGATTCAACCTGAAATAATTGGATATGCAGATTCAGCTGTTTTATGTAGGGGTTGCAGGATAGGATGAGGTTGAAACAATACAGAATGCCAGACTTGAATCACTATTCTCATGGTTATACAACAATAAACTGGTGCTGTATATTAATAAATCTGTGTCTATAACATTTGGAAATTATAGTGACTCAATTCCTGACAAACTAAATATAAAAGGTAATGGTAAATCGCTAAAAAGAGTGGTGGAATGTACATAATTGGGCATAACTTTTATCCTGCTTGGCCAAACTAGGTGAGGTTTTCAACTGGGGTTTCCCTCACCCACTCTAGACAAATGTCGGTTGAGTACCATAAGATCCTCAGTGACCCAACATCTCTCCTTCTCAATACTTTTACCCAATTTGAATGGTTAGGTGGAAGAGCAGGCTTCATTGCCTGAACCTCGCCAAAAGGCTAAATAAATAATTTTCGATCAGCATATCAGATGGAATAAGCATATTGGTAATTTAATAAAATGTCCCCAAAATTATGCCCAACAAAGGAGGACCAAGAGAGTACAAACACAGGATGATCTCATGGGCAGCCCACTCTAAAATGTTGTAGGTGCCTCCAGTGTGGGCCGAGAAACTGCAGGTACAATCTACTAGATTGAAGTATTTACAAATCCAAAGATGATTGGCATTGAGGATACTGTCAGTGTCTCTGACATTGCTGTATTGGTGTTAGATAGCCTTCCCCCTATACATCTGGTGGTGAGGGAAAGGAAAGTTGTTGATGACTATGTGAAGGAGCTCACTGATTCCACTCATGAAAGACCTCCAAACTTAATGAAAGAAGCCATCGTCAAATAGGCACGAAAGTCTCTCCAATCAGAATGGCAGGAAAAATGGGATCGAGGTACCAAAGGTGGTGGACTCATCAACTGATCCCAGTTATTGAACCATGATTCAATAGAAGTCATGGAGAGGTAAATTTCTACCTCGCACAAGTTCTCTCTGAACACGGCTGCTTTAATTCGTATCTGTACAGATTTAAAAGAGCAGATGACCCTAAATGTGAATTTCATGGCGATGAAGATAAAAACACCATGCATACAATATTGGTGTGCAACAGAATAGCATACTCATAGTAGTATGATGAACTGGCAGTGGACAACTCTCCATCAAATATAGTAGACCAAATGCTATGCTCTGCGAAGAAGTGAAACATCATTTAAGAATTGATTACATTCATAATGTAAAGAAAAGAACAGCAGAGAAATTAAATCGACATAAAAGCTCTGCTAACCGCATATCACTCCGTGAAGTTATACTTCGCACTGGTTCCCATGGAGAGACGTATGGGCATACGAAGAGAGGGTTTTTTTAGTAGGTGGGAGCTGCACACATCAGGGATATCCAATTTCAACCCTGAAGGTGCATAAGGCATTTTCCCCTCCAAAAAAAAAACACTTGAAAATTCCAAATACAGGACAATGACATTGAAAATGTGAAAGAATTCACATATTTGGGAAGTATTGTGATGGAAAATGGCGGTGCTGAAGAAGAAGTGCAATGCAGAATTAAAAAAGCCAACTCTGCCTTTATTCAACTATATCCAGTATGGCGAGCACGAAAACTGGAGAACTAAGCTTAAAATATTTACCAGCAATGTTAAGTCAGTGCTGTTATATGGGTGTGAAACGTGGAAAGTAACAAAGAAAATATCTAGTATGATACAATCATTTATGATACATTTTGTATGTATTAATTGTTGCATTAAATGTATCCAGTGTTGTGTATACACAAGTATATTGTTTAAAATGAATTATATAATAAAGTTATTAAATATAAAAATAGAAAGATAACAGCATTTAACATTTAATGCCACAATTCTAATTTAGCTTAATTGTTAGCCTAATATTAATAGAAGTTGAACTGAAAACATAATTATGATTAAAATTATCTTAGAGAAATCCAGTTATTTTATAATGTTACTATAAAGAATGTAACACACAATTATTTAGTCTAATGTTAATAGATATCTCTTACATTTTAACTGTATTATTTCTACTACATTTATTTAAAAGAGGGAAAAGTATATTTACACTAAAGCAGAGCATATTTTGTAATATGTTATTAATTTTCTGCATTGTGGGTCACCTCCTGCTCTTTTGTTCTAATGATTTATCTACAACAAATCATATTTCATACATTAGTTATTGTAATTGAGAAATTCTTTTATACTACAGTACAGTTTCTATTCAACAAATTGAGAATGTCTTCTTTCAAATAGTAAAAGGGCATGAATGTTTTTGAGGTTTAGTGGTAACATATTATATACCTGCATTTGTGCTTTCTTGGTGTGGATATTATCCGAGGCGGAAAACTAGCGTTGTGTGTTGAATTAAACAGGTAGATTGGTCCTTTGTCCATACCAGATGGGATGCTAGGGGTGTCTTACTTCAACAGTAGGTTTTTATCTTTTAGATAGTCTGTTATCTGCATACCAAGTGGGTGGAAATTGCTCCAGGTATTTCGGTTATGTGTACAAATGTAAATACATGTAATAAATCTATGTAAGTACATGAAGGTATGTGTGTTTGCATGTATGTATGCCGCATAACTTGCTAGGGCTAGAATGTGGTTGCCATAGTTAATAGTGGTGCTCTTGACAGCATTTAAACCCATGCTTGGTCCAAAAGAATGTATGTCTATAGAATCTTCTGAAATTTTACAGAAAAGTTACAAGAAATTGCAATATAATGTCAAACTTGGATATTATGGTTGCCGAGTCTGGGTGTCAAACATCAGTGGTTTTAAGTAGTATAAGTGTGTGGCTAGGACTGCGTGCTGCCTTTTCAGTCCACACTCCCAATTCTAAGCATTGGGGTAAGGAAAAGGATGCAGAAAGGGGAACATCCCACAGAATTGGAAGTAGAAAACATCTACACCACATTGAAACAAGGTCCAAGCAATATTGCAAGTAATTACAGACTCATCTCCATGCTATCACCAATCTCAAAAAGAATAGAAAAACTGGCACTAAAACATTGATGAAACTCTTGGATGATAAGAATCTATACCTCCCATCAACATGGCTTTAGGAAGGGTATATTAACTACTACAGCAAAAATAATAATAATAAATCTGGTAGAATACATACTGGTCACATAGCTAATGCTACCTTCCTGAACTTTGATTGTATAAATCATACATCCCATATGGAAAAATAGAATAGAATATTTATTCAGTTTGGCTCAGACCATCTGGTAGACTAATAAATAAATTGAATATATGTCTGCAATTGGGGAAGGACTTATTTTGTTACATTGAGTATTGCCAAACATTTACCTGTAAGTTTTCAGGTATTACCATGCTAAGCTAAGAGACATTAATATTCTACAAATCATTTATCAATTAAGTTTATTGCACTTTTATCTCAATGTATGTACCAATTTGTAAGAAATTGTCGTTGGGCTTGGCCTCTATATTTTGAGTTAATAATTAAATAAAAAACTGAAAGCATCAGGAATATTTCAAACTTCTGCAAAATGATTTGAATGTTATGTCTGAGACTGTTCTAAAGTAGTTGAAATTACATACAATTTTGAAGGTTGTGTGTGGTACCTTTAATCAGAACCTGCCAACATTATTACAATAGAACCACAAGAGACCTGTCCTGTGTAGTATTTTCAATAATGACTTAAGAGAGGGTGTACAAATGATATATATGACTCAAGTATGCAGATGAAACACTAATTATGCTCAGTAAAAATAGGAGGTATCTCAACTTAAAAGATCTGCCAAGGAAGCCCTGAATTATGCATTACTCAAACTATCCCACAATAGGCCCCGAAGGGTCCATGGGGTTCGCGGAGAGTAGAGCTCCGCAATTTCTTGACCTCGGTACTGGGAGGAGGAGATGAAATAAATAAATAAATTTATTGTCAAAAAACAGTACAAACTGCGTATGACCATGTGGAGGACAATAAACTAATTTGCTCTCCGGAAGCAAGCAAGGGACCATCCCATCAATTCCAATCAAGGGCCCTAAGGCAGAGGCGGATTCAAAAAATTTCAGCAAAAGTTCCTAGATAAGATAAAAGGTTAGCTGCAAGTTATAATACATATATAATGTCAATATGTTTGTAATTTAACGCAAATATGTTTGTAAATTTACATGTACAAGTTATTATCGAACTATAGATTATTCTGAGTATAGTGTTTAAAAATCATAAGAGTTGAAAAAACACTAAATTCACGATTTATTGTTACAATAAACACGCCCCTAGACAAAGCCTAGAGAACCTGTATAAGAAATCCGCCTCTACCCGAAGGAAAAACGGAGAAAAACCCGGGCCAGGATGGGGCTACAGAATTAATGTACACAACCGTGCCAAAGTTGAGTACACATAAAACTAAATTAATATGAGCCATACGGCAACACAATCATGCAAGAAAATAGTTTTTGAAATTGTTATAAGTTATTTAAAAAGTGCTACAGCAATGGCGTGATAAAGTACAAGACGGATTTAACTTTTATTAAATTCAATAAATTCTTTTACAGTGTAGAAGCACTGGTGCAGGAGGTAGTTTTTAACCGTGGATTTGAAGAGTTTCAATTTCATAATGTCTTTTATGTTCTTGGGCAGGGAATTATACAGNCGAATGATGCGGTCCTTTTTGGCAAAGAGTGGTTGACACTCTAGGCCGATGAATATTATTACTATTGCGAGTATTGTGTTCGTGAACGAGACTGTTTCGTATAAAACAAGGGTGGCACTTTAGTAATTCGGTCTTAACAAACAAGACCGATTCAAATGAGATGTGGTCAGCATCTCGCTCCAACCGGTTTGACCCCAGGATAGACCCTGGTACTCATTTTACAGCAGGCTGAGTAGGTCTGGGAGTCAGTCTGCATGTTGAGGTGTGATGAAAAATTCCCACCTCAACAGGAACTGAACCCCGCCCATCCAGTCAGCAACTCGGCGCTCTACCCACCAAGCAACGCTGACCGAATTATGCATTACTACAGTGTCATAATAAAAACTCAAATGTAACTGAGGCCAAATCTAAACAATTATATTTAGCAAACATAGATTAATCACTAGAAAAATCCCAGAACTAGAGGGCTCTAAAACAGTTACATATGCTGGAAAGTACTTTTGCTGGAAAGTTTAAACAAGGTTCTCAATGACAAGACTGAACTTCTAGAATTCAAGATTAAAAACCTTAATATAGTGCAAGATAATACTACTGATTCATATGCAAGCATAGTCTCAATCAATAACAACACTCAAGTGCACAGAAGTAATCGTACAGCTATTAGGCCTACAATAATTATTAAAAGCATTGCTCCTATGACTGAAGATCAAATGGTATCTAAAATCAAGGCACTTAACCCTGCTGAAATTGGTGTTGGTATTCGTCAATTCAGAATCAACAAAAACAAAGGTTCTATAAGAGTTTCATGCAATAACAATGATGAAAATGAGAAACTACAGTTGAAAATCGAGAATACCTATGGTACTGACTTTAAAATTGAGAAGGAACAGCTACATAACCCAAGAATCAAAATAATAAATATATCTAAGAAGCATGAACCTGACCAGTTAATCAGTATGATAAAAACACAGAATAACCTACAGGATGCAGAGATCAAAGTTCTGCACATGAAGGATGTCCTAAATAAGAATCGACGTACAAATAAGGAATATTCAACTTTCACTGCGTTTATTGAAACTGACCCAGATACATTTCACACACTAATAAGGAAAGGGAAGATTGCAATCGATTTTGATTTTTGTAGACTCTTTGAAGACCTGAATCTGAGAAGATGTTTTTCTTGTAATGGTTATTGGCACATTGCCAATAAATGTACCAAGAAGAAATCGTGTGGGAAATGTGCTGGTGAACATGATACCCGTACATGCCTAAGTGCTGAAAGAAAATGTGTTAATTGTGATACAATCAACAAAGCTCAAGGTAAAAACTTTAACACGTGTCATTATGCTTATGAGACTTCACAGTGTGAATTCTTTAGCCTACAAGTGAAAAAAATCAGAGAAAGAACCAGATATTCTAGATCACCATGTCTTTAGATTTTAACAATAACAAACTTACTGAATCAAGTGTTGAAATTGATTCTATCAATAAAACTAGTTTTATGGCTGGTGTTTCAATTTTGCATCTGAATATAAGAAGTATCTCAGCAAATATTACTTTGCTTGAGCTACTATTAAAAAGAATTCAAAATAAACCTGACGTCATAGTATGTTCTGAGGCTTGGCTTCAAAAAGATCCTTGTTTTGTGAATCTTTCTGGTTATCTATTACACAGTAATCAAAGTAAACTGNTATTATGGTTTATTCAATAGTACGACTACATATGGAATTATTGCCTGGGGTGGAGCTGGCAACTCAGCCCTTAAAAAACTATCCAAATTGCAAAATAGAATAATTAGTTTAATTTTCAGTCAGGCTAATCCTGTCGTATTAAACCCAACTCCTCGACCGCTTTCGTTGATTGACTCTTATGACTTGGTATCATTAACCTATTGCTATAACACGTTGAGACAGAAATATGTTCTTTCTAACAGGGTTACTAGATTTGGGAACTTAACTGTCCCACGTTGCAAACTTGAAGTAGGGAAAAGAGCATACTCCTATAACGCTTTCTTAGTTTTTAATAGACTACCTAACACGTTGAAAAACATTACATTTAAGGAGCATAGCAAAACAAGATGCCTTAAAAAATGGTTCGGCACAAGATCCTAACGTCTTAATTATTAGTGATACCACCAAGTGTAATCCACATTTTTGTTTTTGTTGAAAACTTATTACTTTGCCTGTTATAATGGTTATTCCATAGTCTATTTGACTGTTTCTTTCTTTTTAGGATTATATACAATTACCATTTGTTTAATCAATTTTACAGGTGTATGTATTTGACGATTGTCAGTCATGTATCACTTTTGATAACCAATATATTGTAAATACTTACCTTCAGACCTGCGCACGGATTTTTAAATCCTCTGCAGGTTTGGGTACTTGTACCTTATAAAAAATTCTGAATAAAATACAATACAATACAATACAATATCTAGGTAGCATCCTTGATGAAACACTGAACTGAACTCCACAAATAATTTATAACACTATTGACTAAGTATTAGGCTCTATCTACTATGCAGAATAAGAACAGTCAGTGACAAATCAACAATCAAATAGGGATGGGCGATTTAATCATAATTCACAAAAAAAATTTGTACGATTGTACGATTAATCAATGAAAATGTATCCGTTATGTCAAGATCAATTATTTTGTGTATTAATTAAATTTTACTAGTACTTACAACCTTTATAAAATTATGTTAATTTATTTCAATTGAAAAAGTAATATATACAAATAATTATATAAACACATCACTATATTATGTACTTATAACACATTTTACTAACATGTGCAAGGATATGTAACTTTACATAAAGTTAACTCGTAAGTAATTTGAATAAGAACAGAAGGTAAATAATAAACAAAATAACTTGAATATGTCAATAATGTACAAAATTGTTGTAGTTAATTTTAATATAATGAATACTTGGAACAAGTAAATAGCTTTGATAATAAAGTAAAATTACCTTGAAATGTTCATAGATTCTTGGAATAATAGATCGACTAATTTATTTATTTATATAGAATGATTAATCAATCAATATTAATCACACAGTGTAATTAATCGATAAAGAATTAATTGAAATAATTTTGGTAATCGTCCATCCCTACTAAAAAAAGTAGCATACCATGCACTATTAGAATAACACCCCAGATACAGAATAAATGCTTCGGACGCCACAACAACTACAAATCTACTAAGAATGTAGAAACTTTGGAAAAACACAATCGGAATTCTCCTTGGCCTTCAACAAAACCCATCATGCAGAGGAGCTTTTACAGACTTGGAAGTACTCACCGTTTATGAATCTAAATATGTAAGTATCAACTTAATTTTTATTAATAAAATATGATCTAATTTTTATATAAAACAAATTACACAAAAAGTAGCAATGTCCCCATGTCTGGAGCCCAGATACATAAGTAGGGAACTAGTTAGGCTAAAAAGTATAGCCATCCAACATACCTTCTGAGAGCATATGGAGGGAAGCCTTCATTTAAGGGCTCCACATTGTGAAATTACCTCTTTGACAGGCTGAAGAGTCTGAGAAGAGCAGAATTCATCAAACAACTTAATAAACAGTCAGTGAAACTTTCATTTTATTTAATGTAAGAATTTCTTAACTGGAAATCAAAAGAGTCACTTCTAAAACCTAGAATGTTTCTAATAAGATAGGATGTGCAAAATTAAAGGAACAATTAAAGGAAAATTAAATGCAGGATATCTATGTTTCTGTAGCAAAAACAGCACAGAAAATATATATTATGTTCTCAGAATAAAAATAGTTCTACCATTTAGCAACACATCATACTATACCATGGCTTGAACTTCAAACCATTGTGTCCATTCATTATTATATAATTTTCTTTTATCTTTTAGATGACCGATACTTCTAGTGAATAGAAGTAACATGTATATTTAACCTTCCACAGTTTAATTTGTAAATTTTAGGTAACCCAAGTCAGAGCATTTTCAACTGAAACTCATCCTCATCACACACAATTCTTCAAATGATTTTTCTGGAATCGGAGAAGCCTAAACAAAAATTCATTTAGTATCACAA
The DNA here is from genome assembly GCA_002313205.1 of Laupala kohalensis. Taxonomy (NCBI): domain Eukaryota; kingdom Metazoa; phylum Arthropoda; class Insecta; order Orthoptera; family Trigonidiidae; genus Laupala; species Laupala kohalensis. The sequence goes on along the minus strand of NNCF01130183.1, from coordinate 142,578 downwards.
GTGAATTTTGAAACAACTATTCTTATAAGCAAGAATAAAAGGTGTGGGACGAATGCAATTTCAACTGACTTCTTCCACAGGCACTTGTAGGATAATAGAAAACATGACTTACAATAGTTCCAAAAAAATCATGGACCTAAAAATCTCCGAACACTATATAAAAATAGAGGGGGAAAATAAAGGAGTATTATCTCGAGGAATATAATAAAAGAGGAGAAAAAACACTTCATAATTTGCCAATGTTTGGATATATTCTATCCATTCTCAGGGCTCAAGTACAAAATAAAAAAAATAAAAATAGTTCCTCACGGTCATACTTCTGTAATACCAATTTGTCAAGAATTATATCAAAGAAAATATAAAATTTTGTAAATCGATACATAATTTTCTCAACATGACACTGAGATAAACAAATGGCAAAACTATTTAGATATTTGTAATACACAAGAGAAAATTAACAAATTTTATTTGTTTTGGAACTCTAATAGAAGTCTATCATTTGTTTCAAAATTACAACACTTCTCTCAAATCAACCTTCTTCTCTTATTTACATAACTCCATAAAAATAAAATTACAAGCAATGAAATACAGTATTGGTTTTACTAGAACCATAATGGGTACAAATCTCTTTCCAATAAAAATTATCAACTTGCCAACAATTTATTAATCAGACACTCAGTTAAGAGAAGCAGCATTACGTAAGAGTGATAAGTCCTGAATTAACATTTGTACAGTCTCTCTAGTATCTTGGTCAGTGCTTTCATCATGAGCAAGATAGGGATCCATGCTTTCCAGTCCAGCAATTTGTGTTTCCAGAGAAGTTAATCTCAATTCCAATTGCTGATGGAAAGCTTCAACATGGTGTAATAAATTATTTTGACATTCCTGGGGTACAATTGGAGTTTCAGGTTGAGGCACTCTTTGCTGAGTTATAAAATTAGATCGATTTTCATTTGGAACATTGAATGAAGCAAGTTTGTCAGCCATTGATGTGGCAAGATGCATAAGATCTTTCTGACAGAAGGGTAACTGCAGATCATTATCCTCTACGGAGCCAATTCCTCTATTTGTCAGTTCATCTTTATCCTGAGTGTCACTATTACAGGAAGCATCAGGATTGTCAACTAAACACTCCACCATGTCCGTTGGTAGATCTTTGCTCTCTTGTTCCTTCAATTCAACTTTTTCAGTTTCCTTAACAGTGCTTTCCATTGTCTCTTGCTCTGAAGCATCAGCAATAGAAGTCACTTCAGTCTCACTTTCAACATTAATAGTGTTGCTAAGAATACTCTTATTTGATAAATAAGGGATATCGTCCTTGGTATCAGCTCGAGTTTCGTGAAGGTCTGATGGCACATTTTCACCACTTCCTGAAGACATACTGTCTTGACTGAAATTAGTGTCTTTAGTATCCCAGTCATCAGCCATCAAGTGAGTGTTATCTCTAACTGGGCATATATCACTAGTCTCACCTTCTAAATCAGTTGACTGAAATTCTGCTAAATCACCATCCACATCATGGTCAATAGAGCTACCTACAGGAGGCTGCATATGACTTGGCCTACAGGACTTATCCAATTGATTTAAATTCAGGTTACTCACCTTACAATGTTTTCCTTCTTTCAAATCTCCAACTTCAGGCAACTGTGATCCCAAACCTGAACCAGTTGGAACAGTAATACTACATGGAGGAGTTTGGTACAAACTATCTTTTTCCCAACTTTGATTCCACAAATATAATTTGGGATGGTCAGCCCTTTCTGCTATGTTCACTTTCACACGTAAGCTATGAATAACTTTTTGCAGTTGCAAGATAGTTCCTATAAGATCATGAGAATGTTTCAAAATAGCATTCCGCTGATTAATATCCGCATCACTCTTGGAACGAAAAGAATGGGTCAGCAAACGACCTTCCTTTAACCAGTCCTGGTCATGCAAAAAATGTTTTGAAGGTCTCTCCCGAGATGGATGCCGACATAGCACACAGGTATATTTCTCTGGAACTTCATCTTCATGTTCAATGTTGTTGCAAAGTCCATGTTGCCAACACAAACACAAATCACATTGAATCATAAGACCATCTTCTTCCTGGTAACCACATGTACAGTTCACCAACTCCTCTCTTCTTGGAGTCTCCCCTCGTGTCTGTCGATTGGTAGATACAGCACCAGATGTTTGACTACATTCTTCAATTTCCACAGGTTTTCGTTTCTTCATCACAGGTTCCATATGAAAATCTGTCATGTGTATGCGACGAACCATACGCGATGACTTAGTCTGAACCATGCTAACATAAGGTAACATCAAAGAAGGAGATTGCGAAAGTTTCATCCCTTTCATACCTGCACGCTCTAAATGTTGTTCTGACATTGAAATGGACAAATTAGGACTAGGAGTAATATCTATCACATTTACCATTTCATCAGTTCCATCAGCATTACATGTTTCTGAAACTGATACTCGAGTCACAGGCATAAGAGTGCGTACTGTTTTCTTCGGAACATCTTTATTCACACCATTATGGGAATGTGAAGCCTTATGACTGATCGATACCAGATCATTAGCAAGACCCCCATAAGAGGAGTCGAGTGTTCTAACACTACTTGGAGTGGCATGGTATTCTGCTGGATTAGTGTGACCAGCTGGAGAGTCAGAAGTGACACTAAGAGGAGCATACAACACACTTCTCTGATGAGAGGTGGAATGAGATGAAGTAGGAGAAGAACTGGCAACTCCACCAGAAGTAACATGTGTATGACGTACTGTTTCCAAACGAGATACTTTTTGCGTCAAAGATGGTCGAGCTGCTTTTGGATGCAATTCCTCCAAAGGTTCGCCAATTGTGCGAGCATACGCCAAGTCTGCTACATTAGGAGTTGATGCAACAAAACGATTATACTCAGGGTGATAATGCTTCAAGTGCATTTGCAATAAACTCTCCTTCCTAAAGTTTTTACAGCAACCCTCTTTTGGACATTTAAAAGCATCATTCTCCATTTCTATTTTCAAATCCCGAAACATGACTGAATTATCTGACACATTAGATTGTCCATCAAGGACATCACTGTCTAAAGATGGCATGACGCTTGTACTATCAGAAGCACGGACACGTGGCAGAAGAGTTTTAACTCTACGCACTGGGGATGCTGTGGAAGATCCCTTCAAAGTAGGAGCTAAGAGATGATGATGACTAGACCCAGCATGTTGACTGGTCTTACTAGATCCTAGACCTTGTGTTGTAGCAACCAAATCAAGTTCTGAATTATGAGTCTTATTTTTGCGACGACCCAAGGAAAAGTCAAACTGCTCTGAAGGAAATACTTCACCATGATCTTCATAAAATAGCCGTAACTCTTGACGAGTACGAAACTTGCGGCCAAGCGGACACACAAAAAAAACATCCCACTTGCCAGCAGAATGCCCACTCATCCGTTGAATAAAATGACGGGACCAACCAGCCGGCACCCTTGGATCATCCACAACAATAGATTTTCTCGGTCCACCTGTACCATCCACCACATAAGCAGGTTCTCCTTTGGGTACCCATTCTTCTGGAGGTTTCATAACAGATTCTAAAGCTCCATTTCCTTCTCCACTGTTGTGGAATCCTTCTGCAATGTCCTTGACAGATGCAGACACAGAATAAGATTTTCTTCCTCCAAATTTATTAAGCCTACGTCTAACATTTTTACCAAACATAACTTTGCTGTCTTTTTTGTCACCATAATTGGATCTTTTTTTATTTTTGTCTGCACAATTGCCCACATTTAATTGAAAATTGGACTCTCCCATCATTTCTCCTCCAAAGAAATCTTCAGTAACATCAGAAATATTACCTTTACAAACCGCTATCTTTGAAGTTTTATTTTCACTGCCAGATGACACTTTTTCTGAGAAAGACTGCTTCTTTGTTCCACGACTACTGCTAAGTAAACTCTCGGTAATTTTTATTTCATTAACTGAAGCACTACCTGAAGGGTTGACATCTCTACGCCGCTTCCTAAAATGAAACAGTTCTGCAACGTTTAACTTTCGCTTACGCTCTCTTCTTTCTTCTTTAGAGCCTAATGTTGTTTCAAGGACTCCACCAGGGGACTGCTTTGGAGCAAAAGATTGATGAGAATTGTCATTACTAGGTCCTATTCCAGGTTTTAACTGCTCAATCTTCGTAAGTTGTAGGTCACTTAATTGAGACATCCTTCCTCCTTTTATATTTTTAGTAAACCCATCATAAAACAGGACTTCATAACTGTCATTTCCAAGAACTGTTTTTACTTTAGCTGGATATTTCCTGCAATCACTCCATGTTGCCATGACATTATCACCCACTTCGAATACTTTAATACTTTTCTTGGTAAAACCACCTAGGGGTTCTTGAACAGGTCTCAAACGTGAACTATCTATTGGTATCCATTCATCATACCTTTGGGACCACTTCTCAAAGTGTATGAGAATTTCCTCATCTTCCAGGTCAACCTCTACTACTTTCACTGCATACCACTTGTCACTCCCCAAGTCTTTGGCTTCCAATCGCAAACCAGGATAATACTTCATACCTCCAGGGCTACGTTTCTTGTTTGTTGATGGTGGTGCACTAGCACTAGTTCCCTGATTACCACTAGAATTAGAACTAGAATTGGCAGACCCAAAATGCTCCCTGCCACAATGCTCTAAACAGTCAATTTTCGTACGTGAAGAATACAAAGTACCCGCCGGAAGCATTCCACTCGTTGATGATCAACTTGAAATATGAGAATCGACTCGCCCGTTCTTTCTAGCACCAACTGTTATAAGACCATTCTAAACACCAGAGTACTTACTAGATTCGGGAGTATTAGTTTGATTAACACGGTTATTTCAAGTATCATTACATGACTCCCACATTCCAACATTTAACACACAAAATTTTATCCACAAAGTCAACCAAACGTGACAATTTGTTTAAAACCACAATACATGTTCAAATCACACGCAAACAATTTTTCACGAAGACGGATTTAAACTTCTCAGCTGCTTCTCAAACCATGTGCGCATGCGCGGGCATGACAGACACTCCCGCAGTTTTACCAACTCAAATTTTAAAAAGCACGTAAAATAAGAAATTGCTTAATTGTTTTCGCAGTGGCTGTATATCTTGATGATGACATTTCTTGGGAATCACTGCGTCTGTTGTAATTACCCAAGTGATACTCAAGAAAATAAATCATCAAAATAAGAAATTGTCAAAATTGTGCAGTTTGTAGATCTACGCGTTTAATTCAGTCCGAATCAGTTTCTGTCTATGCATAAGACACAAGTAGTGTTAAATATAATGCAAAAAACACTAACGAAAATAACTTTTATTAGAGCACCCTATTATAAACCCTTAAGCCGGGTTTACACGAGTCGAGTTCGACAGGCGAGCCGAGCATGAAATATAGATAATGCGGTAGTTTCATTAGAGTTACGTCACTGCGCGTGACGTCACACAGATTCAGTGTAAGACAGAAGTGGGCTGAATGCTCACTTGATCCTAGGCTTCGCTTTGTAATTATATTGGCATAGTAGCACGAACTGCGATATGAGATTTTCCATGTGTCTTATGAGTAGAAGAACTGAGAACGGTAAACTTTGTATTTCAAAAACCGTTCCAATGTTGAGTTCATGTCAAATAATTGGTATTGACAGGAGTTTTGAACAATTCATTTCAGCAGAGAAATCATTATCTTTTACACGACTTGGGGCATTTTCTGCCCTTACAGATAAATTAGTTCACTATTTTATTGTAATTGGAAGTTTTGGAGCAAACTTCAGTCCTTGTGGCAAAACATTGATTTCATCGATGTTGAATGCAACGTTGGTTACATTATTTATACGAGTATAAAACAAACTCTGAATTTCTTTCAATACAACATAAGTTTTTCCGTTTAAATTTATTAATTCCAATGTTATCTTTTGCGTACAGTGTTCCCGAAAAATAATTTTCCGCAGAAATCTGAGGGTGAGCAATGTATAAAATTTTGTGAGCAAAGTCACAACTTTTATTTGAGCTCAAAAAAGTTGGAATCAGTTAAGAATAAAAACATTTCCGGTTAACAATTTCGTCTTCAGTTCCTAGTATCATGCCTTTATTTGAACAGGCGCGCTACTCTCTGTGTGACGTACGATGCATGACGTGCTAGTCTCTTGGTTGGTGACATATGACGTACGTGCTACGCGATGAAGCAAGAGACGAGATTCGAGAACTCGCCTGTGTAAACTACGTCAGGCGAATTGAGTACTGTTTAGAGTGGTCGGAGGCGAGTTGAGAGGTTCTCTACGGTGCAGAACTTTTCTCATCTCGCCTATCCCCTACTCCCAATTTTTGGATCACGTGACTAGTTGACTAAGCGGTCGAGGCAAGGTGTTAGCATCGTCTAATGTCTTAGTATCATGATCGCATGATGATGGGAAAATACGTAAATGAGTAAAAATTATAAATGAAAAGTAGATATTCTTGTACATATTTTCTGATTTTAATACAATTATTATAAGCTGATGACACAACCGAAAAACTCATATGGGAGAATTTTGTAGTCATTTATTGCTAATGAATTACTTTAAATTAAAATTTATTACTATTGTATTTAAAAAATATACGGGGTTTAATTTTAGAGCCCTACTTAAAAAACCCACGTAAATAACAGTTTCTAAATTATTACTAATTATTTAAAATATACAAAACTCATTATAAATGTAATATGTTATAAACAATACAACTGCTTGCATTCATGACAAAGTAAAAAAAATGAAATAAAAATACACTTTAAAAAAATACAAAAAATTTTTGAAGCATAATCTATTAAATAGTTTCTAAACAAAAATTACGTAAAAATAAACAATAAAATGAGTATATTGCAAATTTATTGTAATCGCGTACGAAAAATAAAAATGCATTTCTTAGTGAAAATAAGTATTTATGCGACACCGTAAAGCACAAACATTAACACAGTAATAAACTTAATAGATCTTGTCTATATTTATCATTATATAATCTATAAACAAATCATATTTTGATCCTATTGTAATGGCCAAATTAATAAACAAAATCATTTCTTCATCGCACTGCGTCTCGTTGAATATTCTTTACGGGTAATCAGCTGGCGAACATTTTAAAGTATTTTAAACATTTGAACTACGCAAGAACTATAAGAATATGTTTATTAAACAACAATGAACCATGCAATCAACACAGAATGATGTAATAAAAATTTATGAATAATTAAACGTATTGCATATCTGTTAGATTTAGGAAGATGTAGACAAAAAAGGTACTTATTCAAATCCATATAGCACGAATATTAACACAGTAATAAACTGTACTGGATCTTGTGAAACGTCTGAGAAAGCATCAAGCGTTACTGCGTGCGGTTTAAGGTAAGAACATAAGTGGAATAAAAACTTGTGCGTCTCGAAATGTACGTAATAGTGTCTTCTTTAATATAAATTTCGTTCACGAAAATTTGCAGTCGCACAAAACTATACTCTTTACAAATTATGCAACATTTTTCTGGAGGACATTCCTGGCCTACGCTTCATAAAATCCAGACATCTTCATTTTTGGATCTTACATGTGAAGTAGGGGACATATATTGGGTGTTTATCCAGAGAAATAATCCGATGAAACGCAAGAAATCTCGAAATATGAGTTAAGCGCATATGAATCTGAATATATGAAATTTCTTAGAAATTTTATAAATTCAAACTCTATTTTAAAAAATTAACCTTAATATCATTTAACTTTATAATTTATCAGTAAAATGGATATAGGAGTGAACATTATTTTTCCTTTCTCATATACGTGGTATAGAGACTGTAATNCTGTAATGTAACTGAAAAAAAAATCTCGAGATTTTGACGGATTTAGTGTCCCCGATACCGAAAGACTTTTAATACGACACCCGTTTGTCCATCCGTGCGCACCGATTCTAGCTAAACGGATGAGTCAGTTTTGTAGTTAGCGTAGCGCATGTTTGTTGTTGATGGACGTGTTCTGAAATGTCGGTCGTTCTGAGGAAAGACCATCAGCAACTGAGAATGCGGTGCAATGCTCTTTTGTCACAAGTTGGCGGAGGATAGTCGAGAATCATATAGTATTGTACTTTAGCGTATGAGAAAGTTCGCGTTCGTTTGTATTGATACCCAATACTCGTACAATTCTGAATGATAGGAATTGTTTGATATTGTTCAATAACGTGAAATTAATGACGAATAAGATAATGACGAATATTGTCGCAAAACATGTTATGTATTCGACACCTGTGTTGTCACGATTTGTATAATATTAACCTCAATTTTTTTATAAATCCGAAACTATATTTTTTACTGTATTGTAACAGTAGTAGCACAATGTGTTCGTCAAAATACTAAATAATGTTTGATGAAATCATCAGAGTACAAAGTTGACTTATGTCTCTCCTTACTGTTGCTTAGGCCTATCTCTCTCCAATGGCAAGCTACATTCTCAAGTTTTACCTTTGTGTTAATATCAGAAGCTCCACCAATTTTAAAATCCTTTGAATAATCCTGTTTATTCTTGATGAAACCTCATATTTGTAGATGCTGTAAATAATCTCTGAAATAATATCATATGAAAAAGAAGCTCTGAATCTGTAGGGTAGTGTAAAACAGTTACTTGGGTGGTCTGTTCAAAATCGTCTTAACGTGAAAGTCTTAAGCAGGCTAATAGAAATTCACTTCTTTGACACGTAATTAAATGACAAGAAAAAATAAACTATATGAAATAAAGGTCACATCACAGTAAGATTTTGATAATGTCTTCATATTCATCTGCATATTTATAGAATTTTGAGTAGTTTCTATATAGATCTTTGACTTTTACCATTTTCTTTCTTTTTTTTTCTTCTTCTTTTTCCATATCTCAATATTCTCCATTTCATTTTCTGATTTTCTTTAATATAACGATCAAGTATTACACTACATTTAGCATTCTTGTTTACATTCTCCCTAGCATAATTAATTGTAATCTTAGCACACATATTTTTCATTTAATTTTTACCTTTGATCTTTTTCTTTTGTTATAAAACCACCCAATATTTTATTGTTTTTTCTCTATTTCCATTTTTTCTCTCCCAAACAATCTACAAAGCTAGTCTTCCTGAAACACGTTGACTGTTTGGAAATACTATATTAACTTTTTTATTATGATGCTTTGTTCCGATTCACCAGTACGTTTTTTATACTATGTCCTCTTTCTATGTTTTTATTAATAAATCCAGAAGGATGGTTTTTATTAATAAATTTTTTATTAATTTATTAATAAAAAGGATTTTTATTAATAAATCCAGGAAGTTGGTCAGAAGTATTTCTTTAACAATTCTAAAATTTATCTCTCTGTATTTCTCGACTGACAATTTAATAACTTTATATCAAATATGTTTCATCTCTAACCAGTTAAATGAAAACCTAATATTTTCCCTAGTTAGTGTTAATTCTTTCTTAATGAATGACTTTGGAAGATTAATTGACTTGGTTCTAGTTATAATGAGTGAGTTCATACATTTGTGTTTCAAAATATTATAATTATCCTTAAATGAATACTTCCTCAAAACTGAGTAAATGGGTTTTTTGCTTTCATTTTTCAAAAAATAAACTTCAGAAGTATTTAAAAAAATTGTTATAGCAGAAAAGGTTTTAAGAGAAATAGTGCAAAACATCTGAAAAAATGGAAAACAGTAAAAAAGGGAAGAGAACACAAAAGAGGAAATATGAACTTAAAAATGCATTAAATTTGCCAAAAAGCTACAGTATTAAGACTGAAACATTTAAAAGGCATATTTTTAATTAGTGGTAACAGACAATAATTAAAATTGTGGACCCAATTTGTTATTCAAGTTAATAAAAATCGAGAACATAGAAGAAATCATGCAGACCACCTAGTTGTGTTTTGTTAGCCTCGTCCACCTTGTTTCATCATAATTTTTAATCTGTATCATAATTCATACTGTTCAAAAGAAACGTTAAGTGTTTGCAATTACTTTTAAATTCTCTTATGACATTTCAAAAGAGTAAAAGATTGAAAATTATGATACAGAAATTTTTTATTGGTATTTTATTACTTCACAGAGATCAATATTTCATTGAACACCTCTGCAGCCTTTGCAGTCTGAATGGTTTTTGAAGAAGTCGTACTTTATAGGTATCTTGGTAAATATAAGGTTAAGGTAGACTTTATATTTACGAAATTTAGTGATATTGATGTGAGAATGACATAACCTATCTGATATAAGATAAAGATAAGGATCCAGAGTAGAGTTTTTCTAGACAAAAAATTGTAATTTCTTTTCCCTGAAATGTAAGGAATCGTTTCCTTGTAAGTCATGCCACTCTTACTTTCATATTGCACTTCACTCTCTAGTAATTAATTATTCATAAATGTACCCAAATTTTCTGTGAATACATCATATTTGGCATAATATTGTAGCACACTGGCAGGGTTCTATTTTCAAGTAGAGTTTTGTCACCAGTGTTGTGTGACCAAATAAAAAATAATAGCATTTGCTAAATTATAAAATTATCTTTGTGGTCAATGCAAATTAAATAAGATGTACACATTTTACTGTATCCATCTCCTACCCTTGGTGCAGGGAGTGTATATAAAATGTATGGTTTTAACCAATTTGTTCTCACATAATCTCTTACAATTATCATACTTTTAAGCCTATAATTACCAATGTATTAATAAATGAAGATTATATTGTAAAAATTCTAAACATTTAAAAGAAAAATTTGAATAACTTAATATTTGTTAATTTTTAAATCACTACATTTAGTAACAAATCCAGCATACTCGGAACCTGAGGCAAATAGGGATATTCCCAGTTTCTAGTTTTTTTTCTCAAGAAGTAGACTTCATTCCTAATTCAGTTGATACACTGTTTATTCACAATGAATGAAGAAGGAGACTACCTCTTTCACCTTTCTTTCTTGTCTTTTGTTGTTTTGCAGAAATAGGAGGATCTTTGATTATTTTAAAGATATTATTAATACTCGGGACATAAGTATTTAGGGAGTCCTTGACAATTCATGTGTTGTCATTTGCATTAGGTAATATTTGTTTCAGTTCTGCTTTTGTACTTTTTCTTAATTTCCCCCGGTAGTTTTTATTTTTATCCATCTGTAGTGAGATGTTATAATGGTTGTTTACTTGCCCTTTTGATTTTCTACTGCTCCCTTTATAGGGTTTATATTCTTCATAGCCCTCTCCCTTCTCAAGTTTTTTGTGGTATTGGGAGGCCCTTTGTGTGCTTTAAAAGTTGCTTCATCACTTCTGTTATCAGCCTTCTTGGTCAATGGCATTTTCCAGCCTACCATTGTATTATTGTATGATTTTCCCCAATGTATTTATTTTTCACTACCAGAAGAGACACACTGTTGTGATTGTTTTCTTTTCCTGTTAATTTTCAGCCCACCTTGTCGGCTTTGTATATCTTTGTAGCTTGGGGAACGTTAGTTGTTATTGGCATATTTTGTGGAGGTGCTAAAGGCTTTTGTATAAATAGCAATGATTGTATTTGTTAATTGTTTATTGAATTTAAAATTTGCTGACGGCTCTCACCACCCGCGCGGTATGCTGTTCTAGAGTGCGGGTTGCGGCGTGTTAGAAAGGCCATTAGTTTTCGGAAGAGCTGAACAAAATAATAAAACTTATTTCTTACGAGGGATGAGCACCCAGCACTACAAAGACTGTTTGGAGCGTGAGAAAGCGGTAATGCACTGAGGGTGCGGTTTCGGAAGCGTTTAAAGAAGGATCAATGAATAAGCGGCGAAGCACCAGGCCCAGATGGGCGACGAAATATGATGGACAAACAGGCGGCGATTCTCAAAGCGAGTAGTCATTAGGGACTTCCGCGGCGAGCAACGAACTTGCAGACATTCGGATTCTTCGGGGTGGTCGGGGGAAATGTACCAGACAAAAGAAACAAAGCGTGGGAAAAATTGAAGGTTTCGGCACGTGGTGACCACATGGGATCGAAGCAGTGAAGACCGTTGACGCGAAAATTAAACTATACGATTCGCCGAAAATAAACAAACGTCACGACCGTTTCAACCTATCCCAGGAAGCCCGCGTGGAGTTGATAAAATGTAGTGATTGGTAAACAGAAACACGTGACGCGGGGGATGGCGTGACTTGCTCCGCGAGAAGTTGACAGTGTGGGGGCGAGGGGATAAAAAGACGAGATTTTAGAGTTTTAAAGAAAGAGGAGAGTTGAGCAGAGTGCAGGGAGACAGTTTTCTTAGAGAGTGGAGCAGAGTACAGAGAGTCCGAGATTTCGACATAGAGATTTTTACAGAGATCCAGAGACAGAGTTTGACTTAGAAATTGTCAAACACTTCATGTCTACTGGTGTGCGGAGGCATCGAACTTTTGGGCATGGTCCCGCTCCGAAGCGTCTCGTGGCTTCTGCCTGAGCAATAGTCGATGTGTTCGGCTCGGACGTCGTGGGCGTAAATCCTTAATCGGTGTAAGTGCCTTAATTGGGCCCTTCCACGGTTCCGGCTGACTGGAGGCAACCGGTACGGGGCGACACTAGGTCCTAGGATCCGGGACCGCGGCAGCAGCTGGTCGAGGCGGCGGCTCTCGGGTCATGGATTCCCGAAGGGTCTGAAACAGCCACACCGTTTTCGAGACGGACAGCCAGCCATTTCAACTAAAAAGGTAAAGATTCTGACAGCCGTCAGAACAGCGGCCATGTGGCGAACGACCTGGTAATGAAAAAGATGCGTGTGCTCCATGGTCAGAAGAAACCAAAACTATGAAAAGATTAATTCACATGTTTAAGCCACCAGACGGTCGATAATTAAATTTACTCAATTTCTGTTATAAAATGAATATAATTTGGTTGGGACTAAAAGTGTACCAACACATGAAAAATAGAATGTGAATGAATACGTGTGATTTTGGGGGAAAATGCCATGGGGATATTTATGTGTAGATCGTAAATGTAAATAGCTAGTAAATAAAACTTAATTTTATCAAGGCTGTGTGATACTACTTTTCAAGTGTGTGTTTTATTGAGGTAAATGGGCCGAACCCTCCCATCCAAATTTCCCTTGCACCAGCTAGCCGGTGCATATGCTAATCGCTGAGTGGGCTAGGTATGTGAGCTCCCAATACCAGCTAGCAATCAGTCATTTTAAATATGTTACAATTTGGCACTCCAAGGTGAGGCTTCAATTAAATTATGTTACAATTTGACTCTCCAATGTGTGGCTCAATTTATTTTAGCCCTTTTTCACTTTTATTATGCTACAATATATATCTTGTTTTCCCTCATATATTTCTTCCTTTGTTGATAAGTTATTAGCTTTTTCTTTAACTTATTTACTTTCATATTTAATGGATGCTTTCAACCTGTTTTGTTTGTTCTTTTTTAAATATTTAACATACCCTATATTTATTTCTTTTATGTCCTTCAACCCTTCCCCTTCAAGAAAAAACATAAATCTTTGTTTGACTCCTCAGAGGTCAGACCTACAATTTCAACATTATTCCTTGTCATATTATATTCTAGATCATTTACTCTTTTGTTCAGTTCATTAATTATTTGGTCGTTCTGAATTAGCTGTCCTTTCAAAGTTAGTTATCACTTACATCTTTTACTGTATGTGTCGCTAACTTAGAATATGGGCATCCTTCTTAAATGCTTTTTTTATTTTGAACCCTTTTGAATTTGATAATTTCATTTCCAAAATTACAGTAAAGGTTTTAATTTCACTCAATAATTTGCTTATCACTAAATAAAATTTAGTACTATTTTTAGACTGTAAGAGGTTTATTGTTTCAGGACCGAATAGATATTTAGGGTTATTATATTATTAAACCAAATGTTTCTTGTTTTATAACATTGTTTGTAAGCACATTTATCATGACTAGAAACTGAAAATACCATTATCAGTTATATCTCCAATAAACATAAACCAGCTCTACTTACAAACCACTAATTGAGTGTTAAATGTAATTTTCAGGATGCTCTGAACAATAAGTAAAACTCATCTATACAAAACTCCATTTTTATTATACAACAAATATCTGTAAGATATTCATGTTAAAGGTAAAAAATTACAGACCAATAAGAATCTCTTCAAGTCTCATAAAACTCTTGGAAAAAGTAATTATGAAACCAACATGCAATTTCTTGGAACAAATTAATGTGCTACACTCCCAGTGCAGTTCCAGAAATAACAGGTACACAATTACAGCTGCAGGTGACTATATACATGAGGTAATCCTCAATATTTAAAACAAGAGGAAGAAAAAAAATACTCTCACTTCCCTTTATGCAAGAAGGAATAAATTTTTGATTGTATGGAAATGTGACCATTCCGATTATTGGAAGGAAATTTAATATATTAGATCATAATATTTCTGATTAGAGAAAAAATAACATGAAATAAGTATTTTTCTGAATATTAGATACTCGTACATGAGATCACAATATACACAAAAATCCTTCTTTTTTCTCTCTCCCTTTGACCTGGAATAAAGTTGTTAGTAAGTAGTAGTATTCAGGTAGATGACTATTATCAACCCATGAAGTATACTTCCGTTAATTTCCTCATGTTCATCTGGAATTTTTTGAATCAATGTTTTTAATAACTGCATTTTAAATTTTAAGTGAAGTTTACAGACACTAAGTCCCTGGATTGCTTCAAAGCTTCTTTTTCATATGATATCATTTCAGAGATTATTTACAGCATCTGCAAATATGAGGTTTCAACAAGAATAAACAGGATTATTCAAAGGAATTTCGTTAAGCTTCTGCTACTAACACGAGGGTAAAAACTTGAGAATGTAGCTTGACATTGGAGAGTGATAGGCCTAAGCAACAGTAAGGAGAGACATAAGTCAACTTTGTACTCTGATGATTTCATCAAACATTATTTAGTATTTTGACGAACACATTGTGCTACTACTGTTACAATACAGTAAAAAATATAGTTTCGGATTTATAAAAAAATTGAGGTTAATATTATACAAATCGTGACAACACAGGTGTCGAATACATAACATGTTTTGCGACAATATTCGTCATTATCTTATTCGTCATTAATTTCACGTTATTGAACAATATCAAACAATTCCTATCATTCAGAATTGTACGAGTATTGGGTATCAATACAAACGAACGCGAACTTTCTCATACGCTAAAGTACAATACTATATGATTCTCGACTATCCTCCGCCAACTTGTGACAAAAGAGCAGTGCACCGCATTCCCAGTCGATGATGCAGTCTTTCCTCAGAATGGCCGAAACGTCTCTATTATCTTTGATCATCATATGAGCTAATGAGAATCAGAGTGGTGTTAAAACTCGCTATTTGTGTACTAAAATTATTCCTCTTTCGTAACATGTATGCTTTATAAAACTAATATTAAGAAAAATATTATAAAGGGCCTAAATGACATACACCCCTATCAACCTCAACAGAACTAGGAATGAAATAAAATGAATGACTTAAGAATTTGAGAAAATTCATCCGAACTTCATTCAGGATTCTATTATTCGTCCATATGGTCGTAATTCTTTAATGTATTTATTTATTCGTTTTAATTCAGGACTGCTAATCTTTATTTTGAATACGTCACATTTCTTGCAAGTGTTTTTTAATGTGAAAGTGCAGATTGTATTTTGTGTTGAAAACATATCTATAGAAATTACAGGTAAATTCTGCTCTTCCTTACACTTTTCCACAAATAAGGTATACATCTTTCTAATATTTAGAGAATCAGACCTTAGGTATTCATTGTACTTTCTCGTCTTGTGAGTCTGATAGGAAGGAAATGACTGAATATGTTTGCAGACATAATCTATATCCTTCTCTATTTTTTTCCTAGAAGGACAACATGTTAAAATTTCACCCTCTTTACACGGCTTCAATGTTTAATATCATTTCTTTGTAAAGGGTAAAATACTTTTATTTTCGGATTAATACTATCGATTCCCAAAAAGATTGAGAGCTGGATTGTCACTCTTAGGTTCTTACTATTCATATATTTCTCCCCAGAATTCCTAAGAATTTTAGCTATGCTTTTTTCAGGTTTCCTGAGCCTTTTTCAAGTTTTAATTTTATCTTGCGGATCGATGAAACCATTTTTTTATCGGACTGAGTATTTGAACCGGCGTACTAGAAATTAATCTATTTCTTCTTACCATAAGGTTGAGTCTTTGTTCAAAAGGCGTAATTCCCCGGGTTCAATTCCCAGACGGGCCAAAAACAATTTGTAGCTTTTCACATTCATGTCCCAGTTCATGTAGCTGTGAGTACTGAAAAGCGAACCCTTCTTCCTTTATCCATCTCCTTCTAGCATCAATAACTAATTATTACTAACTACTTCTATTAACCCCTCCACGTGGGCCAAGTTGTTGGTATACCCAGCTAAGCGGACCACCTGCTAACAATAATTTACCACCCAACTCCTATTTCATACCGATCCAAGTAGATAAGCTTCAATAGCACGCTACCATTTACAAATACTGCAATAAAAAGCCGTAAGCCTGTCATCGATGTTGTAGTCTTATTCCCTATCTACATCGTCTTTTGATTCAACTGAGTCAGATTCACTGGGAAGTTGTAACCGACTACAAGTTTTCCGCTTAGGCTTACGCATTTTTATCGTTATTTAATAACACCTAGATTTATAAGCATAACTTCTCACAATAAACATAAATGGTTTTATAAAAAGAAAACCATATTTTTACTAAAAAAACATTGGCAATCCATAAACATAGGCATAACATCAAAATATCAATAGAAGTATTTTTCTGACTTTTCAGTTCTAATAACAAGACTACATCTGTTTCAAATCTATTTACTGTGACAGAATGTCAAATATTAAGAACTTCACATCACCATTAGTATGTAACAATCCTATTTATGGCTCTAAAACCACCCAATGATCACTTACGAGTAGCAACACGCGTTTGCATCAACATAAATTCATCCACTGACTTACAACACTCTCATTCTAAACATCTTGGCAGTTTTGTTTAGGGTGAGAATGATGTGCTGCTCCCAGCCGTCACCGTGGGTACTTCACCCTCAAACTAAACAGAATGATGCATAACGGTGCGAAATATTGACTTAACTAATTTTTTTAAATTTTCTTGATTCTCACCAGCTTATATGAAGTACCCTTTGTATTAAAGTATAATGTGGAAAATATTACCAAAAGCGGCTCACTTTTTTTTAAAGTTTGGCACAGAAGTAGGAAAATTATCTATCTCAGCCGAATCATAATCTCATTTTTTCGTTGTATCAAGAAAGTTCAAAACTATTGAGTAGTGCAGATGTACCAAGCCGAGGCGAGGGAGGTATCAGCTTTAGAAAGTATAGCCTATAAAATATCGGAAGGCGACTGGCTATCTTCCTCACTCAGTCACCACTTCTTCGTTCCGAGACATCTTGACCCAGAGATGCTTCTTGTCACATCAACTTTCACCCACACTAACATCCTCGAGGGCGATCGCTCTTCGCTGTCAGATTGATTCACCTACTGAATCATTCTTAATGCAAACTATTATATTTTTACCGTGCTAGTAAAAGACAAAAATAAGTAATTTTGGATTCCGTACAAAATTTCAAGAAAAATGATCCCAAACAACCGTTACAAGCAATCCCTTTTCCTTTATTTTATACGGAGAACATGAATATTTACGGTAATTATAAAGAAATATTGTTCCGCACTCTTTTCTTCTCTCCGCCACCGGTTGTATTAGTAGGATAGGGTATACTGCGAGTCACGACCAATTAAGCAATTGTTTAGTCACAGATGGCAATGTTATTACTGTTTTAGTTAGTCCCGGCGATTCAGTTTTAAGAAAATCTGTTTAAGTGTGGAGATGGACATACGAAGAAAAAGGTTAGGATGTTACCATAATGTTAAATTGGTCCAAAATAGTTGTACTTTCCGGCAACGTACTTCGGACTCACCGTAACTCACGGCCGATGGGGTCATTTAGGAGAGCGGACTAAAACCAGGTTGCACCGGTATTTGCGCTACAGTGCAGTCACCTGCCGGCATAGCGGCGATCTTAATGAAGATAAAATGTCATTTCGAACGTACATGTACCTCTGTGGGGATTTTAAAAAATTGACATTTCAGACGGCAATTTTTTTCTTTGAATCTGGGTCCCAAAACGTCTTCCTCACCGCCAGGAAAATGCAAGCTCACGACTGAATTATTTAACTTAAGATTGGGCTAAGGGTTTAGGTTTGTAGCTACCCGAAGCATACACATGATTTTGTACTGTAATTACACAAGTTTCTTCTTCCCTGGGGAATTATGGTTATCCTGATAAATTTAAATGTAGTACATCCATAAAATCTATGAATTTAGATAATGGTTTGTGATGATATTGTTCATGGAAATGCTTTCATATGATTTTTCTGGAAATTATATTTAAAAATCTATAAATAACGAGAAAATTTTGTGTTTAAGTTTTTTTACTATTTTTATTTTAACTAAAATATCATCCCTAAGTTGTGTAATCATGTGTCTGATAAGCATACAAGTGTGACCTTGACACTGACTGACTGATAGATACAAATTAAACATGTCTGCGATGGAAATATTGCGCTAAAAGTAGTGAGATATTTTTATTTAATGGGACGTAACACAGAAAAACTATAAAAAATTCCACTCCGTAAGGTTTCCTAAAAAATGATGTATCTCATTTCGTTGTAATTGCTAAATAAGCAAAAAAAGAGCATCTTATAAGGCTTAATATTTACCAATAAATTAAAAATATTTTAAGTGTTCTTCATATTTGCAAGTGCAAGATAGTAATTTCAAACATCTGCAGTGGTTTAATGTGGTGAACATTTCATGATACTGGAATAGTAGTGCAATCCAGTCTGGTTCAAACTAGATCATTTGCATACAGCATAATCCAGTTGAAATAGGATGTTTTAAAGGTTTTTGTCATGTTTTCCCTAATATGAACTGAAAGGTTGTTGTATAGATGTGGCAATTTTACTATAAAGATAAACAAAGAAATGTTTCAGATTTTGATTTTAAAAAAAGTGTATTTTCCTCCTTTTAGCATAAAAGGAGCAGACCAAGAAAAGTCTTAGACCCGTCACAAAGCTTGTTCAGTTGTGTTTGAAAAATTGGACATTGGTCTCAAGGAAAGAAGCATTCTTTCCATTTTGGTATACCAATGGCTTCAAGGGAGCCTAAGAACCATACTGATAACTGTTACTATTGTTCCTGTAATGTACACCAATTAAATTTTAAAAAATGCAAAGGAGATTTCTCATCCTAACATTCAGTCAGCAAAATGCCCAGTCCCCCACGGACCTGACATATCTGTTACTCTCTACTCATTTATCCTACACTATGCTCATCTGAAGCAAAATTGGAGGAGGATGTATTGGTTGGGCCCTTTATGTGATAGATGAAAATTTTGAGAAATGAAAGAAAATGAAAAACAGACCGGGAACGCTTTCAAACTGGAGATGGAGTCTCTGGGGAAAATGATGTGCGAAGACTGTAGAAATTTGACGGGAGATAAGTTTGGGAAGTTCAAGAAGTTGGGTTCCAATATGAACTTGAAGGTTCAATTTTTTACACTCTGATTTGGACTACTTTCCAGAAAATATTGATGTGGTTAATGATGACCAGGTGCAAGGTCTCATCAAGACAGTAAAAAATGGAAGGACAATACCAGGATAGGTGGAATGTTCACATGACAGTCAACTAATATTGGATGCAGAAAAAGTTAATCCTTAGCGATTTTACAAAAGATATTTTGAGGTAAAAATAAAATGTGTTAACAAGGACTTTGTACGTGGATGTGACATTGCAGGTGGATTTAAATTTGCCCAGGTACTAATATATACCGACGACATCAAGTTATTTAGTCTGATAAACTCGCCGGAGGATGTGCACAAGATCCAATGTGATCTCTTTTCCATTGCCAATTACTTACATTTTAATTTCGAGAAATGTAATGTCATCCCTATCAGTCTGAGTAAATCAAGCTTTCTAATCATTTATATGTATCTGTGTTGTCTAGAGTTAGTATCATCACGGATCTTGGCATTATACATCCTAGCAAGTGAAATATTATAAAAATAAAAAATTAATTTCACAAAAAGGAACTATCAATAATTCATAATTCATTCTTCAATATTAAAACGCTGTCACAAAAAAATTAAAAATTAGTTCATTCATCAGAAATAAAAACAAAGCTTGGTATTAGACAGACTAAAGACCTGTTTAAGTATCTTTTCGCTCTGCCATCATTGAAACGACACTGAAGCAGTTTGAGAACGAATCAGTGGTTGTAGGCAGAATGGATGGAGCTACGCCAGCTTACCCCACACAGTGGTCATATGACAACGCCACGCCTCCGTCCCATCGCATTATCATCTCCATTTTTATTCTTTCGCTATGTTGAATATAATAATACACGTATAATATTCTTCCAGGATGTCAGGGTCATCTGAGGTATGATGCAATCCACAGATTATATTAGGTACAGATGGATCACTCGTAGCAGCGCTCCACTAGCACGGAGCCGAACCAGCCAGCCCCCACCACCCGTTCAATTGGTTGCTCGCGTAGAGTGTGTTGACGTTGGCGGCAAGCACATGGTCTTCATGTGGCGACTGCGACTAATTGAAGCTACTCGAGCTCTGCTTGGTGTTGATTTGTGTGTGTTTTAGTTCGAATCACGCATTTGGAATTGCTGGTTCGTAGTTCTGGTCTTTCCCCGTGGCGCGCAGGGGTAACCATTGGGCTTATGGGAGTGAATTATCTGTGGATGCAATCATGACATTTGTGGCCAGTGAAACATATCTCCTAAAAGGAGGAAATAAGAGGTAGATGTGGAGAAACAGAGTAGAAAACTTTGCCCGAATGCCCTTGGAACTGGGGAAACCCGGATGGTTGACAAGTAGTTGCCAACAACAGCGTGTTCTATCCATAGACATAAATAGACTCAGCGGTCTCATGTACCGGTTGTCTGAAGAAACCCAAGTTTGGTCTCTCTCTCTCGCACATTGAGTGAGGTGAGGGAACTCTATTCCCCCTCTAACTGCTGACAAATGTGCATAACCCATTGCGAACCTTCCCTCCTCCAAGAAGGGGAAGAAAAATGGCTGCTTAAAGTTGATGAAAGATGAGAATCCAGAAATGCTTCTTGTGCATTGTGTTACTCACAGGGAAAATCTGGCTGCTAAAAACATTTCACCTGTTCTAAATGAATACCAAATTTAGTTATAAAGTGCATCAATGCTATTGAAGCTAATGCCAAATGTGAACGTCTCTTCAGGTTATTTAGTGAAGAACAAAATGAAGACCATGCGAGACTTATACTTCACACTGAAGTAAGATGGCTCTTGAAAGGGAACTTGAAAGAAGGAAACTATTTGATACTCCTAGTGATTTTTAAGCAACAAATCTGAAATGAAAAATCTGTCAATGGTGGATGGTAAGGCATCTGTTAGTTATTTAGCCGATATCTATGAAAAACTAAATATATTAAATAAACAACTTCAAGGAGCAAATAAAACTCTTGTCGATGCAAAAGCAAAGATATTTGGTTTCATTACCTTTAATGAATTATGTCAGAAATATTTACAACAAATTTTGAAAAGTAATTGGCTCCAAAAATGTAACGTGACTGATACCTGTATAGCTGTTATTGTCGATCATCAGACAATTTTATTGGCTGATTTAAAAGAAAGATTTTCTGATTTGAAACAAATTGATTTCCCAACTTGGATGATGCAGCCAATGTTAGTGGATTTGTCTGATATTTCAAATATGCAGTATGAAGAACAACTTGCAGAAATGCAAAATGATGAGTCAATTAAAACTTTTATTAAATAAATATAAAAGGAGCGATGGCACGGCCTTGTGAGAAAACCAAAATCAAATATCCAAATGCAACCAAATGTGTAAGAGAACTATTGTTACAGTTTCCATCTTCATACTTAACTGAATGCAGATTGAGTGCAATAAATGATTTGCTGCTAAAAGAAAAAGAAATCGGCTGGATATAACAAAACGGAGACTTTAGACTGAAGTCAAATAAATTGGAATCGGACATAAAAATCTTTTTGCAGCTAGCATCAAGCACAAAGATCTCACTAAATTTAAATAACAATTACTGTAATTACTAATTAAAAAATATAGAAAAATCTTCCATTAAAATTATTTTGTACTTGAATTTCAGAGCTCCATTATATGTTTTGAAAATTTACTTACTATGTTTGCTCAATAATTTCCAAGTGATTTCTTCCTAAAACTTATCATTCAAGTTTCTTTAGTGAACACTTCAATTTTTGAATATTAAAAATTATGTATATGTTGGGCGGGGGGCATAAGAATTTTAGAATGACTTAGGTGGGGCATAGCACCAAAAAAAAAAAGTTGGGAAACACTGCTCTAACCCATTGTGGCATCATGGTGCAAGATCCAATTCAGAAGAACGGCAAGTCCAGTTTAAATAAATAAATAAATAAATTTATTGTAAAAAAAAAAGCAGTACAAACTGTGTATGACCACGTGAAGGACAATAAACTAATTTACTCTCCGAAAGCAAGCAAGGGACCATGGAATGAAAATAAAATCAATGTTAGTCAAAACTCTGACATCTTACATGATAATTAAATAGATTATAGTGTCAAACATTGGTTAATAAAGGTGCATGAAGAAAACAAACTCACACTCACTGCAATTCGTTATATCATTAAAATACAAATAAATCTTACAACAAAAGATTTCAGCGGAACCAAGTGCTACTGTCACATTGTTGCAATGAATTTGTTTTGTGGAACTGCTTCACAACGGCTCCACCTCGGGAAAAGTCTGGCATTCCTCAGTAATTGTTTCTTTGGCAGTAACTGCAGAAAGTCTCATAGACTGAAGTATCATCAAAATTAGGAAAGCCAGGAGAAGGGTGTGTTTCTTGCACACCCCACACTGCACCGATACAATCAAGTATTAAAAATAAAGTAAATTTACTGCCAAAATTCAGTTGAAAACAATATATCACCATATGGAAGACAATAAACTAATTTACTCTCTGGTAGTAAACAAGGGATTATCCCATCAATTCCAAACAAATTATCCAAAGGAAAAGATTAAGAGTGTTAAAAGATAAATCCTTACAACTAAAAGAGGAAACCATAAATATGAAGAAACACTATGCTTCAGTATCTTTCACAAAAAAATGTATTGTATTCGGTACTCAGATAAAGTAGATAGCTACATCCCTACATGTAGCTTAGATTAAAATAAAATTGAAACAGATAAAAGATGATTTTTTTTTTCAATTCAAATGTTGTCATAAATAATAATTTCCACATTAGTCACAGAACAGATTTCAAAATCTTCTTACAAGGAAGGAACGAAAAGAAAGAGGAGGAGGAGGAGGAGGAGAGAAAAGAGAGAAGAAGGAAAAAAAAAGAAAAGAGTTAAATTTGCATTTTTTTTCTAAAACATCTTTTAAAAACTTTCTTTCTTTAAGCATTTCCAGTATATGCCACATAATTATCTCAAAGCTACAATTATTAAAAAATGAAATAGTGGAAAGTTGTTGGTCCCTATATTCAAGTATGATGGCAGATTTCTTTTTGCACCATTACTACTCATGCATCATAAAAGGATACATACTGATTGCATAAAACCTACTATTATAACAATGAAATTATATTTATTTATTTTCGGATTCAAAGTATTTCATCAATTTCACAATCAATAATACTCATTAAATATATTTGAAGATCAAATCTACACCGTCTTTTTGAAACTGTAAGATTTATGAGCCCCCTGAACAATGTTTCACAAAATAACTGGAGCAGAAGTATGTATTTATGAGGCCACATTTCAGCCTTCATCCATTGATCACACTAACTTCAAATTTAGAGATCAATTCAAAGTTATTTTGTGCAATAAAAATACATTGATTCAGGTATACTATTCTTTTGCAAAGGTTATAATTTTGTAGACATTAGCTATAAGGCTTCCTCCAATCGAAGAGTAACAAGAACACAATGTGAAAACATATTCTGTATTTCACAGAAAACACATAATTCACGTTTAAAGTCAACTTCCGTTCAAAGGATTTTTTGAAACTTACTAATGACCAGGGAATCTACTGGTTACAAAATCCACTACTAACGAAACATAAAATGGAGTATCAAAACTGAGTAACATATAGTAGGGAAAAAAATGTATCAAAATAGCAATCAGTTTTTTAAATGCTCCCTTTCTGGATGAATTACACAAAATTAAATTAATCACATTATTAACATAAAGTATCCCTAGACTTCCCGGAATGGCATATTCCACAAATATTTACAAAACTGAAATTACAAACTATTATGACCAGATTTCAAAGCCCTCTTATCACCAAACAGTAACTTCAGTAAACTTTGGTGACTGTACAAACGTAATCACAATATCCTCACTTCTGAAGAAACTTGTATTAAACTGCGATGTTAAGTGTGGTGTGTGCATGTGTAACACACAAATACAAATTAAATGCACAATGGTAGATAAAAACTCACTACCCAGCACCATCACAAGCATCACTAACCCAATCCAAGGCAAATATATTCAAAATATTCTTACTCCCCACATAATTATTTTGAGATTCATCTCTTCATAGTTTTTTTTTATCTTTGATAAAACTTAACAAACACTTGCACCCATCTGTCTCTTTCATTCAACAAATGGTGACATTGGAGAACCTTTGAATTTCCGTAGATGTATCTGAAATGAAGAAAAATTAAAAGGCAGTCTTATTGATGATAGAAAAGCAAAAATAAACATTGCACAGAGAGCATCAAAAATCTCGCAAAAATTTAAACTAAATAATCTCATAATTGAAGTACATCAATCCACTGTCATTTTTTTAAGGTATCCATATTTGTACTTACTTGCAAATGAAGATTAACTTCATCACTGCGGCTGAGATATGGAAAATTCCCACCACTTTTAAGATGGGCAAGTTTAGCATCAGGATACAATTTATACATTTCTTCCCTCACAGGTTGAGCAAGAGCATATTTATCAAAAACATCCATTACAGTAACAGGACAACTGCTGAATTTATGAGGTTCCACATAAGAGCTAGCACAATTCAGTGTCAGACGAGAGGCCAAGTCTTGCTGTGACAAACTCTCCAACTGTAACAAATCCAGTTATCAAGCTTATCATTAAGAAACTATATCTTTACATTTTTATGAGGTTACTGATAGTATTTAAGTTGTTTTTATTTATTTTGTTTCAAATACCAATTTCCAGATTTATTTACTCTAGAAACCAGTAACTGTATCGTAAATTTGTAGTACTATGATAGATATAATACCCAAAAAGATTTTGTGAAGGAGAAATGGAAAAGGAAAATCATCCATATGAAAAATTCTGCAAGCAATTGAAAAAAATCATTCCTTACTGCCTGATAATGGTTATTTTTATGAACAGAAGCTAATGAAACAGTTCAAAGCTGCCTATCTTCACTACTAAAAAGACCTGCACACGAAAATATATGGAGCATACAATATTATGCCTCGTAAATATTTCTCTAAAGTATTACTAAGATTTATCAATACAGAGAAAGTCTATGATAATATCAAATGGGAGATTCTGTTCAAAACTTGTATGACTAAAAAAAACAGACTTGAGGGAAGGAAGAATAACATTCTGCCAAAATGAGAACCACTCAGCCCTATTACAGGAGGAACTAAAATCTTAGAGAAAATATATACATCTTATATAATTCTAGTGAAAATAAATTACCAAAGAGATTGGAAAAACCATATAACATTTTTTCTACAAAACATTCAGTAGCCCTGTTCTAGAACATAAATAAGTTACACCAGCACTGACCAACTGGCGACCCGCGAAACATTTTTTTTTTTTGCGGCCTGTGAGGAATAGTACATTTTACATCAAATTTGTATTACAGTATTTATCCGAATTTAGTGCCCCCTTAAAAAAAATCGCCCAAAAATCCATGGGGGGACTATATTTATAGTTTCAGACAGAAAAACTTCTAATTCAAAGTTTCGTGGGTGAAAATTAGTTAAGCAAACACAAGCCTTATACGTAAATTAAAGCAAAGAAGGGATTTGACGCTCATTCGAATTGGGAACCGAACAGTGGTCCGTGTCATCTAGGAATGACTGATTGCCGACAGAGTGCCAACTGTGGCACACTATTTTGTTGACAGACTGTCTTTTTCGACACAACGAATGTTGGGCGATCAAAAGTGCTTTGACATAAGTTTCAACAAACTTACGCTAACTTCAAACTGCAAGTTTTAAATTATTCTGCGGCACAAAAATTCAAAGAGCTGAAGTCAGGGTGGATCTGGGGACGTAAAGAGGAGAAGTTTTTCATTTTAAAATCCTTATGATTTTATTTTCTAGAAACAAACCTATTCACATGGAATTGATAATTTTCCTTCAGAAAGACTTGGATTTCACTCAACTTCATTTTTTTCTAAATTTTGCCTCCCACAACAAAAAGGCAGGGACTATATTGGGTGGGGGGAAGGAGACTATTCGAGTAAATATGGCATACATCTGTGCTGACAGAATTAATATTTGATATGGCATGTCCAGGGAGATAAAATAGAAAATTGTGTTCTGAACTACCACATCAAGATTTATTATTTTGAATGTTGTAAAAACATTTTATTTTAACATTATATACTAAAAATACTTTAAAACAACACATAAATATACTACTTAATATTTCCAGATTTAAATAATATAAATTTGTTGAAGAGAATAAAAATATTGTGTTACAAATAAAGAAAAAACATTAGTTTGGAAGAACCAAATTTAAAGTAGTCCAGAATTTTGACTAATTATTGGCTCATTAATTACCACAAAAATAATTTTCTGACTAAGATTGTTTGTAACAAATTCATATAATGGCCAGGTTGATATTAAATTGGCAGAACCATTATGCAAATAATGAGTTAAACCAAATGACAACTAGTTTGGAATTGCTAACTATTTACTGACTATACAGTTAATACAGATATGTTTTATTGACAGCGTTTCTTTTATAACATATTCATAGTTACAAGTATGTCAATAGATAGTTCAAAATTCTAAACTACTTTTCATTCAGTTCCACCTAGAATTTATGGTACGGTTCTGTCAGACTGATATTGATCTGGAAGAACCATGAATTTGTAGAAAACAAATGCTCTCAAAAACTCAAGTTTGTGGAATTTTTATGTGCAGATTATACAATACGGTTATATTTGTCAGAGAAATTTCATCCTGCCTGGATCTTGTAGAGTCTACATCTTCAAATTTTTGCTTCACTTAACTTAATTGTTATTTATATATTGTAAGTTTTCAGAAAAGTCTACTATTACAACTCACTTTTCCTTTTCAACAATCATAATTAATGTCCTTTTTGGTTATTTAAAACATTAAATATAATTTCTATAAGCTCATTCATGATCATATTATTACAAATACATTTTTTCTAAGGTTAGTTTCATAAGGTCAGAATAACTCAGGTTACTTGTGAAGATTTGTAAATTCAATCTTCATTTTCTCAGGCTTATTTTTAGCTTATGTGGCACTAAATACTGTTGTGGTGGGTACTTGAATATGAGACAGGAAATAATACTCCAATGCTGTTCGCGAATGCCTGGCTTTCACATCCAAGTTAAGCTTTTTAAAAAAATTATTAAGAACCATTTTTTTTAGCACTTTACTACTGCAAAGTACAATGAAAAGATGAAAAAATTAGCAAAAGAAAAAAGGTTTGCCCCGTTTTGAGATAACAAGCCATGACTTGTCAATACTCACGAAAGAGTCTTTTGGGTAATATTGCAAAAACATTTTGTTTATCAGAGCTAAAAAGGGGAGGACCTTCATAATTTTGTCATCTTAATTCAATTTAGCACCACTGGACACATACCCCAATACTTTCTCAAATCTATTCAGTGACATAGCATTTACCACAACTGGGTGGTGAGTACCAACACTAAATTCCTAATAGAGCAGATTCCTGCAAACAATACCATAGCCACTCAACAGTATACAAGCAGTAAATTAGCTCATTTTATTAGATACGTCAAATGTATAACTTCCTTTTAACATGTATTTTTTGTCTTGTGACAAAAGACTAAGTGATTCTTAAAAAAATACAGTCCAAACAGCTGTACATGGGCACGTTATACATATACAAAATCCCAACAACCCATTCTGAATCCAGTTTAAACATACAGTGAAACCTGGTTAAAAGAGACACCAGGGGTATCAAAAAGTTGTCTCTAATTAAGCAGGAACTTTTATAAGTGGAAAATAGATTTTTTATTAGTGTAGTATCAAATTAAAATTATTCCAAAATATCTCCATGTATTTTAATTATATGGCAACCCTATAAGCCAGATTTAAATTCCTAAGCCTATAGAATACTAACAATTTCTTTTGTATATCTTTCCAAGAGTGCTGCTACCACCATCATTGCCTTCAATTCAACTGAAACCTATTTCCCTAAAATGGAATCGACGGGACTTGTTAACTTAACATCGCCCATTGTGGGTATCCTTAAACCATCCAAATACTGTATTTAACTGAACATGGTTTGCTGCAGTGTGCCAAATTGACATTAACATAACCTAAACTGATATTTAAGCCGGCAGTGGAGAAACGAAAATAGTGTGGAATGATTTTTATTTATAATTACCATAAATATAAGAAGAGACTAATCAAATTTATATTTTCAGAACCGCAATAATATTCTTCATAAGATGGTATATAGGTATTTTTTGAACCATGCTTAGACAGTTATTTGATATTTGGCCCCACCATACATTGTTGGAACCATTCTAGCGAAACTTTTTCCATTTCATGGTACAGGTCATGGTTTTCATCTTCACTTTATTCATTTTCCCAGCAGCATTCACAATTTCTTCTTCTTCTTCATTATTTTTCCAGGTGTAGAAATGTGCTGCAACTTGCAATGTGTTGCAACACGCCTTCAAATTTCTCAGCTTCTTTAATGACATTAAAATTTTTCACAGATTGACAATGTATTATGCTTTGAAGTCAAACTTTTCAAAAAATTGTTTTTGTTTCATAAAATAAAACAAATCAACCCAAAAACCACACTTGAGTAATCCCCCTTACAAATGCACCCAAGCAATCACTACTTACATACTCAAGCAACATAGTGGAAATGTCTTCTTAAATTCTGTTACTTCACAGTGGAGCATAGGGCGTTCATGAGAACTTTCCATCAAGACTGCGGCCGGTGACCTTACTAAACTCCTTTCCATGACATACCACATTTCTCCATCTCCCCCTGGATGGATCTTCTCGAAGTACCCCTTGGTCGCCCCCTTACTCGCTGACCATGTGGGTTCCAGTCGAGCGCTTGTCTCTCAATTGCATCGACAGGTTTTCTAAAAGTATGATCTATCTATCTCCATTTTCGTTTTTTAATTTGTTTCCCGATAGGTTCTTCCTCAGCCAATTTCCACAGTGCATCATTTTTTATTTTTTCAGGCCAGTATATCTTATAGANTCTATTTTTCCACAAGCATCTATTAACAAATGTTTGCAACTTGGATTGTGCAAAGGTATTCTATCTCCATGTCTCTGCTCCATTTAATAAGATGGCTTTAACTACACTTCTGAAGATCTTCATTTTTGTTTTCTTTGAGATGCACTGGTTTCTCCAAATGGAATAGAGATTTATAAATGCTGCATTGGCTTGTTTATTCTATTGTGAACATCTTCATCAGAGCCTCCAGTTTTTGATATAACACTACTGTAACATAGTGCTAACTCTGCCTGCAGTACTGTGGGGTGGATTGAGTAGCTTGACAGTGCTGTTGCCGGTCCCAAGCCCGGGTACAAGAGGAGGGTTGGGTGTTGGGCCTGCTCCCCATCACTTAAAAAAAATGTAAAATGCAAAACGTCCCTGCAAACAAGACGACTGAAGCTACGGAAATGGAAAATGAGTATCGGATCATGGAACGTTAAAACGCTGCTCCAGGCAGGGAATGAACCTGGAGCTACATACAATAATTAAACACAAGAACATAATAAATCAGATAAAAGCATCCAGACTGAGCTGGATGGGCCATGTATGCAGAATGAAAGATGATAGAACAGTGAGAAAGATATATGAATGGAAACCGCTAACATCAAAGAAGAGAGGAAGACCCAAAACCAGATGGAAAGATGTCTTAGGAGATTTAAAGAAATTGAATATTAAAAATTGGACAGTGAAAGTGCAAGATAGGAAATGGTGGAAAACTATTGTGGAGGAAGCCAAAACGATGAGATAAATCATTGTAGTGCTTTTTAAGAAGAAGAACGTACTGCTACTTCAACACTAGTGCCCTTTGTTTTGTTTGTGAGACTGATCTGTTTTTAAAAGAGAAAGTGACACTTTGGTCGCCGGAGCTGCAGTAGAACTATTTTTAGAAGTGAAAGGTACGCATTGCTCAAGCATGAGCAGATCACGTGACTGTTTATCTCCATATAAGAGGAGGCTTCATGCTGCCTCGGAAACAGAGAAGTCAAGGGGAGTAGCTCATGGCGTATGCCACAGTGATATTGAAATTACCCCCGTAATGACATGGAGGAGTAACTTGTTACAAAATAGTTAGTACATTTATGCTTTTTTTGTAAACATATTTTGTGTTTGAGTTTACATTTAATATATTGATAAATTCTTCAGTAGTTATGTTTCTTGTAATAGTTTGTTACGCCTGATGACGACTTAAACTAAAAGTTGAAACATTGTGTACTTA
The DNA here is from genome assembly GCA_002313205.1 of Laupala kohalensis. Taxonomy (NCBI): domain Eukaryota; kingdom Metazoa; phylum Arthropoda; class Insecta; order Orthoptera; family Trigonidiidae; genus Laupala; species Laupala kohalensis. Next base: position 111,780 of record NNCF01130183.1, on the reverse strand, counting down.
ATAGCACACAATTTGAGGGGGGTAGCTCATGGCGTAAGCCACAGTGATATTGAAATTACTCCCATAACAACTTGGAGGAGCAAGTCGTTACAACTACCAAGGTACACAAACTTATCAACACTCTCTACTTGTTCATCTGCCACTTTCATTTGTCGGCTAGTTCTTGCATTGATTAGTGTAAGTCGGTTAGTTCTTGCATTGCCCCTAGTGGAAATGTGAACACAGTTAATTCTGACCCAATTGTAAAAGAGAAACAATGGATTTTCCACGACACATGTCAATTCCTGTATATTGTTGCATATGTCACTGAGAGGTCAAAACTAGGTGCTTGTGAAATAATGTCTTATTAGATGAAAATTCGCAGAAATTCCCTTGGTTGGACTCAAACAGGAGGGAATTAACTGTGGGAAATATGTTTTGTCTACTATAAGCAGCTCTCTTATATCAGGGAAATAAATCCATTTCTGTACATTCGTGGAGCTCTGATATTGTTCATTATAAGTGAGATATCTCATAAGCAGATCTCTTCACTGTAATATCATTTTTATCACATTTTTAATTAGGCTTTCTGTATTATCTTTTCTCACCAACAGTCCGTCTTCTAATTATATAGACATTTAACTCAGTAATCATCAACACAACCCTCATCATAATATTCATCATCGTCATCACCACCACCACCATCATCCCAATATTCATCACCATCATCATAGTCACCACCACCATCACCAAGAACTGAGAACTAAGAATGATCAGGTTGCAATAAAATGCAGAATAACATAGATGTGTCTTACCCTTTCCATCATAAAATCCACAGCTTCACACATTGCAGGGTCTACATTACTAACAGACAAATTTCCCATTACCATTTTTTTCAGAACAATTGATGGAAGCATCCAAAATCTGGAACAAAATAAAAGAACTGAGATAATACTCAACATATAAAGTCAATGAACATACAAAGTAACCAGTTATGACAAATCTGGGAACAGAATTGTGAGCATTAGTTCATACACTCAGTATTATCAAGATTAAATGAAGATGATTTCATTGTGTTGAAAAAGATTATGACTCTTTCAGACACATGATGGCCATCATTAGCATCTTTCATCACCTTTTTTCATCTTTCTTTCATTCACATACTCTATCAATATTTGCTTTCCCTAATTTGATATATAGCATTCACATAGCCTTCATGCAACCCCCATTTCACAACTATCACGGTTTGTAAAGTAACAGTGTGGAGAGGAGGGAAGGGATTGTCCGTACCACAGGCAACAATCTGCACGAAGAGTTTATTCATCTTTAGCTAATATTGAATATTATGAAAGCTTCTGTAAATATAGATTTTAATGCCTAGTAAAACTATAAAAATAGATAACAATTACATTCTTCCCCATTCTTGGGATTCCTTTGATCATTAATACATTTAACTTGGAGTCTAGCAATTGCAGAAAAAAATAATTTACATGCAGTGCAGCAGTGCTACTAGGTCCAGTCTTATAAATTATGACTACATTACATCCCTTCAGTACAATTGAGCCAAATCCAACAATTGATAACGTGAGTAAGCTGTGTCCTGCCTGTGGAAAGGATGGTAGAGTGGAAGGTGAAAAAGTACTGCACTCCGATGCTTATTGTAGAAGAAATTGTAGTTGTAATAGAAGTTAGAGAATCAGAGGTTTATGCAGTGAACTATTACATTCTTCACATACTGCAAAAAAGCTTTTGCAAGTACAAAACCTGGACATTTCATAAGAGTACAAAAGATCAGAACATCACTTGCTATAATAATTTTTTATTTTATTTATTGATCTCTTTAACCCTGTTCCTCAGCACATAACTATTACCAGGGAGATATAAGAATTTACAGAAAACTTTTTACTAATTTACAGAATACACAAGAACTGGCTATAATGATTTATAGAAGAAACAATGCTGCAACTAGTGGACAGCGGAAATTGCTTTCTGAAAAATTTCCACACAGGAAGTTTTGATCCATGGATTGAAAAGGTCATAAAGGTAGGTTTTGGGATATAAATATATACAAATTTAATCAAAGATTGTGTCTGAGATTACTACTCATAAACAAAATATTCCATTAGTGATTCTCTATAATAATTATTATAGAAGTGTAATATGCATTCTAAATTCAAATTCTGTTTATCAGCAAAGACATCAAAAATATAAAAAAATCATGGTTTTCAACAACAGATAAAAAATATTAATGACAAAACTTCAAAATTCCAGTACAATTCCTGCTTCTTCAATAGCACAACTTTCATTGTGTCCAGTGTTCAAGAAGGTCTCTGTTTCTCAAAAGAGTCATGTGTCATAGTGCCAGCAATCAGTGGTTCCTAGATAACATGGACCGGTTTGGTATTCATTTTTAATGAATGTCAAATCCTGTCATCATTGATTGTTGATCGCTCATTATGATATTGTTCACAATTTCTTATTTTATCAACAGTTTTCACAGTAGAAAAGTTATTTCTGTGTGTTTTGTGTTACATTACGTAAATGGCAAGTGTTCACTAAACTCTTTTTTTTACCATGAAAATTTGAATCAGCAGTTATTCCATCTTAAACTCCAAATACAGTACCCTCATGGATTTTTNGGGGGGGGGGGGAGTGTCTATAATTAGGCAAACACACTACCAGAAATTTGACTTCAAAACCCTTTGTTACTGGAAAACAAAGACAAACTTTTTTGAAGACTACATTGTTGCCATACAAATGATAGTAGTAATAAAACTTGGAAATAGATACCATTAAATGACCTAAGTATTCCATGAGTAACTCTTGTGAAAAAGCAACTTAAGGACCCTACAAGCTGAATGTTGTGAAACCACATAATGGTTAATTTCAATTTTTATGAGCAATAACAGTAGACGACTTTGATGTTAGCCTATCAAAAAGGTTATATAAAAAAAATTAATAACTAACAAAATAATTTAAACAAAAACTTATTACTTCCAACATACATTGATGATGAATCAGTGTAACTAAAAATAGAGGTATCCGCAAATGCATTGCACAATATTAGAGATGCAACCCGTGGACAGCTGTGAGTAGCTTCAGCAAACTTCTGAGCAAGAAAACCACCTGCAAAATACACACACTTATGTCAACAATTATAGAAATCGACATGTTATGCTAAAATGTTAGTAAATATGAGCATTCACAAAATCAAAATTAGTGCAAGATAACCTGCAGCTTCTCCTCAATACAAACAATCTATTGATTATTGAATGTTGACTTCTACATCACAGTCAGTACAGGTCAATATGAAATAAATATGTAATTTCAAATATTAAGTTTTCCATTTGATCTAGTTCCTGAAAGTGGAGTAATGAAAAACATCACTCCTCATAACTTCATTACAAAAGCAATGGCATTATGGTAACAAATCATTTTAAGTCACTGAAGTATACTGAATTTCCTATAAACGCAAGTGCTAACATATGTTGTGTAAATTAAATGTCATTGACTTCCAAAAACATACTTTCACTTAATATCATGAGCTGCTAAGTCTCAACAGTGTATCTTAAAGCAGCAGGTCGTTGCATCAACTCACTGACAAGTTAATGATTTCTCATAAGAAACACAGACCACTTATTCAGGGACTTTTGACTCACAGGAAATAACCCAATTTTTTAGATAAGCTTATGATATGGGCAACATTTATCAAGTATGGTCAAAATGTATAAATATTAACATGAAAGATTTCAGGAACTTACAGTGGAATCATTACAATAAAATATAAATTACGTGATGTCAGCCACATGCTCCACTAAACTTACATGTGTGGTCAACATCACTCAATCAATATTTTATGAAAAAATTTGTTTCTACTCCAGCCTAAGTAAGGGAAACTTCTTCAACATCTATTAATAAGAAACCAACAAAAACTGAGGACTGGTGCATATACATGATCAGCAGAAAACTGCCAGACTAACATAATATATATTATACACTAAGATTTTTGTATAATAAATATAACTCTCTCGTTTTTCAGGAACAAGAAATTTGACACCAAATTTACAATACAAAACAATGGATATACAAAGTTTGCTTCAAAGCATGACTGCAAATAGAAAACCAAAATTGACTTACCCAAGGAAGACCCAAATATATGCACCTTTGGCAAAGCAAGGTAATCTAGGAGCTTTCTAAATCCTTCACACCATTCACTTGCTGACCAATATACTGGATGCTCAGCCTAAAATATACAATAACAAAAAATTAATTAAAACAAATTAAATTTTTACAATAGATAATAATTTTCCACAGTACAACTTCTCGTTGCAACATCCAATAACAACAGACTCAAGTCAGGCAATGCACTGAAATAACATTTAGCTGCAAATAAAGGGGCAAATTCATAAAAAAAAACATTGAACTTCCTTTCTTTCTGCAAGTACAAACCAATACAATATAATCTGCAAACTTTTCACGGAAGCAACATGCAGCATAAAAAATAGATCCTTTTTCAATACTAAACAAAGAAACAATAACCGAAAAGGAAGAGAATCACCATGATACAAAAATACACCCAAGCACACACTATTTGCAGCTGTAAGCACTAAAAGCAAAACAATAATAGAGAAAGCTGTTCAGTACCTGAACCTCGATGAATAATACACTGAGCAGCTTCGTTAATGTACCACAGTGGTGCAAATTGTGTGTCAATATACAGTAATGATGAAGGTGAGGATCAGAAACTGATATTCCTAAAAATATGGAAGATGAACTACATAAATGGACAGTCTAAATTGTAAGTGAAAAAAAACAAAAACATGCTGGATTCTTCCTATACTTCCTGAAATAAAGTACTTTTTGGCAACAAACTGGAACACGGTTCAAATGGATCTTGTCACCCTACAATAGTTAACACAATGTAATAAGGAGAAATACAGATGTTACTGCAGGTATATCAAAAGAATTACTTCAATTATTAATACAACAAAATATCATATTACATAATTGATCACTGACTTCGTTATTTAATGAAACTACATTTACACAAATAAAAGTGATAGAAAACAAAGTAAATTGTTTTAACTTATTTTCAATGTATACTTTTCAAATAGTTAAAACTACATAAAAAATTAATCATTCATTAAAAATTCAAATTCATTATTTTATCATGTATTATCATTTTTTACACTCTTCCACAGAGAGAAAAACTTTTATGCTATATGTTAATTTAAAAAAGACCTACGAGGGGTAACTGACTAGGATGGCATAAGTATTCACATCACCAGCAACTCCATTGGTCTCCTGAGAAATAACACATGTTCAGTAGAACCTACACCCAGACTAACTAGCACCAGTAGCGGTCCACAGAAATTAAATTTCAAGTAACATGGAAAGTAAACAATAAACCAATGTGACTTTTCAACACAATAAAACTTTTCACAATTAAAACAAAATTTCATAGAATAACCAATCCAGATAAATGAGGTTTTTCTATATTTAACAAATAACATTTGGTAGTCATTCAAGACTTTCAACTGTTTTCACCTATTGATGATGAAATCGTATCAGAATTGCTTCTGAAGTAGAGGACTTCTAACAGCATTTGCTGCTTCAGGGACACCGCGTTGAGGCTCCTCTGTGCCCTAGTTGTTGCACACGACCACTCTCCATTTTCAGACGGTCTCCTTATGACGGGGATGACAAGAATGACATGAGAATGAGGTGAAATGATGAGCGAATGTTGTGGTGAAATGAATGGCAGAGGAAATGGGAGTACCCTGAGAAAACCTGCCACGAACACCGCTTCGTCCACCACTGCGAATTCTACTGGGATCAGACAGGGTTAGTACCAGTGTCACCAGAGGTAAAAGGCGAGTACGCTACGCACTACACCATGGGTTGCCCCAACCTATTAATTTCACATCATCAGTAACACTGTGGTAATCTTAAAGTAAATTCTCTCTTAATAGTTGAAGAACTTAAGGTAAACACCTTAAGAAGGTAAAATGGCAATTAAAGATAGTTGAATGGAGCAATAACATAATTTCTTCAGTGTCCTCCGGCTGTCATATTCAGTATCTAATGCCATGTGAGATATCTAGGTTGAACAGTTACCACCTCACAAAACTGTAAATAACATAAAATTATACTTACTGATATGACACGTATTCCTTTGGCATGTAAAGCTAATACTTGTTTAAAAAATACATCTGCAGTGCCACTAACAGGAGGGAGGCATATAAGTGGTGTCTTAACTGTCTTTGGTCCTGAATCATATATCTTCCACCCCTAAAACATACAAATTAGGCAAAAAATCAGGAAAGGCCAGAATCATCACACAACTTCCATATAACTGAAGAAAGGAAACAGCAAGACATATTAGCAATGTCAAACAACACACTTTTACGAGATACTTGGAATTAAATCCACTACCTTCGAACTATTGTCGACAATAATTTTGCGTAGCGGTACGTTGCTCCTAAAGCTAAGATATTCCTGTGACCTGGATAAATCACTGTCGAAACACATCACTCTGATTGGAAATTAACTAAATCCAAAAAGCTTAATTTAAAACAAAATGTATCAATCACAAATGCATTTAGTCTTCAAGATGTAAAAAAAGCCGGAAATTAATGCTTAATGCATTATTTACAGTATCAGGATCCCATTACAAGCAAGGAAACAATTTCATCACAACGATCACAATAAATGTCAGCTGAGACCTAGCTCAACGTAATCAACACCTCAGAGTAAACAAACAACGAATCTCACATTTCACAGATTACCCAGTCGTATACTTAACCAAACATTAACGGACACGAACTATAATGTTAAAGCGCGGCGCTTTGAAACAAACTTGCAGACATGAAAGTTGCGCTCAAGAAAATATATGGAGTCACAATCAGTGGTGTATTGCTAAATAAAAAAGTACCGGTACGCCGATCTTTCAAGTACTAAAAGTTGGTATATAGGAATCATTAAATGAAAAATGGATAAATATAAACAATACTTTTTACATTTTATTACAATATTTTTCAAACAATTACATATTATAATTTCCCTACTTATTTATAAATATTTGTATTTTATTTGTACAAAAATTCCTATATGGGATCATGTACATAATTTTTCGTGCATGCTTTTTTTGTTTGTGGATCTACTGCAGATCTGTGACTACGTAACCAAGTTATTTAATGTTATTTGCTTGCGCTTTGTGCTCATCTCGCGCAATTAATAAACCAAGTATCCGATAACAGTCGGCGAAAAATGTTTGAAAAAAATTCGTAATGAATCACTAGCACTTTCACTACCTCGGGAATCACACACAAATGGTTTATCTATTTCAACAAGAATTGTGGAGGACTATACATGCATTTTTATTGGTTCACAAAATTAAACAATAGTTATTTGTTTTGTGAATTTCAGGGAAAGGGAACTGAGTCAAGCAGTTCTTTGAGTATTCTTCATTACTTTTTCAATGGAATTTAAATGTTTAACAATAAAGTAATTCGGATAATGTACTTTTTATTTGTGGTCTTTTCATAGATTTCTATAGATTATAGACCGTAACTAATTGAACAATTTTTAAAAAAGATGCTTATTATAGGCATCTGCTCTGAGTAGGCATTGCCCCTCTCAGGACGGGATAATTTTCTTTTAGTAGTTAAGCTTACTATAAAACTCTTCAGAAAAGTATTACAATTCCATTGTTTGACATATATAGCATTGCCGGCCACAATCGAAGAATATTCAACATAATATTTATTTGTGGAGTGTTGTGAACAAAAGGTGGAAGCAATTACACTTGTATAATACTTGCCACAGGTTTCCAGTCAACGGCTGACACACTTGCTGCACAGTTGCACCAGCATGTCTGCAGCAAGTCACCCACAAGCCTCCTAGACGATATCTGACAGACTTGCTCTACATGTATCATGAATATTTGAGGCAAGTGTGAACGACAAACTTACTCTACACGTGTCAGGTACACCTCTTAGTGTGCGGATTATCCAACACGTCATAGGCGAGTCTTCTACTTTCAATTAATATGCATTTAATTTTACTTTTAGACACATCTATATGTAATAAAAGCCATTTTATCTAATCTATAATTCAGTAAACCTGCAGTCAAATAACACATATAATAAATTTCCAAAAAGGATGTTTACTAAAAAAAATCATTGAATAAAAGCTCAACTACTTGTTTAACACACCCTTGCATTCTTATTCTTGAAATAATGGAATTGTAATTCACTAGTATAAGTGTACAATAGGGATAAGAAATCATCTTTAAGTTATTCTCAATTAACTTGAATGATAATTATCATATCTTTATTGCTTACAATAGATCATTTACTCTCTAGACAATTCTCAAGACAAAGCAAACATTAACTATTTAATCTAAGTTGTTATTATTAAAAGGAGTAACCTCAGGATCAACAAGGAAAAAGAACAGTTCAAAAATCATTCAATTTATTGTAAAAAAAAAGTTAAAAACTAAGTGTAGGTATAATTAACTCACAATAAGCAAGCAAGAGACAATTCTCAATTCTCAGCCCAACAAAAACAATATAAAATCTGGAACAGGATAGAACTAAAGAGTTATAACACTCGACCATAACAGGAGTACAAAAATTATATAAATTTTTCTTTTTATAAACAACAAATCTCTATTTTCTTCATTTTCCTCCACCTTCCTTTCTGGTCAGGAATCTTATTAAATCCTACTATCTGGTAAATACTTCTGTTTCATTAACCAAAGA